>JAJOZX010000003.1:0-485000 GCA_023014485.1 Bathynomus jamesi
TGAAGGTCAGATTTGTTCAAAACATATCAAAAACCATAGGAAAAACAAATTTCACCTTCAAAATTGACCTAACCTTCCTAACCTATCCTAATGTAACCTAACCAAACCTAACTTATCCTAACCTAACACAAAACTCAACACTTTTTTCTAAATTTTCGTAGAAAGCGACAATACAGCGGTAATAATCGAACGAGCATGTGTCACACAAAGCCATTCTAGTAGCAAAGTAATTCAAATTTGAAATGGATGGAGTGCAGTGATTGGGCAGACATGTAACGGTCAGCCATGCACGCACACCAAATGAATGTATGAACACACACTAGATACACACCAAAAAAAAATTTATATCTCAAAAATGAAGCATTTGCGATGGAAATGCTATAGAAGAAAAGTGTCTTAGAATTAAAAAATCTACTTAATGAACATATAATAATTGCTGGATGTTAGACAGGTGCAATATTATAATAATACCCAAATGAGTGGTATTTCTGAGGAAAGCACACAAGAACACACCCCAATAACTAACTTTCATACCAAAAGTCAAGGTGGGGCTATTTGCTGCATATTTACCCTTGTGGTTAGTTTACGTTAATTAGGGTAATTGATTGCCCAGTTAGGTCAACAAAAATATAATTACTTAACCTAAATAATCATCAAGGGCATATGGTACAGTTGAAAGAACTGGTTGGTTGAATAATTTGCAAAGCCAAAATAGAATATTGCCTAAATTCATATTAATTTCTGTAAATTTATAGTATTACATCCATCTCCCTTTGGAGGCAAAATTTATGTTTTTCCTATGTTTTTTGATGTGTGTTGAACGAATCTGACCTTCAAAACCGTCGGAAATGACTCGTTTTTTAGATAACCCCCCTTCCCCCAGCCGGCAATCTGGGGGGACTCTGGTGGGAACCAGGAGTTCTCGGGTGAGGGAAATCACAGAAAATGAGTCATTTCCGACAGTTTTGAAGGTCAGATCCATTCAAAACACATCAAAAACCATAGGAAGAACATAAATTTCTCCTTCAAAATTGACCTAACCTAACCAAACCTATCCTAACCAAACCTATCCTAACCAAACCTATCCTAACTAAACCTATCCTAACCTAAATTTTCATAGAAAGCGACAATACAGCAGTAATAATCGAGCGAGCATGTGTTACACGAAGCCATTCCAGTAGCAAAGTAATTCAAATTCAAAATGGATGGAGCGCAGTGATTGGGCAGACATGTAATGGTCAGCCATGCACGTACACCAAATGAAAGTACGAACACACTAGATACACACCAAAAAAAATTTTATATCTGGGTATTTCCAGGACAGATCAACCAATAAAACTGGAAAATAACACCACCACCTCTCCAATTTTGCTGAAACTTGGTACAGGGGTATATTTTGGCCAGAAAATATGATTCCCAAGTTTTTAGCTTGATCTGACCAATGGTTCAAAAGTTATGAGCAACGTCATTTTGAGGTCAAGTGTTGACCTCACATTTTTCAAACTGCCATAACTTTCCTCCTGTTGGTCATAGCCCTATAAAAGTATACACTTTTGGAATCAGAATGATCTGTAGATTCCAAAAATGACATCATTTTTGATGTAGGATGAAAAATAAAAATATTACTTATAAATGAATATTTGATGTCATCATTTGACTTAGATACTGAATTTCAGAAAAATTCATTGATGAGAAAAATGTTCCCCTATCATTTATCTACCATTATCAGCTTTAAAAAGTTTGTGTATAGGCCATTATACATGTCAAAACACAATTTAAGTAATACTAACTTCCTGTATTTTTTTACTATAAACATCTAATTTTGCCTCATTTCATGATCTAGACATCCTGAGAGCTAGATAGCTATAGACGTGGTATATACCGTGTGTGTGTGTGGTGTATATGTATGTGTATATATATATATATACAAAGCTGGGCACAAACCGTTAATCCGTTAATCGTTAATTAATGAAGTTAACTTTTTCGTTAACGATTTAACTTTTAAGTTAACTTTGAAAATCCTTATCGGACTAATTAACTTCCGTTACATTTAACTTCTGTTAACTCAAGTCCGTTAACCCAAAAAATTCATAAATAAACGTTTAAAAGTTTCTATTATTTTCAGTGCTGAGCAGGTGCGCAATTAATCCGCCACTGTTAATAGTGATGAACGAATTTCCATTTCCGCAGTGCAAAATCAGGCGATATATTTGTTTCCGTCGCCACAATTTGTGTCTTACCAAATATGGTAGTTATTTATGGCATTGGTTTGAGCAAAACATGGTCGACTGTAAAATCAGGCGGAAAGATTTGCCATTTGAGTTGAATGTTTCAACTTCTTTCAAGAAATATCACAGCATTTAAAGCACTTTCAATAATATATATGTAACAATTACAACAAATAACTACATTCGTTTCATTTGCAGTCTGTCTCTTTCGCAACATGTTTGTGCTAGTGAATATTTAAAAATAATCGTTGTCAAGTAAGTCATGTATATTTATAATATGTCTGTGAGTACCTTATTAGTAGTCTCCTTGATACATTTCAAGAACCATAAAACTGATCAGGTAAGATTTCAATTCTCATGTCACTTTGATGACATAAATTAAGTCAATTGATGTCTTACAATGGGAGCGTTTTCACCTCATCTGGTTGGACAAGTATGACAACACCAAGGTCGCCAGGGTGAGGAAAAGCATGGAGGGTACAGTCGAGGAGGCCATGAAGCAGCAGTCCAACGAAGTGGGCAGCAACAGTGGAGGCAGCAACAATGAGGAGGAGGAGGAGGATGACTTCTTCAGTGCTGCCATCCAGACAAAAGAGAGCAGCAGAAGCCACAGGTCACTCAAGGGCAAGGCCCAGAACTTGGTCAAGACCTGGCTGGAGACCAACTCCAAGGACTTGCTGACAGATGCTGCCTTCTTGGGTGAGCAAGTGTTGGTGGACTTGTTCATCAAGTTCAACACAGCCATCCCCTCCAGTGCTGCAGTGGAGCGTTTGTTCTCTATGGGCAAGGACATCCTGAGGGCCAAGAGGAGATCATCCCTGTCTGATGAAAACTTTGATATGCTAATTTTCATGAAGGGCAACATGCATCTCATGGACAAAATGGAGAACGAGAAGAAGAGAGAAAATTAAATTATATATATATTGTGTTTTTCATTTTTTTTATAATAAAAGTTAACGTTAACGGTTTATCGGTAACTTCCGTTACATGTTTAACGAATTAACGGATTAACGGTTAACGAAGTTAACTTTTTGGTTAACGGATTAGCGGTTAACGAAGTTAACTTTTTGGTTAACGGTGCCCACCACTGTATATATATATATATATATATATATATATATATATATATATATATATATATATTTCACCATGATATCCGCTAACGTATAGCGGGAAATGGTGGTAAACGCCCCAAGACACACATGTCCTTTTCCCCTCACATATCAAACATTTGCTCCAAAGCAACAAAAAAACTCAACGCTCGCAGAACACTCACCTCCACAACATTCGGTCAACAGAAGGAATCCCTCAGTAATCCTATACAAACAGTTTGTACGTACTACCCTAACTTACGCTGCCCCCGCCTGGTCCCCGTCCATCTCCCACACAAACCAGAAAAAGATACAGACCACACAAAACAGAGGTCTCAGAAGCATTACTGGCTGCCTCCGAACCACACCCATCCCACATCTACATGCAGATACGAAAATACTCCCCATCAAACACCACATGAACATGACAGGGACTCAATTCTTCTCCAGAGCACTGGCCCCAGACCACCCCTGTCACCATCTCACATTACACAATCCCCCACCCCGCAACAAAAAACGTACTCCTGCTACTCACTATTCACAGCTACTGAACAATATCCCCCCCCCTCCCCTAAACATCAACCCCATTAAACATCTCCACACAGAATTCACCCGGAAATACCTACTCGACCAACCACACAACACTGTCCTCCACGATACTCCCCCTGTAGTCCATCAGAGCGAACAAACCCTCCCAAGGAAGACAAGAGTTACTCTGGCCAGGCTCCATTCAGGCCACCACCCCTCCCTCCAACGATACACACACAGACTCCACCTAGCTGACACCTCCACCCTGCGGACACAGAACACCTACTCTTACACTGCCACACTCTCTCTCAACAAAGACACAACTCCAACATTACCTCTCTACGAGACCTATGGACCCGTCCCACGGTGGTCGCGGGATACCTGAGCACCGCCAGGTTCGCATAAGAGAACCCGGGGGCTACGAAGTAAAGTAATATATATATATATATATATATATATATATATATATATATCAGTGTGTGTATATATATATATATATATATATCTTCTTTTTTTTTATATTTTGCTTGTTAATGCAGTTATGTATATTTGAGTAACATCATCTTCCATGTTTTTTCTGTTATTCATCAACTATTTTTGCCCACAGGTCCTGTCCTGTCATATATTCTTTATTTTGCAGTGCTACAGTGAAGGAACCTACTTATAAATATACAGGGTGTTTGAAAACTTTCTGTACAAATTGTAATGGGGGATAGGCAACACCAAGACAAACCCTTTTCGTCTATAAGTGTATGTCCGCTGACATCACCATTCGGCGCGAGAGAGCGCCGCTGCAATTGGCTAAAAGGTGAAGTGGACTAGACTCGCGCTTGCCGCGGGCATTCTTAAATCGGACGTAGTACGCGTAACATGGAGCGCTTCACGACTGCTGAGATGGCTGACATGCATATGGTGTATGGGGCTGCCAATGGAAACGGAAGAGCTGCTGTGAGGTTGTACCGACAGCGCTTCCTAAACAGACGTGTGCCAAACCACCAAACGTTTGCGCATTTGCATCGGCGACTGCGAAACTGGAACATTCCATGCAAACATGCATGACACTGGTCGGGAGAGAAACGTGCGCACTCCTGACATGGAAGAAGAAATCCTACGGCAATTTGAGGACAATCCAAGCGCAAGCACGCGAGGTGTTGCACGTATCCTCGGTGTGAACCACGACCTGGTCTGGAGAGTGTTGCACGAGCAGCAGTTACATCCGTTTCATCATCAGAGTGTCCAGGCATTACAACCTCGGGATCACCCTCTTCGTGTGGAATTCGCACGCTGGTTTCTGCAGCAGACAGTGGTGCAGCCTAATTTTCTGGCTTATGTGCTGTTCTCAGATGAGGCCTGTTTCACAGGTGAGGGTGTGTTTAACATGCACAATTCTCACGTGTGGGCGCACACAAATCCACATGCTACACGGGTGCATGCTCATCAAGAACGGTTCGCCATCAATGTTTGGGCGGGTACCGTCCATGGCAAGTTGATTGGGCCGTACCTGCTGCCTGCCCGACTCGACGGGCGGGTTTATCGGATATTTCTTGAAGAAACGTTCCCGGAACTGCTGGAAGATGTTCCCGTGGCTATTCGTAGACGAATGTGGTTTCAACACGACGGGGCCCCAGCACACTCCAGCAACGATGTGCGGGATTATCTGAACGCCACTTTTGGGGACCGATGGATAGGTCAGGGTGGGCCCGTAGCCTGGCCACCGAGATCGCCCGATTTAACATGCCTCGATTTCTTCCTGTGGGGACACATGAAGAACCTCGTGTACGAGACTCCCATTTACTCAGAAGAAGACCTCGTAGCAAGAATCGCTGTCGCCGCCGGAACTGTTCCCGAAATGCCAGGAATCTTTCGACGTGTACGTCGGTCAATGCTTCGACGCTGTCGGGCATGCATTGATGCTACCAGTCGCAACTTTCAGCACCATCTTTAAATAAACATGTTACGCGTACTACGTCCGATTTAAGAATGCCCGCGGCAAGCGCGAGTCTAGCCCACTTCACCTTTTAGCCAATTGCAGCGGCGCCCTCTCGCGCCGAATGGTGACGTCAGCGGACATGCACTTATAGACGAAAAGGGTTTGTCTTGGTGTTGCCTATCCCCCATTACAATTTGTACAGAAAGTTTTCAAACACCCTGTAGTGTAGTACCTTATTACAAAATGCCTCAGAATAAACATAAAAAAAGAATTTTTAAAAGTGTAAGGAAAGTTAAGGACGACATTATTCTTAGGAGTCTTGGACTATTTAAAGATGACCTATTGTGTGTAAATTGTCTAAAATTAATATCAAAGGAACCAGGTCTTCTTAAGCAAACAGCAGTGGAAGCCATTTTAGCAATGGAAATCAGTGAAGATTCATGTGCCTCATCTGACTCCTCTCTCCAATCCATAATTAATGACTCTTTCAAAGCATCTAGACAGCTTTCCAAAGAAAGACATACTTCATGACAATATACTTCCCTACTTGGATGAAAGTCCAATAAAAACAAGTAAGGCTATTTTGATGCAAATAAAAATATATACATACATATATATATAGCTATAATGATTAAATAGAAAACATTTATACAATGAATGATATTTATTATAAATTGACATTATTTATTCCATGAATATTACAGTTTACTTGTATAACTAACACACTATATTTATATTGCTTACAGCTGGTATGACACATCAGCAAAAGCAAAAACAAGGAACCTCCAAACTTTTGAAGACAACAGAAAAAATCAAGAGAAGTAGAGAATCTGCATATGGAGTAGAACTTCCAGAAGCTGGTCCATCAACAAGTTCCCACCATGACAAAAAGAATTCTGAATTACATAAGCATCACTTAAATTAATTTAGGTACTACATATATTATATATACTGTATATATATTGTTATACATACCATACCATATATGATTAGGCCTATCTAAAGTAGCTTTAAGGTATCACCAATTAACGCAATGAAACTATCCACTTAGGGATATGTTTAGAATATATATATTTTATAACTAGCTAGTTAGAAATCTTTTTAATAAAAGTTTTCTAAAAATTGCAGGTATGAACTTCTCATGAGGGAGCTCAAGGATAAGTTCAACACCACACAAAACAGCAAGCTAAAGCTTCAAATTTTATCACTGTCACCATTTACAATAGGTAAAACATCAACATTTTGGAACATCAACTTACATGGTAAAAAAAAGTTACCATCTGAAAAGTGAATATGGAGTACTACCTGAAATCCCATCAATGAGTAAAGGCAAAGTAATTACAAATGACAAGAGTGAGAAAAATTTTATAAATTAGATGAATATAGCCATCAATGTCCTGGAATGAAAGACTGCAAGGTTGTAATCAATGAAGAAGGAGAAAAGAAAGATGCAAATGCATTTAATACTTTGTAATTTGCGAGAGCTCTATGCAGAATTTACTAAGGATTCAAATAATCCTCATATTGGATTTAGTAGTTTTGCCAGTCTTCATCCTGCTTGGTGTATCCTTGCAGGTAGCAGTGGTACACATTCAGTTTCTCTCTATACATATCAGAATCCCAAACTGCAGCTTGCAGCTCTTGGAGTGATACAGCTAGAAAATTCACAGCCGATGGCTACTTCAGTTTGTGACAACAATGAAGATTGTATGATGCATAAGTGACAAAACTGCCCACATGAACAGGGTGTCAAGGCCTTGTTGGAAAGATTAGATGCTATGGAGACTACCAGAAGAAATTCATTATAAGCAATGGGTGACAGTGGACCACTGTTCACTGACAGAAAAGGTTGAGAATTTATATGATTTCATAGAATCATTAAGTAAGAGCATTTCTAATCTCAAGGCATCATTTTACAAGTAAATACCAAGCAGAATATTTTTAAAAAATTTAAAAATAACCTTCCATTACATGAAGGATGCTTAGTAGGAGATTTTGCAGAGAACTATTCATTCATTGTCCAGGATGCAGCACAAGGATTTCATTGGGAAAACTCTCATTGCACAGTACACCCATTTGTGTTTTACTAGAAACAATCTGATACTATCTGTCATCAGAGTTATTGCTTTATTTCAGATTCATTGAAACATAATAATGATGGTGTACTCTTTTCTCCAAAAGCTAATACCTGTTATTCGTGCAGAACATCCAACTCTGACAAAAATTCACTATTTCACTGATGGATGTGCTGCTCAATATAAAAAAAATTCAATTTCTTGAACCTTTGCCATCACAGAGTGGACTTTGGGATTGATGCTGAATGGCATTTTTTTGCTACATCAAGGCAAAAATGCATGTGATGGAATTGGAGGTACTGTCAAGAGAGCAGCAGCAGCAGCAGCAGCAGCAAAAAGCAAGCCTACAAAGACATATCAAAATACAAATTTTAACAGCTGAAGACATGTACCAGTTTTGTTCATGAAATGGAAGTCTAATAAAAATTTTGTATGTGTCATCAATGAAAATCAAGGAGATCAAGAGATTAGAGCAATGCTTCAGCCCTTCAATCAAGTCAATTGCAGGTACCCTAAAACTTTGTAGATTTGTACCTATATCAATGGATAGCTTAATGGTTTACCCCCTCTCAGAGTGCCAAAGGAGAGCTCAAAAGCCTACTGAAGAATATTAGCACTCAGTCTGGTAGTGAAGAGGGCAGCAGTCTTCAGGGAAACACACGCACTGAAGTGAAAGTTAGGCATTTTGTTGGATGTATATTGTATATATGGACAAGAACTGTGGTTTGGGCTAGTAAAAGACTATGATGCTGAATATGAAGATTACATTATCACTTTCCTGCATCCCTCAGACATTGCCCCATCATATCCATTCCCAACCAAAGAAGATAGTTGCCCAGTGCCAACAAACAATATCCTTGGAGCAGTACAGGCAGGAATAAGAGGAGGAACACGTAACCAGTATATTTTCCAACAGAAGATATGAAAAACTTTGCAAAGGAGCATATAAATAGATTAACCTAAATTTTACTGTGTATATGTACGATGGTAATTACTATGATGTTATCCTTATATAATATAGAGTCATTATATATGTATTACCTACTACTTTTTTCTTCAAGTAATGTTCAACTGTTTTCATAACTTTTATATTTTATTCATTAATAAAGGGGATTGGAAGTTTCCCCATAACAATAGCTAGTTTAATCAAAATTGTCTGATGAGTCTTGTGACAAAGATAAAATGGGGGGATATTTATTTTTGTTTAAATACCTAATACATAACATTAACAAGCAAAATATATTTAATATATTTTATACATATACATATACATATACATATATATATCATGTGTAGCACTCTTATATATTTCTCTATATTCAGTATTACACCCATCTAACATCCAGCAATAATTATATATTCATTAGGTAGATTTTTTAATTCTAAGACACTTTTCTTCTATAGCATTTCTGTCGCAAATGCTTCATTTTCAAGATATAAACGTTTTATTGGTGTGTATCTAGTATGTTCATACGTTCGTTTGTGTGTGTGTTTCATTTGTGTTGCTATCACATGTCTACCCAATCACTGCGCTCTATCCATTTCAAATTTGAATTAGTTTGCTACCAGAATGGCTTCATGTGACATGTGTTTGTTCAATTATTACCACTGTATTATCACTTTCTATGAAAATTTAAAAAAAAAAGTGTTGAGTTTCTGCGTGCTCACAGTGTTCTACCAACAGTAGTGAAGTGTCCACATTGTAAAATGGAGTGTATGTATCATCAAGACCAGAAACTGTGGCATTGTAGAAAAAGTTACGTTATGCCTAAAATGAAGAAAAGAGTACTATGATTATTCTGTCTCAGATTTTAAAGGTTCTTTTCTAGACAATACTAATATTCCTCCGTGGAAAATTATTCTTTTTATGAATCATTTCCTCAGCCATTTATGGGACCACAGAACTGTGGTAGAGTGCCTGATAGGTCAATTTTAAAAAGTTAAATTTATGTTTTTCCTATGGTTTTTGATACGTTTTGAATGAATCTGACCTTCAAAACCATTGGAAATGACTTGTTTTCGATTGCTAGCTAGGGGGGAGGGGGGTTCTCAAAAACCAAGTCATTTCTGATAGCTTTGAAGGTCAGATTCGTTCAAAACATCAAAAACCATAGGAAAAACATAAATTTCACCTCCAAAGAGAGATGGGTATAATACTATAAATTTACCCTATATTCAAGCACCTATAGCTATCTAGCTCTCAGGATGTCTAGATCATGAAATGAGGCAAAATTAGATGTTTATAATAAAAAAATACAGGAAGTTAGTACAGTGGACCCCCGATTTGAGTACGCATCAATTTGAGTATTTTCGATTTGAGTACGCTCGTCCATAGGCTCCTATTGACTCAACTTGAGTAGAAAACTCAATTTGAGTAGGCTAGCCAGCGACACCAAACGCGTTTCAGTTTATTTAGAGCGTTCGTTATAGGAACATTCGGGGTCTAATATTTTGAATAGTACAGGTGTTCTTAGGGATTTCTGTTAGAATTTCGTACATTTTGTTTTTTGACTTTGTACTTAGTGTTTATTTATGTTAGTTTCTGTTGATTACAGTATAAAATAGTGAAAATATAGCATAAATTTAATGATTTGTACATGCAGTGACTTTGATACTATATTTTATATTGTGGCATAGTATACTGTTATAGTGATAGCTTCTAAACGTACATCTACATCAAAAGACTCGCATATTGTATGGTATATATTTTGTATTCTATTCTATCTATTTTTAATACAATTACTAAATTTCGTAGGCCAATTTCTAAATTTCATAGGCCAATTTCTATAGAAAAAGTAGGGGTAAGATAAAATTTTTGCGTTTTGGAACGAATTAATTAATTCCTATAGGTTATTAAGTTCGATATGAGTACATTTCAAATTGAGTATACCATGCTAGAACAGATTACGTACTCAAATCGGGGGTCCACTGTATTACTTAAATTGTGTTTTGACATGTATAATGGCCTATACACAAACTTTTTAAAGCTGATAATGATAGATACATGATAGGGAAACATTTTTCTCATCAATGAATTTTTCTGAAATTCAGTATCCGAGAGGTCAAGTGATAACCTCAAATATTCATTTAAGTAAAATTTTTATTTTTCATCCTACATCAAAAACAATGTCATTTTTGGAATCTACAGATCATTCCGATTCCAAATATATATACTTTTATAGGGCTATGACCAACAGGAGAAAAGTTATGGCAATTTGAAAAATGTGAGGTCAACACTTGACCTCAAAATGACATCGCTCATAACTTTTGAACCATTGGTCAGATCAAGCTAAAAACTTAGAATCATATTTTTTGGCCAAAATATACCCCTGTACCAAGTTTCAGCAAAATTGAAGAGGTGATAGTGTTGTCCATTAGTTGATCTGTCCTGGAATTACCCATCTCAAAAACGAAGCATTTGCGATGGAAACACTGTAGAAGAAAAGTGTCTTAGAATTAAAAAATCTACTTAATGAACATATAATAATTACTGGATATTAGACAGGTATAATACTATAATAATACCTTAATTTGTCAAAACTTTAATTTTAGTTAAAATTTCCTGTAAATCTTAAGGAAGCATCCTAGGAAATTTTTTAGATATAAAACATATTTTCTCCGATGTATTTCTATATGATTTATTCAAATTTGACATCTGTTTCAGTCGCAAATCACTCGTTTATGACTTTTCCCCACCCCCTCAACAAATATAACCTAACCAACCTAACATATATATAAATATTACCTACCCATTAATATCCTGGATTATACAATTTTGCCACTTGGAGAAGGAAGTTGTGGAAGCAGTCCTCACAGTTCAGGAAGGTCTTTAAGAAGTACACCCACGAGATATCCCAGGAAGAAAATTTTCCATTTTCCGTACTTGGGCATTAAATTTAAGGTCAACACTTATCTAATTTGCACACAATGGTGCCAGGTGCAAGAAATGCCGTCCACTTTAAAAACGTTAATTAAAATTACTTATCCTTAATAAAAATAAAAATGCTGCAATACATTTTATTAAGAAAAATATAATCTTTCATATTATGTTAAATCTCTGTACTACGTATTAAGAACCTGGACCTTTCCTTAAGATTATCCAAATTTCCACCTGATGTGTCAGGTGCAAGTAATTAGTTAAAAACCTTTCACCCAATGTGAGAAAATATTATGGAATAAATCCTTGCATGAAACACTGATAATTTTTAATATATTCTAGTTTGGTGCAGGTGCAATCACAAAATGACCATGACTGTCAGGTTCTTGTCTTCCTATCTATGTTCGCAAATTTAGTAAACAAAATACTGAGAAAGCTAAACAAGGTAGGGACCTCTGCTCCTTTGGATTGCCTATTCTTGAAGATGATATATTACATTTTGATAACATACAACTACTTCGGGCTAACGAGATTATCCAGATTATAAATGACCTGGACTCTAAAGCTACAGACTTTCAGGTTCATGACAGTTCTACAAATCATCATTTCAGGTCAGTTAATTATCAAACTAGGCCTATTTACAAAAATACTGAAACCTATTTGTCTTGGCTAAAACATACTTCATGTACAGAATTTACAATCCATCTCTCTCTCATAAAAGCGTCTAAATTATTTCCAACTGACTATATACACCTAGCCTATTAAGTCTTTCGCTCCCGTTTAGAACACAAATGCTAATATAATTATAGGGCGTCATCACATTTTAAATTTCACCAAAATTTAATAAAAGCCTAGCTCAAACATTACTATATTAACCTACACCTAAGAATTAATGCTCAAATGGCATTTTATCAAGTAAATAAAAACTGACAGTACAGGACGCGTTAAACAATTCACAGAGAACAACCCAACTTAAGAATCAGTGTAAATCTCCTGAAGGATATATTGCCTAGCCTAACCTATTTTTTATTTTCTTCTTTATTTCCGTTTACAGCTTTTTCTTCTGCCAAACCCGTGTCTGGTTGGTTAGTTAACTGAGTGTTTGTTGGTTTGTTTGTTTAGTTTATAGTGTAATATCCTGGGATCAACAAAAATACTTTTTGAGTCGTAGAGTAGTGGATTTTTGGAATGACTTGCCATATAATCAAAGCTGGGCACAAACCGTGGTTATTATGTATTTTATCACACTCAGTCATTTTACACACCAAAATACATTTTTCTAGTAGTATTTGATGTGATTTCTTCAAATATGACCTCCATTTCCGTCGGAAATGAGATCCAACAAAGTTATAGTATTTTGAAGTTTGGCTCATTTTCAAGGGAAATGGAAGTCAAAATCTAAGCAAAACACATCAAATATTACTAGAAAAATGTATTTTGGTATTAATTAACCTAACCTAACCGTGGCTAAACGAGCCTAACCCTGGCTAAACGAGCCTAGAGTATTACCTTATTATGGATTAGGTGGTGGATACAGACAAGAGCTCGTTTAGCCAGGGTTAGGCTCGTTTAGCCAGGGTTAGGCTCGTTTAGCCACGGTTAGGTTAGGTTAGGTAAGGTTAGGTTAGGTTAATTAATACCAAAATACATTTTCCTAGTAATATTTGATGTGTTTTGCTTAGATTTTGACTTCCATTTCCCTTGAAAATGAGCCAAACTTCAAAGTACTATAACTTTGTTGGATCTCATTTCCGACGGAAATGGAGGTCATATTTGAACAAATCACACCAAATACTACTAGAAAAATGTATTTTGGTGTGTAAAATGACTGAGTGGGATAAAATACATAATTACCCAAACCGTTAATCCGTTAATCGTTAATTAACGAAGTTAACTTTTTCGTTAACGATTTAACTTTTAAGTTAACTTTGAAAATCATTATCGGACTAATTAACTTCCGTTACATTTAACTTCCGTTAACTCAAGTCCGTTAACCCAAAAAATTCATAAATAAACGTTTAAAAGTTTCTATTATTTTCAGTGCTGAGCAGGTGCGCAATTAATCCGCCACTGTTAATAGTGATGAACGAATTTCCATTTCCGCAGTGCAAAATCAGGCGATATATTTGTTTCCGTCGCCACAATTTGTCTTACCAAATATGGTAGTTATTTATGGCATTGGTTTGAGCAAAACATGGTCGACTGTAAAATCAGGCGGAAAGATTTGCCATTTGAGTTGAATGTTTCAACTTCTTTCAAGAAATATCACGAGCATTTTAAGGTACTTTCAATAATATATATGTAACAATTACAACAAATAACTACATTCGTTTCATTTGCAGTCTGTCTCTTGCGCAACATGTTTGTGCTAGTGAATATTTAAAAATAATCGTTGTCAAGTAAGTCATGTATATTTATAATATGTCTGTGAGTACCTTATTAGTAGTCTCCTTGATACATTTCAAGAACCATAAAACTGATCAGGTAAGATTTCAAATCTCATGTCACTTTGATGACATAAATTAAGTCAATTGATGTCTTACAATGGGAGCGTTTCCACCTTAACCCTTTATGTCCTGGCGGTACTTCTAGGTACCACATCTTTAAAATCTCCATAATTATTTTTCTACCCGGTTGATCCTGCCGGTACTTTCAAGTCCCAATGTGAATTAGTTTCTTTATGAGATAATAGATGGCGTTGAGAAGCAAATGTGAGCGTGTGGCGCCAGAGGCTGTTTACTCTTTAGTATCTCTGCTGTGAAGACCGAAGAAATTTCAGTGCAATTACTTCCCGAATATTCTGTGCCATATCTGTTCCAAATAACAAAGGTAAGGGTTATTTTATTTTTTATCTTTTTTTCATGAAGGGCAACATGCATCTCATGGACAAAATGGAGAACGAGAAGAAGAGGGAAAATTAAATTATATATATATTGTGTTTTTCATTTTTTTTATAATGAAAGTTAACGTTAACGGTTTATCGGTAACTTCCGTTACATGTTTAACGAATTAACGGATTAACGGTTAACGAAGTTAACTTTTTGGTTAACGGATTAGCGGTTAACGAAGTTAACTTTTTGGTTAACGGTGCCCACCACTGCATATAATGTAGTAAAAACAAACAAACACACAAAGACTAACCAAGACTTTATTTCAAACTCAACAGGTACAAACATTATACAAAAGGTCCATAGAAGATAGTAGCTCTTTAGTTAATTAAAAAAATAAAAACTTAGACTCTTTCATGAGTGAAATAGATAGTTTGTATATAGTTTTAATAATGTGCAATTTAGCTGAAGTAAGTACATGGCCGTAGCCAGAGCTTAAAAACAGACGAGGTGAAAAGAGCCCTACTAGGGGGCCGGGGCCATGCTCCTTCAGAAGATTTTTTTTAATCCTAGCACAAATTCATGCACTTTGAACGTATGGTAACTGAATGTGAATTGGACAATAATAACTTTTGCCTAAAGAGCGTTGGATTTGTATGACTCTACGTAAAATCGAATTTTTTTACTTAATAATTAATAATAATAATAATAATATAAATTATTAATTATTTTATGTATAATTTTATTAATTATAATTATAATTATTTATTATTAAATTAATAATAATTAATAATATAATTTGTACGAGACAGGTAAATCGGCGCGTCACATACAAGGAGCTATCACTGGAGCTAGGAATTAGTGAAGGAAGTGTAAATACGATAATTCAGCAACTGGGATACTCAAAAGTGTGTTCACGGTTTGTTCTTCGCCACTGACTGAAGATCACAAAGCCCAAAGAAAAGAAATTGCTTCTGAGTCGTTGGTTCGATACGAGACAGAAGGAGATGACTTCCTTTCACGAATTGTGACTGGGGATGAGATTTGGGTACACCACTTTGAACCTGAAACAAAACGCCAATCCATGGAGTGACATCACGGAGACTCCCCACGCAAGAAAAAGTTCAGAATGGTTCCCTCTGCAGGAAAGGTTATGGGCTGGCCACCATGTTCTGGGACATGAAAGGGGTGATTCTGGTGGACATTATGAAGAAAGGACAAACAATCAACTCAGAGGCATATATTGCTACTCTACAGAGACTCCAGAGACGTATAAAGCGAGTTCGACAGGAGAGAAAACTGGAAGACGCCCTTTTTTTGCACGATAACCCAAGACCACACAACAGTTTGCAAACAAGATAGGCCATCACAAAAATGCGTTTGACTGTGTAACCGCACCCCCCCCCCCTCCTCCATACAGTCCGGATCTGGCACCTTCAGACTTCCATTTGTTTGGGTCAATGAAGGATGTTATTCGTGGAAGAAAGTTTCAGAGTGACGATGAGGTTGTTGAGGAGGTTAAAAGGTGGCTCCAGCGGAAGCCAGTGGACTTTTACCAGCAAAGAATAAAGGCCCTTGTTTCGAGGTGGAGGAAAGCCGTAGAAAAGGATGGAGACTATATGGAAAAATAAAAACTTGTAAAAAAGGTATGTAACTACTTGTGTACAAAATTTCTGGAACTTACAAGGAAACTTGGAAAGAAAGAAAAAAGGTGGGGCAAAATATATTGAGTGGCCCTCGTATACTGTAAACCAGGTTAATTTCGCTGCAGAACATTTTCGCTCTTTCATATCCTTGGACGAGTTCGCGGCATCATAATTTCGTGGTCAACATTTGCTAGTTATAATCTTACAAATTAAAATGACGGCATGAATGACGATATTTATTCTGGAATGTGATTGGTCAAGGTTGAGGTCGTACATCAAGGCAAGTTTTACCTCTTGGTATGCGGATAAAATTTTCAGCAGCACTCAACGTAAATGAATCTCTCGGTAAGATAGATTTGAAGCTCTCCACACTAAAACCTATTCATGCTAAATGGATTGTCTCTGAATGGGATAACCTAAACAAAATGAGGGAGACCATTTGGAAGGGTTGGGAAATTAGCGGCATTCATGACATTCTTATTATACAGTAATAATACAGTATAATTTAAAATGTTTTTACTGCTTTTACTTTACAATGTTTTATTACAATATACCGAATTTACTTTTCAAATAAAGTATTTTAATGATCTCAGTTTTAATTTCTAACTATCTTCCAAAGATGAGTTTAAATTTTCAAACTTTCGCCTGCTGGATATTTTCGCGTAAACTATAGCCTACGCGAAAAACGCGAAAATTTCCTGCAGGCGAACATTTCGCATTCACGAGTATATAAAAAGTTCTATTGTAGTAACTGTTCCTATAGATTTGCAATAATCATAATTGAAAATTATTACTGTATAAGACTAGTAAACTAATGGAGTTCAACGCTGTTCACGATCATATTAATTTTTTATCTTTACGAACACAGACATAACATTATAATTACTTGTATGTCAATGACTGCACATTCAGTTGTCCATTAGATATATATCTCTGTGTTATATGTTGTTGGACTCGGTTGTCCCCCCTTCACTCCACCTTCCCCCAGTTTGGGTACCTTGTTTAACGCTGCGGCGTTACCACATGTATGGAGTCGCCTGTGAGGCGAGGAACATTACATATGCGGGCAAATGTACAAACAAACTATATATATATATATATATATATATATATATGCCTCGGTGGTGTAGTGGTTAGCGTCGCTGACTACGAATCCATCGGTCCCGGGATCGAGACCCGGTGACGGCAGCTGGCGTGCAGCAAAACCCAGTTGTTTATCCTTCCACACAATAATAAAAGTGCTTGGTAGATAAATGGGTACCCTGGGTGGCCCAGTGGTTAAGACGCTGGGCTGCTGGTGGGGCGTGGTTTTCACTCCACCTCCAGGGAGGTGGAGTGAAAAGCTTAACCTTTGTCAGACTGAACTATTCCGGCGGAAGCTAACCAAAGGTTATATATATATATATACACACCGTGTATATATATATATATATATATGGGCCTCGGCGGTGTAGTGATTAGTATCGCTGACTACGAATCCGTCGACCCTAGGTTCGATTCCCCGTGACGGCAGCTGGCGGGCAGCTAACCCAGCTGTTCAGCATTTCCTACAATAAAAATTAATCGGTAAATAAATGAGTACCCTGGGTGGCCTAGTGGTTAAGAAGCTCGGCTGCTGATCGGGAGATAGAACGAGTCCGGAGGAGGACTCTATAATTTTTGACCGCCCGTGATGAGTTCGGATTCCATGTTAAGGCGTAGGTCTGAAGTTCAGCAACGAGCTTGACCTTCGTCAGAATGAACAATTCAGGCGGAAGCAAGGCTAACCAAGGTGTGTGTGTGTGTGTGTGTGTGTGTGTGTGTGTGTGTACAGTCCTGCCTCCATGGAAGGCAAAAACCGGTTTAAGCCATTCGGATCCCATTTAGAGTTTAGATTTTTGACCAGAGGTTCACAACCTAGGGAGAATTCATCCCTGGAGGGAAATTCTACGATTTCTGAGGGGGAAAAGGGAGCTTCAAAATATTATTAAATAACAATAAAATTAATATACAGGGTGTACATAAAGTCAGGATCTATTTTTGTGAAGCACTTGGAAATTATATGGAATTCAATCATAAAATGATAAAGTGGTAACATTTATTAAATAATTAAGAGTAGGATTCGACGTGACGCCCATCAGTATCCCTGCACAGCTCAAATCGTTCCGCAGCATTTCTAAACACATTCTGGAGCATTTGCGGGGTTATGTTATCTGCAGCAGTTCGTATACGTGTACGGAAGTTTTCAAGACTCGTAATCTTCGTCTGATAGACGTGCGACTCGATAAAGCCCCATGCAAAGAAATCTAAAGGGGTTAAATCTGGTCATCTCGCTGGCCAAGGTCTGTTGCTTCCGCGTCCGATCCAGCGATTTGGAAAACGTCCATTTAGATAATCCTGAACAATTTTGGCATAGTGACAAGGAGCACAATCATGTTGATAGACGACGGTACTAACAATCCTATCCCCAATCAGCTGAGGTTCAAGGAATTGCTGCAACATGTCCAGATAAATAAGCCCCGGAACTGTAGCTTCAGCAAAGAAAAAAGGACCATAAACCTTAGAGTTTGTTAAACCCATCCAGACATTAACTTTAGGTGAGTCTTTTTCCCAATTTTGGACGAAATCATTCGGTCTTTCATCTGCCCAAATTCGACAGTTATGGCGATTTACTTTTCCACACGTATGGAAAGTGGCTTCATCACTAAAGAGAATGTTGTCCATTAAATTATCACTCCAGATTTGTTCTACGAGATCAGCACACACAGCACTTCGTCGAGGGAAATCCTCCTCATGTAAATCATGTAAAACCTGCAAATGATAGCTTTTCTTCTGCAAATTAACTTTCAGAATTTTGTGCACAGATGACGTCGGGAGGCCGAGTCTGTGTGATGCAGCACGAACGGACGTACGTGGCTCCTCAGTGATAATTCCGCGTACTGCATTCACGGTAAGATCTGACATACACGGTCGTCCTGATCTTGCTTCATCATTTACAGATCCCGTTCGTTTAAATTTGTTCACCAATTTTCGTATTGTCTTGTCTAGTGGCCCCGGCTTATGAAATCTCCTCCTAAACTTTCTCTGATGTCATTGTATTTCTTTCCCTCGATTCGCCAAATTACTATTGCCACACACTCTTCTGTATTCATTCTAAGGGCTTCTGAAAAGAAAAATAGAAAAAATAATTATTTCACAAAAATAGATCCTGACTTTATGTACACCCTGTATAATAATAATAATAATAATAATAATAACAATATTTATTTTGTTCTTCAGGAATGTAATGCTACATTTAACCGAATTGGTGTTATTAAAACGAAACTCGGAAACAGATTGAATGCAGAATCGGATGCTCGAGTCTCAGCTGTACCGAGCCTTGTATTAACGATTTACTCAAAAGAGCAACAAGCTCAACCTTCTGATTGATGCGTTTGTTAACATTTTTCTATCTATGTGTATTATTTATAGCTAAAATAAACCACCAACTCTGAAATGTGCATCTTTTCAGTCTTTTTGTGGAGGGGGGTGGATTATTAGCCTGAAGTGTGCTACGGAACATAATAAAAAAGGTTGGGTATCTATGGTTTAGAGCAAGTAGAGACTTCTTAGAGCCAATCACCGTTGAGATTGAGCTGGGCCCCTTAAGTTGGAGACTTTCAGGTTGATGGAAGAACGACTATATTCACGTCTCTCTTCTAGATAGAGAAGAGAAACCAGGGCAGTCAGAGGCCTACTCAGGCTGGAGGCCCAGGGCAATCCCTTTTGTTCCCCTCTCGGTGATTCTGCTTCCGACTTTACCTTTAAACGTGACAAAACGGCAGTCATTGATATTTACACGACTTTTTAATGACACATGCGACATAATTACGATATAAATTATTACAGTTCAAACTGCAAAATAATAATAAATAATTTAAAGTTTTTCTCATACAAAGGATATTTAAAAAATTTAACCACTAACTATCGACAAGTCGTAACACTACAATTTCTTGGTATATACTGAGCAGTATGACCACAAAAATGTAGAGCGCAACGCAATTGCATGCAACACTGCAGCCTTGCAGCATTGTATGCAACTTGATGAGAGCGTTTTTGAACCCCTCCCCCCTCTAAAATTTTTAAAATATAACTGTGTGTGTGATCTCCAAGGAGTATCCTAACCTAGCTGCTCAGGCCCACAAATATATATATATATATATATATATGGGTGTGTATATATGTATAGCAAAGTTTCTTTTATATATATGAGATGTATGTGAACTCCAAGGGGTATCCTAACCTAAGGCGGCTCATGCCTACAAAACTATATGAAATGTATGTATGTGGGTGTGTATGCATGTATGTTTATCAGTAACACAGTATTTCATAGCCGACTTAGTTATTTACACAAAGCACAATTCTCTCTCGTGTGTATATATATATATACACACACCCAGAACATACCATATATTCTAACTTAATTGGAATTACCTGTTTGACAAAGATTTCACCTCATGCGAGTTAATTACTGAACAATAACACTGTCGAAAAAATCAAACTTTTTCTCTCATCAAAGATGTATACACACCTTTCTAGACCAGGTTTGTACGCTGATTCCAAATCTGTTCTCGGTTTTCGTCTAGCACATCTAGTTATCGAAATATGACTCGTGTTATTTTCAGCACAATTTATCATAAAAGTACAACTTTATTCATAAAAAGAAATGTACACCAACCTGAAAACGTTGCGAGTAAGATTTTCTTTTGTAAACCTTGTCCGGATCCTCCCCGTACAACATCCAGCCGTAGTCTGCCAGCATATTTTCGTTCTAGAAACCTTGGTAGCGACTTTCCATTGACTGGATGTCTTGAGGGAAGCGCTTGCCCTGTTCGTCACTCACCGCGCCAAGTTTTTGGGAAAGAAATCTAGATGCGAATGTAAAAAATGTATTTTCAAAGACATGCGACAGCCCATTTCTTGATATGCGTCGAGCAGTTTCTGAACTCCATCTTTGTATGCGGGAGACTTGTGGTTACCCAAGAAGTTTCCACAAATCTATTTGAAAGCTTGCCATGCTTTTAGTTCTAAGGCATTGAGGCTTTCTTCAAAGCCTTCATCCTGCAGAACCTCCCTGATTTCGGGCCCCACAAAGATTTCCTCCTTCAATTTCGCGGCACTGATGTTTGCAAATTTTTCAACAAGGTACCGAAACCCTTTCGAATTCGCCTTACCCATCGCTTTCATAAAATTTTTCATTTAGCGAGCTTAATGTGGAGAGGTGGCAGGAAAATCTTCTTTGGATCAACTAAAGGAACACACTGGACAATGCCCGTTCCTGGCTCGTATGTGCTTCTTTGGTGCCAGTCACGTCTGATGTAATGATCTGCGGTAGCATGGCTGTCCCATAGGCATAGGAAACAACAATATTTCATGAACCCTCCTTGCATGCCCATCAGGGCCGGCCATAGCAAATGCGAGGCCCAATTCGAGATTTTTAAAGTGGGGCCCTAAGGTTAAAGCAGTGGCGTACTAAGGGGGGTACGAGGGGGGCGGTCCGCCCCGGGTGACAGCCAGAAGGGGGTGCCATCGGGAGAGTTGAAATACCACTACAAGTTTTCAAACCAAATGAAAAATTCGCCAAAGTAAGAAAAAAAATTTAAAAATGTTCAAACTATTATAACAACTTAATGTTAATTCCCACTATAAAATAAATTTTTATTTTTATTGGCAATACAAAATTTACAAACGAAAAATTAAATATTTGATAAAAATTACATCGAAAGGCGAACGTTTGTTGACGTTTTAGTCATCAGTTTGTTGAGCATAGCCAGCTGGCTGCAACTGACATTCCAAGTCTTGTTCACTTGACACTGTGACTCCACATAAATGAGGTATGTTTCATTAAATAATTATGATAAAGCATAAAGTGCTGGTGTTTATAACAATATCATGGTACTTACACCAGTGTCCAGTAATTTTTGACAATGTGGTATCATAGTGATGTTTAAGTGTTTATAAATGATAATTATTAATGATAACACTGGTCAACACTCATTTTATTGCCAATCATATTAGAGTGATTTTGGGGTAACTTTGTGGTGCTGATTCCGAATATGACATCGGTTTTGCTAGATTGGCTTTAATTTATGAGATAATTGGTACCCCATTCAAACACGTAAAAAATGCTAAAAATTTAATGTTCAGGCGGAGCCTACTTACAAATCGCATTGAAATTGTCTCAAATCATACAAAGTAAACACATGAAATACATAATGGCATTTTTATTCGGTCTCACCATCTAGAATGTTCCGGTAGTTTCCCATATGCACGCGTTATGGTTACGTTTCCTATTAATTGAGGGTATTCATTATCTCAAGAACTAGAGCCAAATCGGAAAAACTACTTTCATTTGGGAATTCAGCAACCCCAAAATACCCTAAATTCGTACGAATTTCCTTGGCAACGAAAAAAAAAAAAGTTTTTTTGTTGACCTGTGTAATTAATAATGATAAATAATTAATAATAGTGATAATTAATTGTCTCTGCTTGTCTGGATTGATAATCAAAGATCAGGCAAAGATCAGAGAGATTAATCCCAAGGCTTTGTTTGTGTCTTGTGCAAATCATTCTCTGAACCTTTGCGGAGTGCACTCATTTGGAAGCGTTTCTTCATGTGTGACTTTTTTTGGAACCTTGGAGAGAGTCTATTCCTTCTTTTCAGTCTCAACTCATCGATGGGAAGTGCTGATGGAGAATGTAGGCATGACAGTCAAAAGACTTTCCCAGACAAGAGGAGTGCTCATTATGACGCTGTTAAACCAGTGAAGGCAAATTTTGAAAAGATGACCTCAACCCTTGAAGTACTGTGCGATCCCAAAGAAAATGTGGACACAAGAGGATCAGCTCAGATTTTGCTGTCTTCTGTGTTAATTTATTTATTTGTTGGGTTCAAAATCCCAGCTGAGCCGTGAACGGCCAAATTCTAAAGGGCCAGTGCTACCTACAGCCCAAGTTAAGCTAAAATTAAAACTTACGGATTTGAGATCCTATTAGGTCCTACCTCAGGGTTGCTGACTCGATGCGGGCCTACCTTAGACCTTTGTTACATGAATTTAATATAAACAAAAGGGGTACTATTTATGGTCTTCTTTCTCAACCTTGCAACAACATCGCAACCTGGACTATTGCACGATGCAACAATCTTGTATCTAAACAACCAACTGAATTGCAAGAGAGCTCTCTAACAGACCACACCCTGTACGTACGACATCCCAAACGAGTAGAAAGAACGCGCAGCGCCCAAAATGATGCAAACAGTGTGAACAAACAATGATGCCACAAGAGCTCAAAAATGCTAGCTCTAAATTAAGTTAATTTTTCACTAACCTTACAATTATGAGATGGATATATATATACACCTTAAACTTAATATATACAAGCAATGCTGCATCAATCAGCTTAGTCATCATATCGCCTTGGGACAACAATGGTTCTTCCTCTTCTAGATTTTCTAACACCCCCACCGAAGAGGCATTGTTGTCATTACCTTCTGCAAGGGTTAGCCAAGCCTTCTCCATGAGGCTGTAACTCAAATGTTTCATCTTGACTATCTGTGTTTTTGCTGATTTCTAAAGCATAGAGTTTTTGTATAGGTCTCTTTAACTTTCCTCCTGAAGTCTTTACCAGTGCAGACCTAACTAAATTGTCTTTGCCAACAAACAACTCTTCAATTATGCCAAGCTTCCAGCATTGCCTTGGTCTTTCATCCCCAATCATTACCACTTCTCCCACCTTGATACAATTTGCATTGGAGCCCTTTACCTTGCCTGATGGGTAATAATTGAGTTCTGGCAAATATTCCATCTGCCACCTCTTCCATAACTGATCTTGTAGCTCTTCAAGGTACCTGAACCGTCTGGTTAACTCTCCTTGAGTGCTCTGGATAGGCTGCAAGTCTTCTGGCACACTGGGGCTTGATGTTAATCGTTTACCACAAAGAAAATGATTTGGTGTCAATGGCTCTGCATCCTGCATACTGTTTGTAAAAACAAAAGTGATAGGCCTACTGTTCACCATTGCTTCTACTTCACATAAAACAGTGCATAATTCTTCTTTGCTCAAATGAGCATTAGCTAAAAGTTTCTTTAATGGACACTTTACACTTCTCACTAGCCTTCCCAAAATCCTCCCCACATGTGCTCTCTCAACAATAAAACTCCACTGTACCCCTTGTGTGAAAAGTAGGATTGGAATCCTTCCTCTTTTAGCAAGGACCAAATTTCTTGGAGTTCCTTTGCAGCTTTTTTTGAAGGTTTTTGCATTATCCGATATGATTTTATTTGGGAAACCCTTCTGTTCACAAACCTTTTAAAGGCCAAAAGAAATACATCACTACTTAAGTTGCTTACCAACTCCAAATGGATTGCTCTGGTGGTAGCACAGGTGAAAAGACATATATAACCTTTGTTAGACTCCCTCGCTCATACACATAGACTGGCCCTGCAAAGTCTACTCCCACTACATCAAATGGGGCAGTATAGACACACCGTTCTCTTGTGAAGTGGAGCCACCTTTTCATAATAAGGCTTTGCACTCCAACGCTTGCAAACCACACATTTATGCACGACCTTTTTTACTACTTGTCTAATTTTGGGAATCCAAAACTGTTGTCTGATCTCTATTATCACTTCTCTAACTCCAGCATGTAACAGCTTATGATGAGTATCCAGGATCAAAAGGTCCACAAAATGCCCCCCAGAAGGTAGCAAAATTGGATGTCTTTTCTCCTCTGGAAGCCCAGAAAACTGTAGTCTACCTCCTACTCTCAATAAATCCTGATCCAAAAACACATCCAAACCCTTGAGCGCAGAATGTGTTGGTAGAACCTGTAATGGATGGCTGGTGAGCAATTCTCTCTTCACCAAATTTTTCCTTCTGCATATATACCACCCAGTATTTCCTGGCTTGCTGAATCTCATTACTGTTCAGAATTCCTTCCCTTCTTGTTTCTCCCTTAATGTTGTTGGTAAATCTATATACCCATGCTGTCACTCTTAACAATCTTTTCAGACTGCTAATGTCCTCAAGCCTCAATATGGGGTCCTGCTGCATAACTTGACAACTGTTCACAGCGCATTTTCTCACCTCACTCACCCATGCTTCTTCAGCCTGGCATTCTCCTACAATAGGCTGATTAGAAGGCCAGTTTTCACTTCCAAGTTTTAGCCACTCTGGCCCATTCCACCACAAACTTGACTGTGAAAGATCTTTCACTGAAATTCCTCGTATTGGTAAATCAGCGGGGTTTTGGATGCCTGGACAATGCTTCCATTGCTTGGGATCTGTGTGCGCTTGAATTTCCTCCACCCTATTGGCAACAAATGGTTTCCATTTCCTTGCCTGACTTCTTAACCAGTGCCAAACTATAGTGGAGTCTGTCCAATAATAGCTTGGAATTTCATAGAGGGCCAAAGACTTTTGCACTGTAACTGCAAGCCGACTAGCAATAACGGCACCCATCAATTCCAACCTTGGAACAGAAAGCCTTTTCAAAGGTGCTACTCTGCTCTTTGCAGCAACCAACCTGCAACTTACTTCCTCTTGCAATGTGCCTTTAATATAAATACAAGTTGCATAGGCTTCCTCACTTGCATCACAAAAGATGTGCTGCTCCAAATTGTCTGGACTCTGGTTCAACTCTCCAAAGTACCATCTTGGGATTTCAATGTCTCCAAGATGTGCCAATTCTTTGAACCAATATTTCCACCTTACCACCATATGATCAGATAACTCTTGGTCCCAACCAAGTCCAATTTCCCAGAGGCTCTGAAACCAAATTTTTGACTTTATCACAAATGGAGCCAGGAATCCTAGAGGATCAAAGACCTTTGAAGCCAAACTAAGAGCTGTACGTTTTGTCCACCTTGTCTCATTCTCAGCCAGCTCTACTAAAGATTTCCCATTGAAGGTAAACAAATCATCATCTTGCTGCCAAACAATGCCTAGCACCTTTGCGTCTATTGCCCACAACTCCTTAATACCAGAATCCTCAATACTTTCTGCTGCATCAGGTACTACACAGGAATGACTCATAAACTCTTGTAATTGCGAATGATTGGTCTGCCATTTTCTAAGCTCCATGCCAGTCTCCCTCATTATAGCTCTAGCCTCCATGAATATCTGTTTAGCCATTTCTGTATTATCCACGGAACACAGCAAATCATCAACATAAAAATTTTTCCTTATGTGTTCAATAAGGAGTATCCAGGATCAAAAGGTCCACAAAATGCCCCCCAGAAGGTAGCAAAATTGGATGTCTTTTCTCCTCTGGAAGCCCAGAAAACTGTAGTCTACCTCCTACTCTCAATAAATCCTGATCCAAAAACACATCCAAACCCTTGAGCGCAGAATGTGTTGGTAGAACCTGTAATGGATGGCTGGTGAGCAATTCTCTCTTCACCAAATTTTTCCTTCTGCATATATACCACCCAATCAAAAGACTAGTCAAAAGACTAATCAAAAGACTAATATCTTCTGTTCTTTTCAAACTTATTATTGCCCAAATTAATTCCTTTAACTTGCAATTCTTGGACACATGCCATATCTAAACAAGTAGTGACTGGAGCACAAAGTTCCTCAATCTCTACAGCTTGGACCTTGATAGTGGGACTTTGCGGTAACAACCCTTTAACCAGAACTTCTACCTTCTTAAATTTGGTTCGGTTTTGAACGGAACCCCCAAACCCAGAAATTCTTAAATTTTCCCTCTTAAGTTCTTTAAACTTCAATTTTCTGGAAATTCTGGTCTTAATAAAACTACACTGGCTACCACTATCAAACAACACTCTTACAGTAGCTTCTCCCTCATTCCCAATTAATAAGGCTGCAGTTGTTTGCAATAATCCCCTTTACTTTTACTCCCTTGCATAGCAGTGGCATGTGCCACTGATGTCTCTACTTCTGGGGTAGGCCTACTAGGAGTGTTTTCACACAATAATGGCTGATGCCTACCATGACATTTTTTGCACAAAATTTTAAACTTACAAAACCTTGCTCTATGACCTTTCAAAAAACATTTAAAACATGCTGTGGACTTAGTTACCCTGTCCTTTCTCTCCTCAAGGGGTAAAGCCTCAGCCACCCCACATTTATATGACTTGTGGTTGCAGTGGCGGTCCTAGCTTACATGACGCCCTGGGCGAACCTCACCTTCAGCGCCCCCCCCCCTGTTCGCCAACACACACACATTCGAATCCCCCCAAAATAAAGGACAGACATAACTCTTTCACAAAATAACTTTTTATTGGACTAATTGTTGGAACTTCAGAACCAAAACAAAGACTCAAATTTCTGAATTTTACAAATCCTTCATCACGTAAATAGAATAACTCACTTAAGAGAATGTAATTATGATACTATGAACAGGAAAAATACAAATTAAATTGCACAACTGCCATAAATAAACTAGAGAATCAAATTTCTAAATTGTACAAATGCTCTATCACATAAATAGAATAAGACACTTAAGAGAGGGTAATTATTATGCTACACTTTGAACAAGAAACAAAATAAATTGCACCACAGCACAACTGCCATCTAAAGCCTGACTCTTCTTACCTTCCTTGATGCAAAGTCATGAATTAAATCATCATATGAAATCTGCTCAGCAATTGTATGATTTATACTGATGATGGCCAGACCGGTAAGGCGTTCCTGTGACATAGTTGACCTCAGGTAGGATTTGATGAGCTTCAGCTTTGAAAAGCTCCTCTCTGCTTCAGCAACAGTGACTGGAAGAGTAAGACCAATTCTGAGAGCAGTCCACAAATTTGGATATATTTCAGAGAGCTCCCTTTCATGGATAAATGTCAGCAGTTCAAGCAAGGATATGGTCTTTGATGGCAAGTCAGGCAAGTTCTTCAGCTCCTGTGCAAGCTCTCTGCCATCCAAGTCAGATTGTCCCTTAAAGTGTAGTGTAGTACTAAGGTTCACACATTGTTCTGTCAGCTCCTCAAATGTGAGATTTTGGAAATGTGTCAGCACTCCAAACTTCTCTCCCACAATTTCCAACGTGGAAAATCTTTCCTGAATGGCTGATGTTGCAGCATCAACCACTGCATTGAAAAATGTCACCTCCAGCTTCTTCAAAGCATCAATCAAGGGCTCATCAGATGCTTCATAGGAGAAGTGCCGCTTTGTGGACCTCAGCCGTTTTTGTTTTAACACAGCCTCCACATTCATTTGTTCACAGATATCTGTGGCTGCCATTTGTGCAGCCACAAAACCTGTTGCCCTGTAATTGCGGAGACCTCTCTCTGTTTTTTTTAGGAGATTTACTGCAACATCAACGTGCATGCTAGGAGACTGCATCTGCTTGCTCACATGCTGAATTTGGCACAACAGGTCATGCCACACCACTGAACAAATGGCGAAGCGGTATGACCCAACCTCCTCTGACAGAGATTGAGCCTCGACCTTTATTACAGAGTCTTTGGTGTGGTCCCTCACCTCGATCAGTGCATCTCTCACTGCAGCTGCCTGATATCTCAGGGGCTCCACACTCTTGATCTTGCTTTCCCACCTTGTATCAGACCACATCTTCAATGTGATGTTCACATGTTTTTTCAAAATGGCCCATCGTTGTGTGGAGGCTGAAAACAAGTTGTAAAGCTTCTGCAAGATGCCAAAGTAACTTGTGGCATCAATAGATCCCTTAGCAGCATCGGCCACAAGCAAATTCAGAGAATGAGCCCCACATGGAACAAACAGAGCTCTGGGATTAATTTCTAGGAGCCTGGATTGAACACCCTTGTTTTTTTCCCCTCATGTTGGCCCCGTTGTCGTATGATTGTCCTCTACAGTCCATGAAAGGAACTTTTAGCTCCTCCAGTCTCTTCAGAATCAGAGATGCCAAATGTTGACCAGTGGACTCCTCTGCCTCCAAAAACCCCATGAAATGTTCCTTTATATGGGGCTTCCCCTCCAGTGACACAACCCGAATCACAACTGACAACTGTTCAGTGTGGCTGATATCTGGAGTGCAATCTAGAATTATTGAAAAAAACTTTGATTGTTTGATGTCGCTCACCATTGCTGAAATGGTCTTGCTGCTCGACAAATCAATGAGTTCGTTTTGTATGTGGTGGCCGAGGTAGCTGGTGTGACTGGAGGTCCCTTTTTGGACACGGTTAATGTGCTCTTGCATTATAGGATCAAATTGTGCCATCAGTTCAACTTCTTTCAGAAAATTGCCATTTGATGGTGAGAACAATTTTTCTGTATGTCCCCTTAGTGCCAAATTCCTAACTGCCAGAGAATGCACAATAGCAGTGAGACGTGTCAGCACCGCTCTCCATCTCAACTTCTCAGCCTCCAGAAGTGCCATCTCCTGCTTGTCAATGGTCTCCCCCTTTCTCATCCTCACTGCCAGTTCTTTCCAGATTTTCATAGAATTTAGGTGTTCTGAACTGTTGTCATGTGATGTGAGCAATGAGCTTGCATGCTTCCAGTCCGAGAGTCCCAAACTTGTTAAATTTATTTTCCTCTTGGAAAATAATGTACAACAGAAACAGAAAAGGCTGTTGTTTTTTAAGGAATAGACCAACCAACTTCTGGTTATATTTTCCCCACTAACCAATGACTTCCTGAAGTATTGATGGTGGAAACTTCTTCCGTCACTGTCGTTTCTAGGGAATACAAAGTCAGATGGTACTTGACTTGGTCCCCTGGAAACCAGTTGTGTCCGAATTCTCTCAGTCAGAACTGAAGGCCAGTTAGCAGGGTCGGTGGACAGAGACTCATCCTCAGGAGGCGATTCTGCTCCAGGCATTTCTAATAGAAAGAACAAGAGCATTACTCATTAGTATACACACCTAAGTTAGATAACACATTATTCACAGCACTTTGTTATGGTGGTGGTGTTATGGAATTATGGTGGTGAAACACCACACATACCCAGTAACCCAGACCCAGTGATAATAACATTATAATTTATAACTGTTTGCAAAATGCTTTGCAGGGATGCACACACATACACATACACACACACGCACACACTCACAGACATATGTGCACACAAACTCACCTGAAGAGTCCTGCCGGGGAGAAGTAGAAGCAAATGGGTCTTCATCCTCAGGATCAGACTGCATTTGTGGAGACATATGTGAGGCTGAGGAGGTAGATGGCTCCTCAGCCTCAATAATGGCAGAAGTAGACGGCTTCTCATCCTGGCTAGTGGCAGAGGGTGTTCCAAAATATTTCAAAAGTGCCCCTGCAAATAGTAAAATAGAACATAACAGACCAATGCATGAATAGGCTAGTACAATTAATTTAACATGTTATTAAGCACAATTTATTAAACTTTTAGAATAGGAAACAAATGAATAATACAACCTCCTTGGTTAATGGCTAATTATATACATAATAGTACACTTCAAATGACTCAGAAAGCTATATCACAAAATAGCAGTGCAATATAGCAGTGAAGAGTAGATGACATAGCTCTATACCTTTATCTTTTGCTCGTTTCTCCTCTTCTTCTTTCCTCTTTTTTCTAAACTGAGCACCTGATAGCTTTGACCTCTTCTTATCCATTTGCGGTTATTTGACAGACCTTAGTGGCTTAGTGTGAAGATTCGTTCTGTAATAAATAATATACATTTCACTATTTAACCAAACCCAGAAAAATAACATTACATATGTTAAAGTATGGGCCTTTATTCCCAATAATATTAATCTGGAAGCATTTTGCATTGTTTAGGTCTTTTATGGGAAGGTTTATGGAAAATGCAATAGATGGTTTTTTATTAATAAAAATATATTTATTGATCTTTTATTATTTATTTTATTTTATTTTTTATTTTTATTTATTTCTTTATTTATTTATTCTTATTTTTATTTTTATTTTTTTTGCAGGCGCTCATGCCGCCCCTCCACAAATGCCGCCCTGTGCGGCTGCCCATATTGCCCATATGAGGAACCGCCACTGTGTGGTTGCCTTCGCAAAATATGCATTCCTTAATTCCCTTTAATTTATTCTCAGAGGATGCATGTAGAGCTGACACTGTACCTGGGCTATTCCCTTTTGTGGAAACTTTGGTGCTGTGCCTGCCTTTGTCCCTTGTTTACCATCCCACTGTGCAAACTCAACTCCCTCTCGTCTTGCTAATTATGTGCCTAAAAGACTTAACATCTGCTGAAGGGGGATGTACACATGTTCTGCAGAGTGTACCCTACTTAATTCAAGCAAAATTGAGCTAGGCAATTTAGACTCCAGTGTAGGAACCAACATTATACCATACCTTTCCATTCCTACACCCAAGTTGTCCAGGGACCTAGTTCTAATTTCAAATTCATCATATAACTGCCGTAACTCCTTGACACTATTAGAATTATTAACAGGAGGTATAGCTAAAAGTGCACGGAGGTGGCTTTTAATTAAGATCTCTGGCTTACCAAACCGTTTCTTTAATATATCCCAAGCCACATTATAATTAGCCTCTGTTAATGCTAATCCTGCTATAGTCTTTGCTGCCTCCCCTTCCAAGAGGGACCGCAAATAATTAAACTTCTCCACGGCACTTAACACTTGACTAGAATGAACTGCTGATTGAAAACTGTCTGCCCATCCTTGCCATTCCTGAATACTCCCAGAAAATGTTTTGAGTACAAGCCTCGGTAATTGAACTACAGATCTGTTAACCTTAACTTCACAAACATCATTTGTTGAGTGTTGTGTTTCATTATTAGACCTGGTCTCTAACTGTACTGAGCTGCTAAACTCTTTTGCTCGGAGGCCTACTTTAATTATATCATCAATAATCTCTTCAAAGTAAATTATGTTATTTTCTATTTCATCCTCTTCTATAAGAGCCTCAATTTTAACATTTACCTCACTTAGAGCAACCTTTTTAGTTTCTAATATGGAAAGCTGCGCAGTCACTAAGCGTAAATCCTCTTGCTCTATGGCAGAATCTATAGTGGCAATGACCTTTGTAATTAGACCTTTGTAGGCGCTTCTCCTTTTTATAAATTTGTTCAATTCAGATGCATTCATCTTCAATGCAAACAACAATTGGGCTCAATACCAAATGAGCTGAATTGGCAGAAATACTTAACCAAACTGATCAAACGCAAATTTTACTTTCAAATAAACTGAATTGCTGGGTGGGGTACTAACCAAACACCAGTATGGAATACCAAATTTTCCACCCCAGGACCTTAATTCAATAATAACCCAAATTAACCAAACCGGTAAAATGTAGGCTAGAAACAACGACAGACGACTGGCCAAGTTTAGCAATTGGGCAACCAAACTTTCTACCCTGGGACCTTAATTCAATAATAACCCAAAATTAACCAAACCGGTAAAATGTAGGCCAAAAACGACGACAGACGACTGGCCAAGTTTAGCAATTGGGCGACCAAACTTTCTACCCTGGGACCTTAATTCAATAATAACCCAAAATTAACCAAACCGGTAAAATGTAGGCCAAAAACGACGACAGACGACTGGCCAAGTTTCGCAATTGGGCGACCAAACTTTCTACCCTGGGACCTTAATTCAATAATAACCGAAAATTAACCAAACCAGTAAAATGTAGGCCAAAAACAACGACAGACGACTGGCCAAGTTTAGCAATTGGGCAACCAAACTTTCTACCCTGGGACCTTAATTCAATAATACTCAACCCGTCTAGGCCTAACTTGGGCTACAATTTGCACAATCAGAACTTTGCCGCAAAATAGTCACTGACTCAGTTTTGGGGTAGAATCCGGTTCGAAGGACCATGTTAATTTATTTATTTGTTTGGTTCAAAATCCCAGCTGAGCCGTGAACTTACGGATTTGAGATCCTATTAGGTCCTACCTCAGGGTTGCTGACTCGATGCGGGCCTACCTTAGACCTTTGTTACATGAATTTAATATAAACAAAAGGGGTACTATTTATGGTCTTCTTTCTCAACCTTGCAACAACAACGCAACCTGGACTATTGCACGATGCAACAATCTTGTATCTAAACAACCAAACTGAATTGCAAGAGAGCTCTCTAACAGACCACACCCTGTACGTACGACATCCCACAAACGAGTAGAAAGAACGCGCAGCGCCCCAAAATTATGCCAACAGTGTGACCAAACAATGATGCCACAAGAGCTCAAAAATGCTAGCTCTAAATTAAGTTAATTTTTCACTAACCTTACAATTATGAGATGGATACATATACACCTTAACTTAATATATACAAGCAATGCTGCATCAATCAGCTTAGTCATCATATCGCCTTGGGACAACAATGGTTCTTCCTCTTCTAGATTTTCTAACATCTGTATGTGATTTCTCTTTTTTGAGTTACCTTTCTTTCTGGCGTGAAGTCCTGGAAGAAATTAATCTCACACAAAAGTATTTGCAAACAGTTGGAATCAGCCTTGAAAAGTGCATTGTGAAGCTCCAAGCTCTAAAACTGTTTCTTGAAGATCAGCGCAATGAAATTGTGGAGAGGGCCATTCATTATGCAACTACAAAGTGTGAGGAAATGGACATTTCTATGGGGAGAAAAGGGAGAGTAAAGCTCCGAAAAAGGATGCCAGGAAAGATGGCAAACAAAGGATGTTGGTCTCACATTGCTAGAGGAAGTAAAAAGGGCTATGTTTGAATGTCTTGATCGCTTTCATCAAGAATTGGAGATTCGTTCTAAGGCAATAGATCAAATTCTGTCAATCTTCGCTGTTATTCAGCCAAACACTTTGGTTGTTGCAAAAGAAGAAGAACTTCGGAAGTATATTCCAAATTTGACTCAGATTTTCGATGAATTCTCTGATGAAGATATCAGTGTGGAAATTGGACGACTTCGGAGGCATTTGGAAGCAGCCAAAATCAGCGTTGAAGAAGCAAAGAAATGGACAGCATTGCAGTTTCTGGAGTTTATTGTGAAATGTGATTTTTGTGAATCTTTGCCAAGCTTGTCACTGTGTTTGAGATTCTTTTTGACTGTCTGTGTGTCTATTGCTTCATGTGAAAGAAGTTTTTCCAAATTGAAATTGATAAAAAATTTCTTTCGCTCGACCATGAGTCAGACAAGATTGACAAATTTGGCTTTACTTTCAATTGAACATGAATATGCAAAGAAGGTGAATTTTGATGAGGTCATTGATCAATTTGCACAAATTAAGGCTCGAAAGCAAAGACTGTGAATCCTATTTACCTTTGAAGAATAGGCTGAGGCTCAGCCTATTCTTCAAAGGTAAATAGAGAGGATTCACGCTCAGCCGCTGAGCGTTGAGACTGGATTTCCTGTGTTTTTTGTATAAAATAAAATGCAGTATTACCTGTTCACTGAATTTTTAATGTCCTGCATTTTTCTTATTTCCAATTTGCTTATGACAGTACTGTACTGTTTAAAAATCTACTTGCAAACATAATATATTTTTCTGTGTGTTTAAATTTTAAAATTATTTATGGGGGTGCCAAAGGAAGGATCCGCCCCTGGTGCCAAATACTTTAGATACGCCCCTGGGTTAAAGTTACCTCCCCATAGTGGGTGCATGCTTACTGAAAGTAAAGAACAATGATTCAACAACAAATATCATTTATTTTGGATGTGATCACAAGGAAACCTTTCTGGCTTTCAGAGTAGCAAATTCGGCAATGAGGTCTGTATAGTTAGTGTCTCGCAATGTTGTTTTCAATGGAGAGGATCGCCAGATTACTAAGTCGATCCTGCAGCATCGTCGACCATAAATACGTTTTTATTAATTTCAATTTTGAGAAACTTCTTTCCCCAGATGCAACAGTAACTGGAAATTCATGAAATTCGGGAAATCCACAGAACGATTGTTCAAAGTGATGGAGCCCAAAATCTTCAGTGAATCACTTTGTATATCTTCTCGAAGAATTGGTTTCAAGGCTTCCATTTCCTCAGCAAGCATAACTCCATCAATGTCGCGGTCTTCTCCATCAGTCAGTTCAAGTTCGAGATCTTTGCTGTACTTACGTAGGTCTGTCTTGGACATCTTTGTGAACATGTACATGAAGCCAAACTTTGAGTGATGTTCTCTCAGTTGTTCGAATCGTCGTTCCAGGGAGGATATGGCAGTGTCTAAAATTGCGTTAAACACAGAAATTTTAAATTTTTCTTCAGCATCTTCAATTGGCTGGTCTTGACCTTCATAGGAAACATTTTCTTTCGTCTGACCTGTGTTGTTGAATTCTGGCTCGATTTCAAGCTGCTCTGCAATCTCTTTGGCATCTGTTACAGCACTTTGAAATCCACTCTCCCGATATTCTTTCATCCACTTACATGTTCTTTCCAAACTCTCGATGGCACTTGCCAGATGCTTTGAATCACTCTGAAGATCTTTACTCACGTAGTTGACTTGAAAGAGGTGGTCATACCAGAATATGACAGCAACAATGAATTTAAAATTCTTCATCTCTTTGCAAAGTGATTCTGCTTCGCTTCTTCCTTGAGGATCTTTTGCTTTTTCAGCAATTTCGACAAGTGCATCATAGATCTCGACAGCTTGATATCGTACAGCTTTGACACTTTGCACACTAGGGTGTACCATTTTTGGGTCATTTTCAAAAAGTCAAGGTCCAGGAGTCTAATGTTGTGCCAAATGATGTCCTAAACACGAATTTAACAAGCATTTTCTAATCCAACAAATTTTGAATCCCCCCCACCCCCTTGAAATTTTGCCCATCCCCTTTTCCTAAAAACCCCATATATCTAAAAACCTATCAACTTTATCGAAAAATATTATAGAATAAAAATGATTTAGAATCAAACGTTCTATTAGAAAAGTTCATTAAGATAGAAATTTACGTAATTTTGAAAATGTTCATTTTCTTTTGTCCAAGAGCACCTTATTGTATTAATATAAAATAAGGTGCTTAAGTTACATTATTTATGAGTATATTGTGAGTATAATCCAAATTTAAAAATCCTTTTTTACATTGAATTTTAATAAACAAGCATTGTTTTTACTCTTATTGTTTCTTTTCAGACTGCTTTATTTGAAAAATAAATAAAAAATGAGTCAAACAGCTCAAAACAGCATGACTTTATTCTTGGTCGCTTGCAGGCTGATATTATGAGTTCATCTAAAATTGTTTTACCATCCAATAAAGATGTTCTAAGCCATTTTATTTATTTACGGAGAATGCAGTATAAGGGTCCAAAAGTTACAAAAGATTCTACTGTTAATGAAGTTCTACAGAAGCTACTAATAATATGGCAAAAAGCATGCATTCCTACTATAGATATTAGTAAAAACCCTAAAGGCAGGAAGATGCTGTTAAATCTAGAAGAAATGCATAATAATTTAATCAAGCACAAAAAAAGAGCAAGCTTTGAAAATGAACTCTCTAATTTCATGAAAATTATGGATTCCCTTTTTGACATCTCTTCTCAAAATGCCGTTGAATTAATCCAAAAAGACCGCATGAGAACTGAGCCTCAGAAAGCATATGATATTTCATTCTTAGAAGATCAAAGAACAAAACGAGAAACATGTTTAGGTTTGCTAGATGCAGATTATGCATCAAAAGTACAGCGCAAGTACATTAGATTAGAGAAAGAGAAGAAACGCAAAGAGAAACATAAATCAGTGAAGCAAGTGAGTGCTACAGCCAGAACATCAGATACCCTTCTTTCTAGCACGACCAGTTCTGAGACAGACAGCTATGAAGAGTTTCCGACAGAACCTACAGCAGGACCTTCAAATGCTTCCAGCCCCCAAAATATTCTTGCCTCGCCATTGGTTTCCTCCACTGCAGACAGACTTAATATCTCTATTGGACAACGGACTGTTTTTGCTGCTGCAGTAGCCATTAGGTGTGGCAAGGATATTGAAAAACTGTCTCTCTCCAGGACCACATCTGCAAGAGCCGCTCGAAAGACAAGAAAACGAAAATATGAAACTTGCATCAAGGATTTTACTCCTCCTGATCACTGCCTAGTACATTGGGATAGCAAGCCGCTTACTAAATCATGTTCAGAACAAGAAGACCGCCTTGCAATACTTGTTACTGGATACCCAAATGTAGAAAAACTTTTATCAGTTTCTATAATAGATGATTCCACTGGATTGTCTCAAGCCACTTCTGTATTTCAAAGTATTGAAAAATGGAACTTGAAGCAAAATGTCTTTGGAGTATCATTTGATACCACTGCATCCAATTCAGGATGGATGAAAGGTTCCTGTAAGTTACTTGAAGAACTTTTGCAAAAGAAATTGATTTGGTTAGCATGCCGCCATCATGTGGCTGAAAGAGTTTTGTGTGCTGTGTATGAAACCATTTTTGGCCCAAGTAAATCTCCTGAGTTTGAGTTATTCAAAGAATTTCGCGAGTCTAAATGGAAGAAAATTAATACGAAATCTACATACAATGTTCTTGATGTTAAATCAAGGTATCAAAGAGGCCTAAAGGAAGAATGTGTAGAATTTATGACCCAATGTTTAAGAAAATCTGACTGCTTTCCACGTGATGACTGTAAGGAAGTTGCTGAAACAACTTTAATGCTTTTAGGAGAGGTTTCCAGAGAAAACAGTCATTGGCGGAAACCTGGTGCAATGCACCGTGCCAGGTGGATGGCAATGATTTTATATACAAATAAAATGTATGCTTTTGCCCACCAAGCATCATATGATGAATCATTGATTAAGAAATTAAAGAGAATGTGTCTATTTAATGCATTAATTTATGGAAAATACTGGCTTTTATGTTCTAATTCACTAGATAGTCCAGCTAATGATCTGAAGTTTTATCATGATTTGGTGAATTACAAGAAGGAAGATAGGGAAGTTGCAAATGCTGCTTTGAAATCTTTTGCCAATCATTACTGGTATTTGACGGAGGAAGTGGTCCCTTTGAGTTTCTTTGGATCGCTAAGTAATGATGAAAAAGATAAGATCGCAAAATCCTTAAACAAATATCCAGTTCCAGAAAATTATGTATGTGGGCAACCTGTTTTCCCCATTTTAAAGGAAGACACAAAGCTTCATCAGCTAGTAGGTCCAATTTTATGGCATTTATTTCAATGCTGTGGGTCAAAACCAGACTCATGGATAAAGAAACCAGCATCAACATGGGAAGAGGTCGATGACTACAACAAACTAAAAAACATTCTTTCATCTATTAGAGTAGTCAATGATACCGCTGAAAGAGGAATCAAGCTGGTTCAAGACTTTCATGACAAATGTCAAAATGAAGAAGAATTTCAAGGTCTTTTGCAAATTGTGGAAGAGAATAGAAGACTAATTCCTGATCCTAGTAAAGAGACTCTTAAAAGAATGAAACTCGGTAAAGAATAGTTCATTAACAGATAGATTAGGTATTTTTATTTGCAGAGATTGTTTTAATTTAGAAGAGGCTGATTTTTTTTTGTTATTAAATATACCATAAATTGTCTTTTCTTATTTTTATGTTTAAAAAGCTCTTATATCAATGATTTCTAATTAGGAAACTTGTTTCTTTTTATTTTTTTGAGGAAAGTGTTGAATAAAGGAAAAAAAAAACGATGGGACCTCACAACTATAGATAAAGTGTTAATTTTTAGCTTTATTTTATATATATAGTTTTGAGGTTGTCCTCACTTTGTATAGGCTAGTTATAATAAAAACTAATTATGATTTGCATTATAACTAGCAAATACAAAGCCCATCGCCGCGAAGCTGCATTGGGGTGATGCTTCAAAGGTGGCGGTAACACCTTATTTAAGAAGAAGGCACTGCAAGCAAAAAAAATTTTAATTTAAATTTTTAAAAAATAAATGAAAATTTTCAAAATTAAGTAAATTTCTATTTTGATGAACTTTTCTAATAGAACTTTGATTCTAAATCATTTTATTCTATAACATTCTTCGATAAAGTTGATAGTGTTTGAGATATATGGGGTTTTTAGGAAAAGGGATGCGCAAAATTTCAAGGGTGGGTGGGGGGGATTCAAAATTTGTCGGATTAGAAAATGCCTGTAAAATTCGTGTTTAGGACATCATTTACATTAGACTCCTGGACCTTGACTTTTTGAAAATGACCCAAAAATGGTACACCCTATTGCACACGGCATTCCCATCTTGTCTCGCTCCAGGGCTTCACTGAGAACTCTTTCACATACTTGCAGAAGACTGACCATCGATGGGTTGAGGCTGAGAAGAAGACATACAGGCGTTGAATAACCCTGGAAAATGAGATGGCTTGAACACACGTTTTTGTCATGACCCAGAGTAGCAAATTGTAGTTGTGGCATGCGCATGGAGTGAAGAATGCTCTTGAATTCATTTCCAAAAGTAGCGCTTGAACCCCTGATGAATGTCCCTTCATGTTCGCACCATTACCGTATCCTTGTCCACGAATATCACTCATTTTCAGTTAAAGTTCGTGAAATTCTCTCATCAATACCTCTAGTAGGTTTTCTCCTGTGGTCTCCTTCACCTCACTGAACTTGATGAAGTGTTCAAAAATTCCACTTTCAATACCTGATGATCCATCAGGGACATATCGTAAAGTAAGGGACATCTGCTCCTTATGATTAATGTCGAGTGTGCAATCAAGGATCACAGAGAAATACTTTGCCATTTTAATTCGGTGTACAATGGTTGCTCGAACTTTGTTGCCCATGAGCGAGATGAGTTCATTCTGGATTCGTTTTCCCAGGTAATGATAATGAATTTCGTTATTGAATATTCTTCTTAGATGGTCTTGCATGACGGGATCAAATCTTGAGATAAGTTCAACCAGTCCAAGGAAGTTGCCATTATTCCGTCTGAAGATTGTATCTACTGATCCTCGGAATTCCATGTTGTGTTCAGCAAGGTACTGTACAATGGCGAGGAGGCGCTCAAAACACATTTTTCCACCTAAGCTTCTCCGTATTGATTCGTTCCTGACTGAGTTGATCTACACTGCAACTTTTGATCAAACGTTGTTCGAGTTCCATCCATTGGAGAGTCGCCTTCAGATGGCCCTGTGATCTTTCGTGCTCAGACAGTCTGGAACTAGTATTCACCCAGTCACAGAATCTTCCACACCCCAAGGCATTGTTTGGATTTTCCAAATAACTTGCAACAGAAACAAAATATCCGATTCTTAGAGATTGAATAAATCAGCCATTTCCGTATACCAACTTCTCCATTTTCCATCCGTCTCTTGTAATGACTTTTTGAAAACTTGCGGCCATTGTCATCTCTGGGAAAGTTATAGTCTTCCTCACACTGTGGTGGGCCTTTACTCACTAGTAAATCTCTGACTTTTGTACTGACAGTTTCCGGCCATTGACCTGGATCTTTGAGTGCATCCAGAGGCTGATTTTGCAGAATTGGAGTCTGATCCATGGGTTCTTCTTCCCTCTGGATATCACTTTTATCTGTCAAAGCTGGTGATGACGCATGTGACGGTGCAGGTACATCTGGTTCACTTTCATCTATCAAAGCTGATGATGATGCATGTGACGGCGCAGGCACATCTTGTTCAGTTTCAGCCTGTGGATCGCGTTTCTCTAGAAATTTTTCAAATGACCCATCATACGCTCAAGTCCTGATTTCCGCTTCGCTTCACGCTGTCTCTTCTGGTGACCGCCGAGATATTTCCGAGCAGTATTTCGCAATCTCTTTGGAGGCATCACTGTCAGTCGATATCTGAAATATAACAAAATATATAATTAATACGGAATACTATTGTATATGAATACTACTGTATATGAAGAGTTGTTAGGACAAGCCGTATTTAATATACCACTCAAAACCAAAATATTTTTATACTGTACTCATATATTTGCGGGGCCCCTAATAGCGCGGGGCCCAAAGCAGTCGCTTTGCTTGCTTTGCGCAAAGGCCGGCAGTGATGCCCATTAACATACCAATGACTTTGAGATCACCACAGTTATTCCATTGATGAGTGCTGTATTAGATTGCTTCGAGTAGTATATTCATATTATCGTACGTCTCCTTTAGATGAACGGAGTGGGCGATCGGGATGGACGGCTTTAAGCTCCCGTTATGCACGAGAACTGCTTTCAAGCTTCGCTGTGTGGAATCAATAAAGAGGCGCCACTCTCAGATGGCGTGTGTACCTGTGATAAGTTCTCGAAAAGTCCAATGATATCATGGCAATAGCAGAGCGAACCGTCTACTGTAAATAATGTCGCCAAATCATGGTTTCGTTTTCGATAGTGACACATTCGGACGTTCTTCTCAAGTAAGTGTTTCTGCTTGAGTCTCGAGAAGAGAAGTTCTGATTTCTCTTTGGAGAGGGCTAGGTCTCTAATCAGGCCATTCAACTCGTTTTGTGTAGGCCTCTCCGGCTCCGATTGCTCTTCGTTAGGTGTGTAGTCAAGATCGGCCGAAGGTCCCGCATCTCCGCCGATCGCACTTTCATCGGATTCCCTTTCGTCTTCTAAAGAATCGAGACCATGCTGTGGAGGTACCGGAATCGGCATCGTATCATCGTGAGGGATCGGTCTGATCGCGGAGTCTACATTCGGACAAACGATGTTATGCTTGTTCTTCACGGGGAAGCCAGTTATGTTAACATTGCAAAAGTCATGAGTATAGCGAACGGCATCGACTTTTTCCTTTGGTTCAACCAGTCAAGTAATCCATTCGAAGAAGTGGTACAGATAACGTGTGGCACCCACGCCTTAGCTTGGTCGCCTAGTGGACAGTTGAAGTATAACTGGTAATTTTTCCTAAGATCCATCGTGATTGTACGCCGTTGTGATTTAGTCGCGAACGAGCTGCACACGTAACAGAAATTGTCGGGGTGATTTTTACACTTTCGAGGCATGATGATCGATGAGTGAGTTGATGTAAGTCACCTAAAAACATAAAATGTGTAAGTGGGTGACACAAAACACAACACACAACTAGACATGTGACTGTTACACCAAAGAATAAAAGGATGTACATCTGCAACGCTTGCAAATTTGTGGCCAGCAACTTCTCTCACCTAAAATACCACAAGACAACCTGTGGAAAGCCTAATAGTCCGGTTGCACGGGGTGAGAACCCTGCATTGTTTGTTATAAAGCAAATCTTGACATATTTTGAAAGCTTATACCACCCCATTCAAGAATCCATCGGGTGTACACCTGACCCCCGCTTGGCTTTTTCAATATGGCCGGCGAAACTGAAAATTCCCATATCCTGGTCAATACTTGATGGATTTTGATGATCTTGGTGTCATTTCTAGGAGTTTTTAGGATGATGAGTCGATCTGGATGGGTTGCAGATACTTTGGGAGTCGTTTTGATCCACATTCGTCAATACTCAAGGTCATTGGAGGTGAAACGCCCCCCCGAAATAAGGAATATCCCATATCCCGGGCAGTCGTGGAGATATTTTGGTGATCTCGCTGTCGTTTTTATGGTTTTGGGCGAGACTGAGTAGTTCTATAGGCACAGTAGGATAACAGTAGGATATCATTTTGCAACTCCATGCGTCAAGTCAAGGTCATTTGAGGTTAAAGTTTGGCCTTGAAATATGATAATGCCACAGTTGACATCACTGTATTTGCTTTATTTCAGTGACAATTTCTACAATCTAGCTAACTGCTGAGCACTTAACATCTTTTCTGCAGATAAACCCAGATCATAATGTTTAAATGACATAACCCACATTATATGGATATGGATATTCGGATATACTGTAAACCACAATTTATGCTGAAGTGCAGGGCACATGCATTCTATGGAAGGTTGCAAAGCTACAACATATGACCTCGTAAGCAAAACAAAGCTCACACCTAGCTGGGGGATTGGCACTGACAACTTTGATGCAGTTATTCACATTAGGTAACCATTTATTGGGGCAAATATCAAAAGACATGGTTGTGTCAGGATCGTCAGGATCATCAGTCTGCTCTTCGTTTGCGTTTTGGGTCAATGGATTGTTGCAATCTAAGCCGCTGCCACATGCACAGAACATTGTGCAAGGGATTCCGCGTCCCATGCAGCCACAGCGACTCCCCCTGCATGCTGATTGTGATTCACACCCACATCTGATTAGCTTCAGAACTTCATCTGGTGCTAAGCACACTCCTTCACCAACTGTTTTTGGGATGAGAACTCTGTTTGTTTCGTCTCTCTCCCACCCATAATGCACAGGATCAAGTGGTGGTGGGTCACACTTTAGTGCATCGAGCCAGTTCGCCACAGTGTAGTGGGCTCTGAGCACATTTTGATGGAAAGCTTCAGGTGTTGGTGGTAGAGAACATAGTTTGGGTGCAGCAGTTCCCGACTTCCCTGTCTTCTGACCCATACTCGCTGACGACACTCAGTAAGAGATGAGGATTTCTTATCCCCATAGCATGCAACAATGAACGCTGTTGCCTCTTTCTCGATATGGTCAAAGCATGCATCAAGGGACCCCAGCTTGTCTAGCTTCCGACCCTTTTTGGCTGTGGCAATGGCAGTGGCTTTGCCGATGCCATGTATTGCTGCAACTGTGTCACAACCACTCACAACGTGTGGGATGATGTCTTTGTGCTGGGTTACAGTTGCTCGGATGTCCACTGATTTTCTGCCACGCACTGGAGACTCCATAATCATGGGATAGCCTAGTTTCTTAAATTCATAGAAGTGAGTCAGCATGGCAAACACGTCTGTGTCATCACAAATGATGGAGATGCGGGCATCAGAATCTTTCTCAGCTTGTGTGATAGCGTGTTGTGTTATTATCACGTCAGCCTCTTCATGAGATGATGAGAGCTCCAATGCTGCTCGACTCCTGCCTCGCACAATGGAAGTCGGTATGGTCTGCCGTCCTGCAAGCACTAGCTCATGGTCTTGGGTTACAGTTGCGAGATACTCACTGTCAGCAAGGATTTCCTCACAGATCAGCCTGTTTAGTTGCTCCTTGTTCGCGGTCTACGTGAGAACAGCGTCTCTTGTAGGCAATGGGGTGTTGAGGTCCAGCTTGTGAACTCTGCTGCTCTTGCTTCTCATTGCCAGAGTGCTTGATTTCGGAGAGAAATCATAGTAGCGATCAAAAGCTAGTACTACAGATGCATGAGAAAGATGTTTCGGTAGCCATACTTTGAAAGTTTAGATAAATGTAGCAACTGTGCCACTAGCAGGCCAGTCGACTGTCCACAAAACAGTTGACACATCCATGATAACAACTGTTGGTCGACCCCATGTTCGAGAGGATGTTTCCACTCCCAAGTTCTGCTTCAATGCGGAGTTAGCTGCAGTTCTCATTAAGCCATCTGGTTGGAATAGTGCGGGTGGGTATGCCGCAAGCTCTGTTGAGAATACATGGGTCAAGTCAAGTTCGCGTTCGCTCATCAGCAAACCGATGACGCGTGCATAAATCGCTTCTTGGTCCATAACCAAGTGGGCACCCACCTTGATATCAAAATATCTCCACGACTGCCCGGGATATGGGATATTCCTTATTTCGGGGGTCGTTTGACCTCCAATGACCTTGAGTATTGACGAATGTGGGTCAAAACGACTCACAACGTATCTGCAACCCCTCCAGATCGACTCATCATCTTAAAAAACCCTAGAAATGACACCAAGATCATCAAAATCCATCAAGTATTGACCAGGATATGGGATTTTTCAGTTTCGCCGGCCATCTTGGAAAATGGCGGCCATATTGAAAAAGCTAAGCGGGGGTCAGGTGTACACCCGATGGATTCTTGAATGGGGTGGTATAAGCTTTCAAAATATGTAAAAATTTGCTTTATAACAAACAATGCAGGGTTCCAGTAAAATCAGGGTCTGTGTCACCGAACTATAAGTTGAAACGACAAAATGCCATACATGAGGGTACAGAAACGGTAAAGCAAAAACCGACACCTAAGCTGCAACTACAAAATACTCCGCTACATGTATAAAGGACGCATATATAGTGTATATATATATATATATATATATATATATATATATATATATATATATATATATAGAGAGAGAGAGAGAGAGAGAGAGAGAAGAGAGAGAGAGAGAGAGAGAGTATTATAGTATATATATATATATATATATATATATATATGTAATAACCTGCTCCCTCCGAGTTCGGGCAAGGTCAGGATGTTACTAGAGAGAGGGTTATTATTTTAGCACTCCTGGATGCAGAAATAGTTTACTCTTCGTATTCCCACAATCGAGGAGTAATGTGTGGGCCCGTGTTTTTCTATTATCCCAGTTTTCAAAGCCCCAAAGAGTAGAAAATAAACACAACGGCTTACACGATTTTTAATTTGAATATAGGCGAGATAAATATAATGGATTGGCATGAATCAAATGTTTCTTTTATATAGAAGAGGGGGGTAATAATAATAATAAAATAATAATGGTTTCATAATTAAAAAATGTTACTTTATCTTCATTGTAAGATATGAAATAAGTCGAGACCCCTTCTACGACGCCCTCGAGTCCGTTCTGAGTCCCCAGACTTATATGAATCAATTCCAAACTACCGATCTTTCTCTCTAAACGGTCAGACTTCAAATTGATACCCATTCTTCCAATTCTCAAAAGCAATTCCCGTTAACGGACCGAAACCCTTCGGCCCGGAGATCCTCCTTCAGGGATCTGCCGTAAGGGCGCTGATCCCCTTCTTATATAGTCAAAGGAACGGAACCTGGCAACGCCATCACGCAAGCGGTTGACGTCACCTGAGAGCATTGTGCTTCCCAAGTGAAATCAAAGAAACCGTCTGCGTCACTGTGCGTGACTTCCGTTGGAAGGAAACGAGTCATACATAGCTTGGGAAATAGTGAATGAATGAAATCACTATAACAGTCATCAGGGCGCGACTTCGATTATAAATTATAACATGTATGGAAAACTTATGAGTGGGTAGTTGGGAGGTAACGAAAATGGTTCACTGAGTAGGTAGGTAGTTAATCTAACAATTAATAAATTCCTTTTATGTCAATAACTGGGTGGATGAAACCAATTGGTTGCTCACCAGAGTTATTCTCCACACTAGTATTTATATACTGTGTGGGAGGAGCGTGCTCGGTAATGGAGATACATTACCGCTAAACCAACCGAGGAATAAACCAAGACAACGCTGGTACAAGAAGCCCCGCGAAGAGGAGAACGAAGGGAGAGACTGTAATAACTAAAAGTAAGTGACTAATATGAGTTTTAACACCAAACAGTTAAGAACATTAAATTAAGCTGGGTCAAACAAGTTAGGCCTACATTGTGACCTAAGACCCAGCATCAACTCATAGCTTAACAAAGGTGAAGGTAGATTGCCCTAACCTAATCTTGTGAGGAATCCTACTGTGGACCTCAATTTATCTGCCCGCTCTGGACCATTTCCGGAATCTCTAGGCTGACCCCTCTAGGCTAGACTTGATCTACTCTATAGTTAGACTGGAGATATAAGGGGTGGGTTAATTGTGGACCAATTCATACAGAGCATTTTTCGCATTGGTGGTCCGTGTGTGGGGAATTTACAAACCTTAACCTTACTTAACAAAAATTGCAGAATTAGGCTAAATGGTCTAGCCTAAGCCTAACCTGAGCAAGCCTAATTAGGTCTACAACCTAGGGCCTAACTAGGAAACATTTACATTTAAGGAGTCTCATTCTCTTATAAGCTTAGACCTGAGTGACACACAAGTACTTGGGGGGGATTAAACCAAATTTAAACTTGACTGTTTTGTCTGTTCTCTCTCTTCTCTGGTAATTTCTTCTTGTCCTCTATTTCATTACGATCCCCAGTTAAACAATTTTGACTTAGACATGGACAGTGCAGAATTGAAAAAGTTAAAAAAGAAAAGGGGGGCAAAGTTGGGAGCTGTTACAAAGGCTGTGAACACTTTTAACAATATTACACAACCAGGTAAGAAAAATATAGAGTGTGTAATTATTAAATTAGAAATTAAAAAGAAGGAAATAATAGCCATTAATGAGAGTATTTCAGAGTTAGTTGAATCCGAAATGGCTGAAGAACAATTGATAGACCTTTACGCTGATGATGATGATCAGGTAAGCTCAATTGAACAGCAAATAAGGGAACTACGGTCTCGGTTGACTGACTTAACACCAAAAAAACCTAATTCTGATTTTAATCAAAGTAGGGCTAACCTTCAACAAAATTTAAGTGGCATGCAAAATCCTGAGTCACAAGAATTGAGGGCTCAGTTACCCATTTTGCTAGTACCAACATTTGAAGGGGACACGGTACAATTCCCATCTTTCATTGACAAATTTGAGAATTTAATAGGTAATAAACCTTATATTTCAACTGTTGAAAAGTTTAGTTACTTAACTAGTTCCCTTAAAGGCCCAGCCTATAACCTAATAGCCTATTTACCAGCCGTAGGGGATTCATATGAAGTAGCTATTGATCTTTTAAAACGTAATTACATTAATAAAGATATGATTGTATATGAATTATCTCAACAAATTTTTGAATTTGCACCCATAAAAGATAACCATAGTGATATGGAAAATTTTTATACAAAATTAGAAGCTATTATAGGACAACTGGTTAGCAATGAGATAGATATTAAAACTTCATCTTGGCTTATACAAAGCATAGTACTTAGGTGCCTTCCTTCGAGGGTTAAAGATAATTTAATTCTAAAGACGGGAAAAATTATCCTAATTTAGAACAAATAAGAGAAAACTTCCCCAATATCCTAATTAATTACAACTTGAGAGATTTTCCAACACATAAGACCCAGACTATGGATAAACCAAAGACTGTTCCCAGAGACCAACTAGCTACAGCCAAACAGACAAAACTTGATACTGGAGAATCAAATGTGACCAACTATAATACACGAACACCTACATTACAGAACTTTAATGTAACTGCTGCCTCAACTTACACACCACATTGCAAATTTTGTGCAAGTAATGAACACAGTAGTACTGGGTGTGACAAATATTCAGACTTTAACCAAAGGGCTAAAAGATGTGAACAGTTGAACCTGTGTAAAAAGTGTACTGGCCAGGGACATTATAAGAAAGACTGTAAATCTAGGTTAAGATTCAAGTGTAAGTTTTGTAAAAGTTTACGACATGTCTCATCAATGTGTGATTCACCAAAGTGTCCAAACAATAATCAAACTCAAAAGATACCTCCCCCAAACAAAGGTAATCAAGAAAATGCCACTTTCATGGGACATTCTGCTTGTTCAAACAATGTAACAAGAAACACTGAGATTCTTTTACCAACTATTACTTTGGACTTAGTGAATAGTGAGGGTAGTACCACTCCAGTGAGATGTCTTATAGACTGTTGTTCTCAACAAACATTTGTTTCAAAAAAGTAGTTAATAAATTGGGTTTGACACCAAACCCGAATGAACAAAACCTCAATATTGCGTCCTTTGTTAAGGATAACTCGGACAAAAATAGCTATAAGACAATTGACCTGGAACTACATTTAGAAAGTAAATTCAAGAAAATTGAAGCAGTTATTATTTCTAAAGTAGGACAAAACAAACTGGTTATACCCAAACTAGAACAAACCATAAATCATTTGAAAAAACACTACAAAATAGCTGATAGACATATCACTAACAACACAGTAGCTAACATTGAAATGCTAATAGGGGCAGATTATATTAATCTTATTCATAAGGGCATAGTAGAGATAGGTAATGGTATAGCTATTCAGACTCCATCAGGGATAGCCCCTTTGGGTGACCTATCAGAATACAACCTAGACCTAAACCAAAACAGTGCATGACCAACAAATACTATGTGCCTCAACTCAGTCCTACATAACACCTGTAAGAATAGCAACACTTTGAATAATATTATCTCAACGACAACAAAATCTGAATTATCTGAAGTCTATGAACACTCTCAAAACATTATGCAACAAGGTAACTTTGAACTTAGAGAGTGGATTTCAAATAATGAGGATTTAAACAAAAAGATTTTAAAGGATAATAATGGTCTTACTGAGCCATCAGACAGAGTTAAAACTTTAGGTATGAACTGGTATTTGGATGCAACTTCTAACAGTCATGATTCAATCTGTACTAAAGGTTTTAAACTTGATGAGGAAGCAAATACTAAAAGACAAATATTATCAGAGGCTTCCAAAATTTTTGATCCTATGGGTCTATTCCTGCCTTCAACAATAAAATCAAAGATTCTCCTCCAAGAAATTTGGAGGACAAATGTTGGGTGGGATGATCCAATAACAAATGAAAATCAAAAATCTTGGAAGAAGTTAGCTACTGATTTAACAAAAGTGCAGAACATTAAAATTCAAAGGTGCTGTGGGTTTAGGGATAAGCCCCAGAGGCTTCATGTGTTTGCTGATGCAAGCACACAAGCTTATGGGTGCTGTGCGTATCTTGTAAGCCCTACAGAAAGTCATCTAATTTATGCAAAAGGGAAAGTTGCACCTCTCAAACCTACCCGAACCATACCTCAATTGGAACTATTGGCTGCTACATTAGCCATTAAAACCATTTCATTGCTTAAGGATGCTTACTATGATGTGTTCATAACTAATATCCACGTCTGGCTTGACAGTCAGATTTGTCTTGCCTGGATACGGAATGATAGCATTAATAGTAAGAATATCTTTGTAAGAAATAGGCTAAAAGAAATAGCTGACGCTAATGAAAGCCTACAAGTAAACTTTCACTATGTTCCAACTAAACAGAATCCAGCAGACTTTCTGACCAGAGGTTTATCCTACAAGTTGTTGAAGTCAAACAAAACTTGGTTTATGGGACCTAAGTGGCTCTGTAATACAGACCAATGGCCTGTGGAACAAGTTAACTTGACATTAAATTTAATCTTTTCAAATGAAAAGGTTGAACCAATCACTAATTATGAAAAGTATTCTGATTTCAACAAACTTGTCAGGGTGACAGCCTACTGTTTGAGGTTTGCTCACAACTGTTTAGCTACAATTAACAAACAGCTAAATAAAAATAATCATAATTATACAGAAGTTGCAACCCAATACTGGATAGGCCAAGCCCAACAAAAAGAGTACAATAAAGAGTTAGAATTCTTAACTAATGGGAAACAAACAAAAGAACCTGTACCATCAGTAGTTGTGGATCTAAACTTGTTCAGAGATGAGGAAGGCCTTCTAAGGTGTAAAGGGAGATTAGACAAATCAAAACTGTCATACAAAAGCAAAAATCCAATCCTTTTACCTAGATTTAGCTATTTGACAACATTAATAATCAGAAAAACACACAATGATGTATATCATATGGGGGTACCACAGACACTAACTACATTAAGAAAAACTTATTGGATACCCAAGGGAAGGATCACTGTTAAAACAGTCCTGAGTGAGTGTGTCACATGTAGGCGTATTCATGCTAGGCCCTATAGGAAACCAAATCCTCCTGCTTTGCCAGAGGAGAGAGTTACTCTCAACAGACCCTTTGAGACTGTAGGCATTGACTATACAGGAGCATTGACTGTAGGGGTGGGTGACACTGAACAAAAAATGTACATTGTACTGTTTACATGCTGCCTCACGAGCTGTTTATTTGGATGTTGTGGAGGACCTTACAGCAGAATCTTTTGTTGCTGTCTTTAAGAGATTCTGTGCACGACATTCAGTACCAAGACAGTTTGGACTGACAATGCTACATATTTCAAAGCTGGTGAACAAGTCATCCACGACTTGTTAAGCAATGAAATCACACAATTATATATACAAAATACAAACATAAAGTGGAAGTATATTCCGGTTGCCTCTCCTTGGTATGGTTCTATCTGGGAGAGGAATATACAAACAGTAAAGAATTGCTTGAAGAAAGCAATTGGCAAAAAACAGATACACTTATTTGGGTTACTCACTCTCCTGGCTGAGATTGAGAACATCATTAACAATAGACCACTCACTTATGTGAGTGACAACATTAATGACCCAGAACCATTAACTCCAAATCATTTGATTCGGGGAGAACAAGTTAGTCTCCTGCCGGACTACAATATAGACTCTTCAGAAGACCCAAACTGGACTCAACGACATGATGAGCTCCAGACTAAGTTACAACATTTAACTAGAGTTAAAGCTCATTTCATTAAACAGTGGAAAACTGAGTACTTGATGGGTCTAAGGGAGAGACATAAACAAATGACTAAGAAGGATTGGTCTGACACAATTAAGGTAGGGGACCTTGTTCTCATACATGACAGTACTCCAAGACAATACTGGCCTCTGGCTAGAGTTTCAGAACTCAGACCAGGGGCAGACGGGGTAACAAGAGTGGTCAAATTAAGGACTTCAACGGGTGACACAACAAGAGACATTTCTCTTTTGTACCCTTTAGAGTCTGGACCCAAAACAATGGACTTTGGAGAACCTTCTCCACTGACAGTAACAACTGGAGACACTGAACTTCCAGTAACTATTCCTTTGACAGTAGGAGTGGTAACGCATCCTACTACAACATTGACAGACACAAGACCTCAGCGACAAACAGCATTAAAGCGCGACTATTTTTACAACAAAAAATAGATGCTGGGGAATTGTAATTTTATCTTCTAACTTTCATTTTTTCTTTTCTTATGGTAAAGACCATAGACAGTTTCATCCTATGGATGTATATTTTCTCTTCTAATTAAATGCTACACCTTCTCCATGAGAAGGTGAGGATAGGCACTGTTAATCAGATTAACAGGCATTTACAGTTAAATAGTTAGCTAGTCTACACTCAGACAAAAATTGGTGACAATGACACCAAAATTTTTATCTCCCGGGGCCCCCAGTATATGGAAAACTTATGTCAATAACTGGGTGGATGAAACCAATTGGTTGCTCACCAGAGTTATTCTCCACACTAGTATTTATATACTGTGTGGGAGGAGCGTGCTCGGTAATGGAGATACATTACCGCTAAACCAACCGAGGAATAAACCAAGACAACGCTGGTACAAGAAGCCCCGCGAAGAGGAGAACGAAGGGAGAGACTGTAATAACTAAAAGTAAGTGACTAATATGAGTTTTAACACCAAACAGTTAAGAACATTAAATTAAGCTGGGTCAAACAAGTTCGGCCTACATTGTGACCTAAGACCCAGCATCAACTCATAGCTTAACAAAGGTGAAGGTAGATTGCCCTAACCTAATCTTGTGAGGAATCCTACTGTGGACCTCAATTTATCTGCCCGCTCTGGACCATTTCCGGAATCTCTAGGCTGACCCCTCTAGGCTAGACTTGATCTACTCTATAGTTAGACTGGAGATATAAGGGGTGGGTTAATTGTGGACCAATTCATACAGAGCATTTTTCGCATGTATAAACATATATATATATATATATATATATATATATATATATATATATATATATATATATATATATATATAACACAAGGATAAATAACTTAGTTTATGCCGATGATATGGTGTTAATAAGTCCCTCTGTTAAAGGTCTGGATCGGCTACTAAAAGTCTGCGAAGAGTATTCGCAGAAACATGATATTCTTTTTAATGTTACAAAAACTAAGGTTATGTAATTTCATCCTAAAAGCTGTAATCAGCCAGATGATATAAGGGTTAAAATGAATGGTGAGGTAATTGAGGAAGTACTGTACAAGAGTTTAAGTATTTGGGTCAAACTATTACCAGCTCCTTGAGTGAAGACTCGGATATAAGAAAACAATCTCGAAGCCTGTGTGCTAAAGCGAATATGACCATAAGGCACTTTCGATTCTGTACAAGTGAAGCTAAAGACACTCTCTTTCGTACTTTCTGCAGTAATATATACGGAGAGCAACTGTGGGTAAATTATAAAAAAAGTTCTGGCAGAACCCTAAATTTGCTGTACAACAGGTCTTTTAGACTCTTACATAAATTACCCCCGAGATGCTCAGCTTCGCAAATGTTTGCTACCCGCAATGTCCCGAGCTTCCCGGAGGTAACAAGACGTGCTCAATACAGTCTAATGCAAAGAATTAAAAAATCAACCAACCCGATTATCCAAGTTATCCATGAGTCCTGGCATTTATCCTCTAAGCCAGGGGTCCCCAACCTTTGTGTGCCGAAGAACACATTCAAGACTACCGGTAGTGCGGCGGGCACCATTTACTTTTTCAAGGCAAATTTAGAGTTGGACTTAATAATGAACATAATACACAAAAAAAACATTTAATTCCTATGTAAAATAATGAACATAATACACAAAAAAAAACAAGGATGGGCTAACTAAGCATCTTAGAAAAATGATCAAAACGATAACTTAATTTATTTATAAAGAAATAATTATTTTCAAATAAATGAACATCTGTTTCTGTAATTAACTACTAAAATTTAATAAAATGTTAAGTATGTAACATACTTAACATACTTAACATTTTATTAAAAATTTAACTTAAGCTTATCAATCGTAGTCAGTTAGTGGCGGGCACACACAAAAGGGTCGGCGGGCACCATGGTGCTCGCGGGCACAGGGTTGGGGACCTCTGCTCTAAGCTATGGAATTCTTGGTACGAAAACGTCTGTCTGTAGCTCCACTTACAGTAACTTCGACATTACAGTATTATTTCTAATCAATTGTATATATTTCTTTCCTTAGTATATGAACTGTCATTGTATTAATAATATTTGTCATATGGACTATAGTCTGCCAATAAGCCAATAAACCTTTTCATTTTCATTTATATATTTATATATATATATATATATATATATATATATACATACTGTATTATGATCGGTCTCATCTCGAAAATTAGACGTGTAGAGGAAAACCGAAAACAGATTTGGAATCAGCATCCCAAAAGCTATCTAGCCCATACATAATTATATCTGAGGAAAAAAACTTGGCCAGTGATGTGGAGAATCTGGCAAATATCTCCACGAGATGGTGTAAAAAAAGTTGCCTTTTAAAACAATATCATTTTTCTAAACGTATTTTGCTAATCAGAATACGTTAATGAATTTATGTAAATTGTTTTAGATACATGGGTGGCTATAATTCACCTATTTACATCTCTCTCTCTCTCTATCTATCTATATGTATATATAGAAGAAGAAGAAAAGCAGATATTATATATATATATATATATATATATGGGATGTATTTCACAATTAAACACGTGAAATGAATTAATGATGCAAATCCACAAGGAAAAAGAAAAATGATTCCAAGGTCTTTCGTGTATTCAGAAGTAAACCTCGTCAGGGAATGAAGGGAGAAGACGAGATGACCAAAATATATACAACGGGACAGAAAAACAAAAAATGTGCACATGATTAACAAGAGTTAATTTGAGGCAAAAGGTATTTTAACAGGATATTGTCAATTTTATACATTCCTGCATGATTTGGCGACGTTCTTTACAGCAGACAGTCCCCTCTGCTATTGCTATGATATCAATGGACTTTTTGAGAACTTGTCACAAGTACACACGCCATCTGAGAGTGGCGCCTCTTCATTGATTCCTCACAGCGAAGCTTGAAAGCGATTCTCCTGCATAACGAGAGCTTAAAGCCGTCCAACCCGATCGCCCACTCCGTTCATCTAAAGGAGACGTACGATAACATAAATATACTATTCGAAGCAATCCAATACAGCACTCATCAATGGAATAACTGTGGTGATCGCAAAGTCATTGGTATGTTAATGGGCATGCAAGGAGGGTTCACGAAATATTGTTGTTTCCTATGCCTATGGGACAGCCGTGCTACCGCAGATCATTACATCAGACGTGACTGGCATCAAAGAAGCATATACTAGTCAGGAACGGGCATTGTCCAGTGTGTTCCTTTAGTTGATCCAAAGAAGATTTTCCTGCCACCTCTCCACATTAAGCTCGCTAAATGAAAAATTTTGTGAAAGCGATGGGTAAGGCGAATTCGAAAGGGTTTCGGTACCTTGTTGAAAAATTTGCAAACATCAGTGCCGCGAAATTGAAGGAGGAAATCTTTGTGGGGCCCGAAATCAGGGAGGTTCTGCAGGATGAAGGCTTTGAAGAAAGCCTCAATGCCTTAGAACTAAAAGCATGGCAAGCTTTCAAATAGATTTGTGGAAACTTCTTGGGTAACCACAAGTCTCCCGCATACAAAGATGGAGTTCAGAAACTGCTTGACGCATATCAAGAAATGGGCTGTCGTATGTACTTGAAAATACATTTTTTACATTCGCATTTAGATTTCTTTCCCGAAAAACTTGGCGCGGTGAGTGACGAGCAGTGGGAGCGCTTCCCTCAAGACATCTAGTCGATGGAATATCGCTACCAAGGTTTCTAGAACGAAAGTATGCTGGATGTTGTACGGGGAGGATCCGGACAAGGTTTACAAAAGAAAATCTTACTCGCAACGTTTTCAGGTTGGTGTACATTTCTTTTTATGAATAAAGTTGTACTTGTACGATAAATTGTGCTGAATTTAACACCAGTCATATTTCGATAACTAGATGTGCTAGAGGAAAACCGAAAACAGATTTGGAATCAGCGTACAAACCTGGTCTAGAAACATATCTTTGATGGGATAAAAAAGTTCGATTTTTTCGACCAGTGTTTTTGTTCAGTAATTAACTCGCATGAGGTGAAATGTTTGTCAGACAGGTAATTCCAATTAAGTTAAGATATATGGTATGTTCTGGGTGGGGTGTATATATATATATATATATATATATATATATATACACGAGAGAGAGTTGTGCTTTGCGTAAATAACTGTAAGTCGGCTATGTAATACTGTGTTACTGATAAACGTACATGCATATACACTAGGTGACTAGGGTGTGTCAATTTTGGGGGTGAAATGACTAAATTGAAAATCATGTGATTTGGTAGCAATTTAATGTAATCATTTGGCATACAAAATAATATCCTTGCTTCAAAAACAATAAAAAGTAACTGCTACCTACATCAATTTTAATTAAAAAATTCCATTTTTTCGTAAATTCGTAACAAAATAACAAATGTGCGCAAACATCCTATCAACATTTAAAGTGGCAATAAGATATCATTCAGAGTCTTTATTTGAAAGTAACCAATGCAGTCATGTACTTTTTGCTGCGGTTCCTTGACAACAGCATTCGGCTTGCTACTTGCTCTTTGATGTAGCCTTCTCGCCTCTAGTGACTGTAAACTTGACTAGCTGCTTCTGTGACCATTTTCACACATCTCTCCACACTCTGAGTGTGAGCAGGCCACTTTGGCACTTGCATTGGGGCCTCTTTAAGTTGTGTTAAATCTTTGTTTGTTATACATGTTGTCAGTGGTGGCTCCAAAACTTCCGAACTCAAGTTAACTAATTCTGACAATTTCGTGGCATTGACGTTTATCGGAGGTACCTTCCTTGTCTGAACAGAGCAGTCTCCCAGCTGGTCATCATCTAGTGATGTTCCTCTAAGCATTAGAATGATTTCCACAGCCTCAGTTCGCTCTTTGGTACATTGGCTGCAGAGTATTGCTTGCAAAACTGCCTCTGACCTAGCATACCAAGCGGACCTTCTCACCACAGGTAACACGATGTCCACCATTACTTTCCTTTGGGTTCTCAGTAGCTGTAATTGAAACAAGATGTGGTTGGGTTCCTCCATCCACATTGGATTAAGTTTTATATTGAACCAGTGAGGAAGATAAAACCCAATAATAAATTCAACAATCAACATCAAATTCTGTAGCATTTTGCCCTTCAGTGCATGTTTGGAAACCCAAATCCTGCAGAAACGAATCGCTGTAGTTAACCAACGACTGTGACTTACGGGTCCAATCTCCAAGAGAGCCAGATTTTGAGGCAACTCTCCTGATCTGATTGCTTGAACAATACGATAAGCGTAAGATTGATCCGTGCTGAGGTCTTTGATAACTTCTTTAGACAACACTGGAAGGGGAGGGCCTACTTCGACCTTTGGAAATTTTGTATTTATTTCTAATTCCGTTGGTTCATCTAGCATGTTGCCAAAGGGGGCCTGACCACTTGTTGTTGCTCTTTGTAGGACCATTAAGTTCCTGGATGAGACGACGAAGAGGTAGTTCCCCTGTGTGCAAATCACATACAATCCAAACAAGCCTTCTTCCAAGTTTTTTCGCTAAATGCGTCATGACACCGCCCTGCCATCCAGTGTTCACCGCAGTTGAGTCTCCACCAACGGCCTGCAGTGAACTGTCAAGTCTTCTTTCTTGAAGCCAACATATTATTTGAATAGCAATTGCCTCTGCATGTTTCTTGCCTTCTATTTCTGCTTCAGGAACAAAGTGAAACAAATAGCGGCCACCAGGTTCGGAACACACAGAGTAGTGTTCTTCTTTGATGAGACCGGGAAACTTTCTGTCCATTCCCTCTACCTCTAGGAGAACTTTTGTGTCATCTCTTCTTCCATCAAACAAAAGGCAAGAGAGACCCTCCTCCTTCAAATCTTTTTCATGCTGATCAGATATTTCCTTCATTATTTTTTCTTGTGCTCTTCTTATCTTATTATGATCTATCACTAAGGATGTATCCTCTCGGCTGATGAGGCCTGCATCTATCCAAGCGGGCAGTGGCAATCTCTGCAGTCTCTCGTAGCCCCGTATGGTGGCGAATACTGGCAAGGGCAATGTTTGAGATGTCTTTAGTGTTGTATTTCATTCTCTTCGGCGAAGATTCAGATGGCATTTTGGAGCTATCATCTGATGTTGCTTCTTTCTGTTCATCTGAAGAGCTTTCAAAGAAGTGAGAAACCTCTTGATAGAGCTCTTCATCTCTTTGGGTGGCTTCTTCGTTCTTCTTTTTCTTCCTTTCTTCCCTTTCTCGGATTTTCTCTTTTTTCTTAGCAATAACAATCTGTTTTTTGGTTTCTGAATAATCTGCCGAACCAATCTGCATACTTCCTTGGCCCCCTGCCTTTGTTCTCTGCGCCTTTATGAAAGCCAGCTCCAAAACAGGGATTTTCTTCTCACGAGGACAGCGACAATCAATGTGAGGGTGAGGTTCTCTTCTGCATGAGGGAGAACAATTGTCTTCAGAACACAACTCTATGGGACACTGGCAGTTAAAAATGTCAAGAAGAGTATCAAGTGTGTGCAGAAATTTATTTTTCTTTGCTAGTTTTCCTTTACCAAGTGATGTCTCAACTGCTTTGTGCCACACCTTTGTTAATTTTAGCTCAATAGCTCTATACTGATTGAGTACAGGTGGTTTGAATAACACATTAGCTTTTTTCCACTGATGCAAAAGAGGGGGAATCATGTCCATTATGAGCTCTTTCTCTGTGTAGTTCCTTCTATCCGTGACCCGACAATTCAGCGCAGGACAATTCAGCGCCGACAATTCAGCGCCGACAATTCAGCGCAAGACAATTCAGCGCAAGACAATTCAGCGCGAAAATACCAACAAAGAAGAAGAAAGAACAAATCCAGAGGGAAGAGAGGCTTGCAACTGTTAGGTTAGGTTAGGTTAGGTTTCTAGTTTTTGAAATAAAATCTTAATTTTAACAATTCTAACAAATTTTGTTTTTTTAAATAAAATTTTAATAATTATACTCCTTTGAATTTTATCTCCGATTTGTCACTCCTTCGTTATGTCACTCCTTCGTTACGGTATTTATGTCACTCCTTTGTTAGGTCACTCCTTTGAAATGTCACTCCTTCGATACAGACCCAATTTAGCATATATATATAAATATACAAATTTTTCTCTTTTTTATTTATTGCGATTTATTTTTATTATTTTTAACTAAACTTTTAACTGTACTGACTTGCGCTGAATTGTCGGCGCTGAATTGTCTTGCGCTGAATTGTCTTTGCGCTGAATTGTCGGCGCTGAATTGTCGGCGCTGAATTGTCCTGCGCTGAATTGTCGGTGCTCCCTTCTATCCTTTGTATTTTGTTTACGAAGGAGTAACCCTAGTCTCAGCATGTCTCGCACTGTTGGTAGTTCTGATACGGGAAGCTCCTTGCCTGTACCGACTAACAGGCTCAAGTGGCATGACGACTTACCTCTTGTCTTCAATTTTGGCATCTTAGGAATATCCGAAAAGAAAGAAAAACATTTAAGTATTTTATATCAATTACGATGTTTCAAAGTTTAGTCATTCGATGTTCTAAAATTCACTAAAAAATATTTTATGGGATTACAACATAATTAGACAGAAGAATATGATAATAATAAATAATTGTAATAATCAATAATCCATACTTACAGTTAAACTGTAGTATTCGTCTATTAGAATAACTATGAAGTAGGTACAAGAGCAATAACAGCAAACCACCGTCTATGACATTGTTGGTTTACGTCGTCGTCGTTGGCCTAGGCAAGCTACGGCTTGGGACCGTAGCGCATCTATCCGGTATAGGTTAACCTGGATGATGTAGCCATAAGCACTGCCGCTAGTTAAGTGCCAACCAGTGATTATCTCACTAGCCGTATTGAGTCCGTTAGGCGAAACTGCGACAGTACCAAAGGTGGAAAATATAACCTTTGGTTTTCTATTCCGAAATTCAAGACGGTAAAATTAACATTTAACTTGAAACTAAAATAAGAGTATTCACTACACACTCCCCACCAGAGAGGAAGTTCAAAGAGTTCCGAACGACACTGATTTCCTCTGGACCTTTTTGGTAGCTACATGTACCTCACTTAAGGTTGATTCCAAAAACGCAGGCTTAAGACGATCGATAGAAACCTTGTCGACCTTGGAACCGCGCTGGATGAGAAATGATTTGCGCGTACGTCGGAGAACTTCATAGGGCCCGTCATATGGACATTGGAGAGGCCGTTTTGGGACAGGTACACGAACGAAAACGTGGGTGCAAGACTGGAGGGCTGGGGAAACAAAGATGTTCTGTTGGCTAGTCAATCGAGGGGAACAGGCTGAAGGGACTGCATGTGAGAGGAAAGTGTTTGAGCGAATTCCGTAGGATCACATGACTTATCCCCTGCAGTGAAGTAGCCACCTGGTAGCCGCAGTGTTGTCCATAGACTAGTTCAGCCGCTGTAGTCTTCAGATCACTCTTAAATGCAGAGCGAATACCAAGCAACACGAGTGGAAGCTTATCCATCCAATGGGAGTCTTCGTGACACATAAGGGATGACTTCAGCTGGCGATGGAAGCGTTCGACGAGGCCGTTAGCTTGCGGATGATACGCACAGGTATGCGCATGTACTGTACCCAACAAGCTGGTAAACTTCTTCCAAAGCGAAGACTCAAATTGGCGACCTTGGTCAGTGATGACTTTTGTCGGCAATCCAAATCTTGATACCCATCCATGAAGAAAGGCTCTTGCAACAGTGTCCGCTTGGATATCAGGAAGTGGGATGGCTTCAGGCCATCTGGAAAAGCGGTCGAGACAGGTGAGCAGATAACGTTGGCCTTGAATCACTGGAAGAGGGCCAACAATGTCTACATGAATTACCTCAAATCGCTGGGATGGGGCGGAAATGCGTCAAAGGGGGACCTGGTGTGCCTTTGGACTTGGCACGCTGGCAGGCAAGGCACGTTTTGGTCCAATGTTTGACATCCTTCCGCATCGAGGGCCAAACAAAACGAGAGGTAACCAGGTGTTGCGAAGCACGGATACCAGGATGGGAGGGCTTATGAAGATCCGTGAAGACTGCTTTTCTGTGACATGGCGGGACATAAGGGCGAATAGCAGCTGTTGATACGTCGCAATAGAGGGGCACAGACAATCCTGGCATACTCATTTTCTTGAGGGAAAGTGAGTGAGTGGAGTCTTCTCTGAGCAGGTCTTGTAGTTCCGTATCCTTATCTTGATCCTGTGCAATAGCATTCCACAGTGTAGAGCTGAGGGTAACAGAAGTAATCTCTATTCTTGAAAGTGCATCCGCTGGAGTGTTCAAGACACCTTTGATGTGGCGGATATCTGTGGTAAATTGCGAGATATAATCGAGTTGCCTGATGACTCTGGGAGAGTGGTTACAGCTGTTTTTTATTGAAGACAGTGACCAAAGGTTTGTGGTCGGTAAAACACAAAACTCTCGGCCTTCAAGGAAATGTTGAAATGCTTCACGTTTAAGTAAATAGCAAGAAGTTCACGTCCGAAAGCACTATAACGCGTTTGGGCTGGCTGCAGCTTTTTCGAGTAAAACGCGATGGGTGCTTGTTGACCGTTAATGGTTTGTTCCAACACTCCACCGATCGCAACATCTGATGCATCGACCGTCAGAGTTAGGGGGCATCACTGATAGGAAATGACAGAGACAATGCACTATTGATAGCATTTTTGGCATTGTTGAACGCCTGTAAACTATCGCTACACACCATACCAATTTCGTTACCTTGCGTTTGTGTGTGATCATAGCGTGTAGAGGAGCAAGAACACTGGCACAGTTTTTAATGAACTTGTGGTAATAATTTACCAAACCTAGAAACCGACGTAACTCACGCTGATTATTTGGCATAGGGTAATGTTTTATCACTTGACACTTGTCCTGAAGGGGGGTAATTCCGTGCTGCGAAATCGTGTGACCAAGAAATTCCAAGGTTGGCTGTGCAAACACACACTTAGATGCATTAATAGTAACACCGTATTGTTCTAAAGCGTTGAAAGAGGAGTGAAAGATGTTCCTTATGTTCCTCTTCCGTTGAGCTGGCCACAAGCAAATCATCGATGTAGGCATAAACAAAGTCTAAGCCTCTGGTGACCTCATCTATAAACCTCTGAAAGGTTTGCGCAGCATTCCGTAGCCCGAACGGCATCTTCACAAATTCGAATAACCCAAATGGTGTACAAACTGCAGTCTTGGGAATATCCGAAGGCTCTACGGGAATGTGGTGGAAAGCCTTAACGAGATCTATTTTACTGAAGATAGATTTGCCGTGGAGAAGAGAAGTAAAGTCTTGGACATTTGGTACCGGATATCGGTCCGGGATGGTTTGTCGAATTCAAAAATCGGTAATCCCCACATGGTCTCAGTCTCCTGACTTCTTCTGACCAGGTGTAGGAGAGGACCAACTGCTTTTGGAAGGTCTTATTATCCTAAGATCCAGCATAAGCTGGAATTCCGATTTGGCAGCTTTCAGTTTGTCCGGGGCAAGACGTCTGGGTTTTGCAAACACAGGGGGACCTTTTGTTGTAATGTGATGGGTAATGGTGTGCTTAATGGTATCACCCATCTGCATTGGTTGAAGAATTCCTGGATATCGCTGGAAAAGGCACTGGTACATGGAATTAGGGGGAACGAGGAAAGTGCAGAGTTCGAGGCGTCCGGAAGGGCAACCTGTTTGGCAAGAACAGAAAGCAGTGTGGCCTGGTCGCATAAGCGTCGCTTGTCAAGATCCACCAGGAGTTTGAAATGCTGGAGGAAGTCAGCGCCGATTATGGGATGCTGCACTTGAGCACAGATGAAAATCCACTTGAAGGATCGGTGAAGGCCCAAGTTTAGTTCACGCGACTGAGTACCGTACGTGGGTATGCGTGAACCGTTAGCAGCGTATAGAGGCGGAGATTCCGAGTGCTTATGACCAGATTTTTGAGGGAATACACTGACTGACGCTCCGGTATCAACCAAGAAATTGACACCAGAGTTCCTGTCCTTTATGAATAACAGGTTGGCAGTGCGAGTACTAGACGCCATTAGGACTCGCTGCTGGGGTTTTCCGACGAAAAATTGCAAGGGGAGATGCACTTCCTAGCCTTCTTTCCAAATTTCGAGTGTAGAAGCAGATCTTCCCGGAACTCGAACGATGCCTCTTCGTAAATCTTGACCGAGAATGGCTTCTTTGCCGTGATTTTGTAGCAGAGAACAAACGTGGTTGAGTTGTTGACTTAACTCTTCCACTTTCAACTCCAGTTCCGATTGTGTGTTCACGTTGTTGACCGGAGCTGTGTCAATCTCCACTACTTTGTCGGCAGTTTCTGCTAGTTTATCACTGGAGTAGCAGGATCCATAGTGCCAAGACACGCTGAGCTGATGGAGGAAGTTTCTGCAAGACAACTGTCTAAAGATGTCCTTATCGAAGGTTTGTGCGCGTTCGCCTAGAGCGCACTGCATAGCCCTCAGCATTTGAGTGGGCTACGGTCTCCAAGTTCTTCTTTTGAGATTAACTGATGTAGTTTCTCACGCTCGGAGACAGTGGTGCGGCACAGGATGGCAGACTTCAGATCGTTGTACGGGTCCTCACTCGTGGAAGTAGATACGATGACGTCACGGACTTCAGAGATGATGCTCGCTGGTAGAGAGGACAAAACATGATCGTATTTCGTCCTGCAGCGGTGATCCTTCCCAAGTTGAATTGTGATTCCACTTGGTGGAACCAAATAAATGGATCACCCGGCCAGAAGACGGGGAGCTTTACGCTCAAGTGGGAGATGGCACCAGCGTCGTCAGGCATCTTCTCCTATGCTTGCTGACGTACAAGCAAGACGACAAGTTCCCAACGAAGGAGTGGAGGTTGAGACGAGCGCAGGCACAGAGCGCACGGGCAGGGGTGAGGGCAGAGGGCACGAGCGACATTACAGTCTGGTCCTAGTCGCTCGGGTGAAGGGGGTGATGGGCACGAACGACGTTACAGTCTGGTCCTAGTCGCTCGGGTGAAGGGGTGGTGGGCACGAACGACGTTACAGTCTAGTCCTAGTCGTTCGGGTGAAGGGGGTGATGGGCACGAACGACATTACAGTCTAGTCCTAGTCGTTCGGGTAGAAGGGGTAACCAGCTCCGGGGTCACCAATTGTTGGTTTACGTCGTCGTCGTTGGCCTAGGCAAGCTACGGCTTGGGACGTAGCGCATCTATCCGGTATAGTTAACCTGGATGATGTAGCCAAAGCCACTGCCGCTAGTTAAGTGCCAACCAGTGATTATCTCACTAGCCGTATTGAGTCCGTTAGGCGAAACTGCGACAGTACCAAAGGTGGAAAATATAACCTTTGGTTTCTATTCCGAAATTCAAGACGGTAAAATTAACATTTAACTTGAAACTAAAATAAGAGTATTCACTACAACATCTAAGAGGCAACTGAGGACTGAGAGTGAGGGACAGTTCTATTCATGTTGTGACTTGTACATTGTACAACAACTATATGACCTTGAAAACACTCCATATGCGATCAGTGGGATAATTCTGTGACAGATGAATAGTTAATCAATTTATGTCCTATTATTTAGTAAAAGAGCCAATTTCTGAAACTTTAAGGTAAAATTGATGTAGGTAATGGTTATTTTATTTCATTTTGGTTGGCCAATTTCAAGTTTTGACATGAAAAGACTATATTTTTACTACCAAAATTGATTTGAAAAAAGTTGACAAAATTGACACACCCTAATATACACCCACATACATACATTTCATATAGTTTTGTAGGCCTGAACCGCCTTAGGTAAGGATACCCCTTGGAGTTCACATACATCTCATATAAAAAAGAAACTTTTCTATACATACATACATACACACCCACTATATATATATATTTGTGGGCCTGAGCAGCTAGGTTAGGATACCCCTTGGAGATCACATACACAGTTATGTATATAATTTTTTAGAGGTGGGGGAGAGGTTCAAAAACGCTCTCATCATGCTGCATACAATGTTGCAAGGCTGCAATGGTGCAATGCTGCATTGAATTGCATCGCACTCTACATTTTTGTGGTCATACTGCTCAGTATATAACAAGAATTCGTAGTGTCACGACTTGTCGATAGTTAGTAGTTAAATTTTTTAAATATCCTTTGTATGAGAAAAACTAAAATATTTTTTATTATTTTGCAGTTTAAACTGTAATAATTTATATCGTAATTATGTCGCATGTGCCGTTAAAAAGTCGTGTAAATGTCAATGATACTGCCGTATTATCACGTTTAAAGGTAAAGTCGGAAGCAGAATCGCCGAGAGGGGAATAAAAGGGACACTACCCTGTGCCTCTAGCCTGAGTAGGCCTCTGACTGCCTTGGTTTCTCTTTTCTATCTAGAAGAGAGACGTGAATATAGTCGTTCTTCCTTCAACCTGAAAGACTCCAACTTAAGGGGCCCAGCTCACTCTCAACAGTGATTGGCTCTAAGAAGTCTCTACTCGGTCTAAACCATAGATATCCAACCTCTTTTACTCGGTTCCCCCTAGCACACTTCAGGCTAATAATTACCCCTCCCTCCTCCATAAAAAGACTGAAAAGATGTACAGTTCAGAGTTGGTGGTGTATTTTACGCTATAAATAATAGAAATAGATAGAAAAATGTTAACAAACGCATCAGTCAGAAGGTTGAGCTTGTTGCTCTTTTGAGTAAATCGTTAATACAAGGCTCGGTACAGCTGAGAAAGACTCGAGCATCCGATTCTACATTCACTCTGTTTCTGAGTTTCGTTTTAATAACACCAATTTGGCTAAATGCAGCCTCACATTCCTGAAGAACAAAATAAATATTATTATTATTATTATTATTATTATTAATATATTAATTTTATTATTATTTAATAATATTTTGAAGCTCCTTTTCCCCCCCTTGGAAATCGTAAAATTTCCCTCCAGGGGTGAATTCTCCCTAGGTTGGGAACCCATGGTCTAAAGTCTAAACTCTAAATGGGATCCGAATGGCTTAAACCGGTTTTTGCCTTCCATGGAGGCAGGACTACTGTATACACACACAGCTTGGTCAGCCCTGATTCCGCCTGAATTGTTCATTCTGACGAAGGTCAAACTCGTTGCTCAACCTCAGACCTACGCCTTAACGTGGAATCCGAACTCATCACGGGCGGTCAAAAATTACAGAGTCCTCCCCCGAACTCGATCTCTCTATCTCCCGATCAGCAGCCGAGCTTCTTAACCACTAGGCCACCCAGGGTACTCATTTATCTACCGATTAACTTTTATTGTAGGAAATGCTGAACAGCTGGGTTAGCTGCCCGCCGGCTGCCGTCACGGGGAATCGAACACGGGGTCGACGGATTCATAGTCAGCGATACTAATCACTACACCACCACAGTCCCTCTCAGAGGTCCAGAGAGGCCCGGGCCACTTCCAGCTTTTGAGGCCCATAACCACAACAAAAAAAGAACATGAAAAAAAATAAGTATACCAAAAAATTGAGTCATCAATTGAATATTGCTTTTATTTAGCAAAAGCTTTTCTTGCCTTTTGTTGTGCAAATCTATTAATTATTGAGGAAAAATCTAGCTTTCGTGCAATGTCATAGTTGATATTAAGCGTGGCAAGTCCATTCAAGCGTTCTTGTCCCATTGTCGAACGGTTGTAATTCGTAACCCGTTTCAACATGCTGAAAGTACATTCACTAGAACCACAGGTGCTGGCAAACTGAGAAAAATACGCAACGCAGTTGTAATATTAGGACACAACCCTGAGAGTGCTAGATGGAGTATTTCTTGAAGCAATTCTTTTGGCTTGCAATCCAATTTAAAGTTCGTAGAATAAGTTATATTCGTTTGAGAAAGATAACTTCGTTAGCGAGATCTTTTGAGATTTCTTTGTTATACCGTAGCTGAAATTGTGCAGCTGCAGTAAGTAGATCTTCATTACTCAGTTTGCTGAACTGCCAGAAAAATCCAAAAAGGTTACAAATTTGTCGAAGAGACTCAAATCGACGTGTAAGACCTGATATGATAGAGTCACTAATTACAAAGAAGACAGAAATCCTGTAATGTTTCTCCATATCGGATTCAGTAGGTAATTTGCGACTGGCAGTAGTGGAAAACTCAGATGAAATGCCAACATTCTGTGCTACGAATTTGGCCTCAGTTAGGATTGCAACCCATTGTTTACGAATCTGTTGAATATCATTTATAACTTTCAATATTATCTGAAGCGTAGCATTGCGTGCTTCAATTAACAGGTTAGTTTGATGGATCATTGTAAGCAACTTCATCCACAAAGATGACATTAGAACACATTCAAATTTGGACGTGTAGTGCATAGCAGACTTAAGTTCGGTTCGAGCCTGTGCAGTGAGATTGAGAGATTCAAGCCCATTTAAAGCATTCCTTATTGAATTTAAGTGCTGATCAATTGGTCGAACACCGTCAATCCTTGCAGAGCATCTGGTTTTGGATATCCCATGCAATGAAACAGAAAGATTTTGCTTCAAAATTTCCCATCTTTGTGGGCTGCTACTAAAAAGATTATACATTTGCTGAATATTTCCAAAGAAAGCAATTGCCTCCTTGCATGATTCAGCACAGTCAACACCTACAAGGTTTAGTGTGTGGTTTCCACAGCTACATAAAATACAGTTTGAATTATGTTCAAGCAGAACTGCTTGTAGACTTTTGTACTTCCCTGCCATATTTACTCCATTGTCATAAGCTTGACCAATGCAGAGTTCAAAATCTAAGTTAAACCCATTTAGAATAGTTAGTACACGAGAGGCAATTTCTTTTCCAGTTTTTCGCATGAAATAATCAAACCAAATAAACCGTTCTTCAATTGAAAATTTTACGCTATCCACAATCTTAACATATCGAATAACCATGGTAATCTGTTCCTTGTGAGAACAGTCTGCAGTGCCATCGACAATGATTGAAAAGTACTTGGCATCTCGAATCTCATCAAGAATTGTTGTTTGTACCAATGAACCACATAGTTCAATAAACTCATTTTGTATGCGTGTAGAAAGATAATGAGCTTGCATACGACTTTGACTTTCTTGTGATTGTCGAACACTTTGAACATGTTCTGATAAAACTGGGTCATATTTACTGAGAAGCTCGACTATGCCAAAAAAGTTTCCATTTGCAGGATCACCAAACGTTGACTGGAACCAAAGAAAGCCAACCCCCGTTCAGAAAGAAAAAGGATGACATCCAGGATGCGTTCAAGAAGTTTCTTCCACTTATTACCGTCTGTAGTGAGTTCAGTCAAAATTAAATTCTCAACTGTACTTTCTGCTGATGCTGCCTTACAAGCAGATTTCCATGCAACATAGTTTTCTTTGTGTAGCGTTGAACTCTCATGTGCTGGTATTCGGTCTTTCAACTTCCTCCATCCTCTGCTGATATTCCATCCTGATTGATCAGAGAGAACTGATAAATTTGCGGAACTTTTGTTCAAAATGAAGCAAGGTGCACAGTGCAAAGATTGCTGTTTTGTACTCCAACATAACCAGTCTCTAGTGCAGGTTTCGCCATTTGGAAGAGTTTTTGTCAGCAAACGAGTAGGGAAAGCATGATTCTCGGCATCTCGTGGAATGTTGTTTGGAATTTTAAAACAACTAATTTTAAGAAAAGAATTAATTTTGGCAGCATTGTTTTTGTCAATAATTCTAATATCATTTGCAGGCAAATCTGTATTACTAATGAATTGCTCTTGCTGCGTAACATCCACATCTTCCTGTTTATTGGGAGTTTCTTGGTTGCACTCAAAATCTTCTGTAGTACTAGCATCTGAAGCTATTGATACATCTTGAATATCGTCCTCATGTTCATGTATTTGAGTTAATGTATCACCTGTAGAAGTTGGGTAATTTTCATTATCTGTAGCATTGTTTGTCGAGTAACGGATGTTTTCTAACGGTTTGAGAAATGACGTTACTGACTTTGAGTTCCTGGCTGCTGCTTCACTCAATTGTTTTCGCCGTCTTTTGCTTGCACCACTTTCAAATCTCCTCTTCATGAGGTTTGAAAATTAAAGGGTTAAGAAATTTAAAAAAAATTATATAAAACTCGTGGGATCTGCTTTAATTTAATCGAAGCATATGTGGGAATTCTCCGCCACGTCTCAGAAGAAAAACCATGAGAGAAAGGGAGGCGGCTGAGGCCTATGGTTTAGTTAGGCCTACTCACACACTTTATTTTGATATGTCTGAAATCCAAATATGAAATATCGCACGGGTCGCAAGGCCTAGGCAACAGAATAGATTAAATATATTTTAGCCACCAAATATATGCGGTGGTTAATGTTTAATGTTAAGACTCAATGGTCTTTGCAATGCAAGAAAAATGTTCTCTCGAATTGTAAATGGCGATTGTAATAGAGTTAATACTGCTATGGCATTATAAGATATTCTAAATTATCATGAGCAACAATCCCATGCAATATAAGGAACAAAAGCGACTACTTTGGGAGCAACAAGGGCACTAATGTGCGGTAATATAGGCTACAAGACTTGAGTAGAAAGTGACCATTTTTATTTCTAACTTTTCAATAGATTTATTTATAAAATATTATAATTAGAAAAAAAAATCTTTTTTAACATCTAAATGATTCTATAAAAAGATTGTACTGTAATTAAAAAATAAAATAAAATTTTTATACGTTAAAGATTTTTATTAAAAGTTTTATGTCCAGAGACTATAATATAAATTAACAACTATAACCGCTTAATTTTTAATTAAATTTTACTTTAAATTAGAATACATTATTTAATTTGAAAGCTTAATATTTTAAAGTCAAACATTTAAAAGTTTTACAAAAATTTTAAACTTGGAGTAAAAATCAACATTAAAACTACAAAACCTAAAATTTTCTATACAAACTTAAGTTTTAGTATTAAATTTTTTTTTTATTAAATCTGACATCAAGAAAACAAATTTATTAATAATATAAAACATAAGCACTAAAAATTAAAATACAGGGTGTACATAAAGTCAGGATCTATTTTTGTGAAGCACTTGGAAATTATATGGAATTCAATCATAAAATGATAAAGTGGTAACATTTATTAAATAATTAAGAGTAGGATTCGACGTGACGCCCAACAGTATCCCTGCACAGCTCAAATCGTTCCGCAGCATTTCTAAACACATTCTGGAGCATTTGCGGGGTTATGTTATCTGCAACAGTTCGTATACGTGTACGTAAGTTTTCAAGACTCGTAATCTTCGTCTGATAGACGTGCGATTTGATAAAGCCCCATGCAAAGAAATCTAAAGGGGTTAAATCTGGTGATCTCGCTGGCCAAGGTCTGTTGCTTCCGCGTCCGATCCAGCGATTTGGAAAACGTCCATTTAGATAATCCTGAACAATTTTGGCATAGTGACAAGGAGCACCATCATGTTGATAGACGACGGGGATAGGATTGTTAGTACCGTCGTCTATCAACATGATGGTGCTCCTTGTCACTATGCCAAAATTGTTCAGGATTATCTAAATGGACGTTTTCCAAATCGCTGGCTCGGACGCGGAAGCAACAGACCTTGGCCAGCGAGATCACCAGATTTAACCCCTTTAGATTTCTTTGCATGGGGCTTTATCAAATCGCACGTCTATCAGACGAAGATTACGAGTCTTGAAAACTTACGTACACGTATACGAACTGCTGCAGATAACATAACCCCGCAAATGCTCCAGAATGTGTTTAGAAATGCTGCGGAACGATTTGAGCTGTGCAGGGATACTGATGGGCGTCACGTCAGTAGTATAGCCGCAAAAGGGGAGAGTGCAAGAATGTTGCAAGTTATTATGTAATGTTGAAAAGGGGGGGTGGGGGTTGTTATAAAGGGGGTGGGGGGTGTTGCAAAAAAAAGAAAAAAAATTAAAAAAAGGAAAAAAAAAGAAAAAAAAGAAAAAAATACCCCAAAGGGCCCTTTGTTGCCAACCGGGGTTGCAAAGGGCATGCAACTTGGAGGCGGAGTTCTCCCCCAAGCTATTCCCCCCCAAAGGGCCAGAAAGGAGAGAAAGGAGGAGAGGTGTTCACCTGGCAGGAGCCAAGTGCATATTAAGACTTCAGCCGAGTAGGCGTTGTTTTATAGGCTCCTAATCAGCCAATTGGCTGAGCCAAGGGGGGGTAGGGGTACACCTGCAGGAGAGAGAGAGAGAGAGAGAGAGAGAGAGTAGTTGCCTTTGATTGCAAAGCATGCAACTTGGAGGCGGAGTTCTCCCCCAAGCTATTTTCGTTTACCTAACCTAAGAGGCCTCTAAGGGGTTTTCCCAAAGGGCCATGAAGAGAAGGACCAGAGGTCCTTGCTCGGCTGGGAGCCGAGCTTGAATGACTCCGTCAGTCGTCTCTCGGTCTTTTATAAACCTCTATTCTGGCTGAGTTGCCAGATAGCGCCATGTATTCAGTTGCTGAGTTGCCAGATCGCGCCGTGTATTCAGTTGCTGAGTTGCCAGATCGCACCATGTATGCAGTTGCTGAGTTGCCAGATCACGCCATGTATTCAGGTGCTGAGTTGCCAGATCGCACCATGTATTCCAGATAGCGCCATGTATTCCAGATAACAAAAACCATATATTAATCATCCATTTAAATAGTGTACCACAATATATGATGGGAGATGAATCCAATTAAATTCTGTTTATTAAATAAATAATTTTTACACACTTAATTTTTATTATAATATTCGAATATTAGTGGGGAAAACGAAACGATATGAAAATTTACGAAACAATTCATTTAAAAGTTGAAATTAGCCAAAACACAATCCGCTATAACGGGGTCGGTTTCGAAGAACACCTGATGGTTGAGAGACCTTCCCCCCAATCCCTGATAAGTCTCCCTTCACTCCAAACGAAATGAAAATTTATGAAACACACGAGCCTCATCCCCTGCGAAAAAAATTGAAAAAACCGAAATTTAAAGAAATTATTCAATTGAAATTAACCAAAACACAAACCGCTATAACGGGGTCGGTTTCGAAGAACACCTGATGGTTGAGAGACCTTCCCCCCAATCCCTCATAATTTTTACCTTTCTCCCAGACAGCTTGAACAAATCCTCTCTTGACTCCATTTCTTAGATATGCCCACAATTATATATATATATATATGTTAACCCCTCCGTCTATGGCCCGTGTTGGTTCGAAGTCGACGGGGGTTCTAATTAGCTGGCAGCAACGGATGTGTGACTTGAAGTAGTTTTCTTCTATATTACTCTCCGAGTTCTTCTATAGTGGCTCGGAGGACTCTGATAGACTTACTAAAAATGCTGAAGGTTCCGGATTCTTCTTATAGCGTATCCGGAAAGTTTTAACGACTAAGTTCTTCTGAAGAGAGCAAGGCTCGAAGGGGACAATAAAAAGTTTCTCCAACTGTAAATTTACTGCTAAAATATACAGGTAGTGCTCAGCCTCTGAATTAGCTTCTGAATGACAATGGAATAATTTTAGTGGGTTTATATACCCAAAAACTGCTAACATTATTATTATTAAATGCTAAAAAGGCTGTATTATTTTTGCACAATATTTGAAAATAAGTAAATTTTTTAGCTGTGGTAAGGCTGGAACGAGTAAACAAAATTTTGAAGAGAAACCATATTTTTATCTTAAACCGCGACTTTTCAGATCTGATGTTATCATGATCTGCCAAGTTAACTAAAAGTGGAAATCGGACTATGCATCTTTACACTAAAATATGCATATGAGTGAAATTTTAAGGTTTAAGATGTACAATTTTAATGCTTAGGCAAGGCATGATCTCATTGTTTATAACGAAAGAGAGTGTATACAAAATGTGAACATTGCAAAGCTTAAGCAGGATTCCTTATTAAGCGAAATCTAAAAAAATGATTATGAGATTTTAAAAAACAACAGGTCACCAATTATTTAGCAAAGTAGAAAGCAAATCAAAAATTTTATCCAAACTCGCGTTGGGCGATTTTGGTCCTTATGTAAAAATGAATACACACAGGTACATACATATGAGTATAGGCATTATATAAAGTTAAATATATAAGAATATACAGGATTATATGAATACATGAACCATATAAACATGAATTTTTAAAAATGGATACTTTTTCTTACATGGATACAGAGACTATATAAATGAATACAAGAATTACATGAAGGATAAGATAATATAGGAATATGGGAATTATTTATGGTTCATTTTTACAGGGCTCTTCCCTCTAGAATGATATTAATATAATAACGTAACATCCTAACTAATGCTAACTAGATGATAACTATTGGTTTTATAATACAGATTTATATATACAACATAAGTCGGGTGGTTAAGTCTAGTTCACGTGGTCTGGGTACGCACTCTTGGTCGTGCATAAATAGTTTCATGTTCCGTGTCACTTGGTTTTCTTTGTTCCCAGAATGATCTTTTCACCACAAATATACCGAGGATAATAGCACACACAATAATGATACTAACGGCAGATGTTGAGAAAATGGTTACCGGTTGTAGTATTTGTAAGAGGTTGTTTTGGTTATCATCCGAAATTTTAAACCGGCTCAATTGATCATTCCATTCAGGGGCATGTAGTTCGGGTAGGATGGTTACAGGTTTTATGGAGAGATTTAAGATCTCTATGACGGGTTTAAATTTAATTTGCGACGGGAATGGGTATGAGTTATTAAGGGTAACCTTATACGGGTTGTATATTTGGAGGGCTTTTGAACGCAAGGAGCAACCAATTGGTAGCCGAATAACCATAGGGATTGTGATGAGGGAATAATTCGATGGACACTCGAGAGTAGCGGCAGTCCTGTTCGCGAAGAAACCCAGATGTCTGGTCCAATTCGTAGTTGGATGGTTTTAGGGGAATTAAATTTTTAAATGAACATACGGGGGCATGCCGGTCACGAATTAAATCGATAAAGCAAGACCTAGTAGTTGGAAGAATAACTGGTTTGAGTGGAGGGCAGACGAGTTGTTTATTTGGTTGCGGGAATCGGCAATGCCGGACGTCGCTATCTGACATCATAGAATAAGCTGATAGATCTTTGGTGAGGAAAAGGTAAGGTGGTACGGTGGGTAAATACAATCGATAGACATTAGAGTTATTTTGGTAGGGTGTTGGGAAAGGGTGAAATTTATATACGTCATAAGTGAGGACATCGAAAAATGGTATAATTATGAGGTATGTGTAGGGGCGTGGTCCATGTACAGTCCAGGTGTATTCTAGAAATTGAGGGTAATTAGTGTGGTTGAGTGGGAATATGGGTGATAATTTTAATTGTGACTGGGCGGTGTGAATCAAGGACTGAAGTATTTCCCATGGTATTAGGGTGGAAAGAGTGATTTTTCCATGGGCTAGCTGGGTTGCACGCAAAACCTTGGAATGAATCGTAGTTATTCGTTGTAAGTATTTATCGATTAGGGTTACTTGTAGGTTCATTATCTCTATTAATTCTAGATATCTTTTGTGTTCTTTGTATTGAGCTAACATGGATTCAAGGTATGTGAATCTGTCCGAAAGGGAGGAGGAAGCGATTGTTTTCGTGTAATGACCTAATAGTTTGTTCTAACATGTGTCCATTATATTGTCGATTTCGCGCGAAGAGATTCAATTTAAGTTCAATTCTTTTAATATCTTCTTCGGTTGCTAATCCGAATAAACCTTTGAACAGTTTCCCTCCTATATCTATCAGTCCCCTTTTACTTCTTTGGTTAAAGTTTTCTGAATTTTTAGTTTCAGTTTGTATCCATGGTAAGGCTAATATTTCTGATAGGGCGCGTGCTGTAGTTTGAATATTTTCGAGGGTATTTTCTAACAGAACGCGACTAATCTGATCTTTTCCTTGGAAAGAATTTGGACTTTACTTTCAAACGTTTTTAATTGGGTTTGTATCTGAAGGAGATTGATTTTAATTCTAGCAGGGGGTTGCAAATTTATATAAAGGTCTGCGTGCCCTTTCAAAAATTTACCTTCTGCAAGTTTTTCTATAACAACTCCGGTAGAAATTTTAATGCTAGGTCTACAAGAGTAAATAATTTGGAAAATTATAAGGGGGACAATTTTATTCATTTCTACGCCTTAAGTTATACGGAGCTGGGGGTAGTTGTGTGGATACTTGTGTGGATACTTGTGTTTGTGGGCGAAGGGGTCGGCCTCGTTTTGGTGGCAATGGGGGTCGACCGTTGAGCTCGGATTCTGAGCGGGTTCGTTTCTTATGTGAAGGTTCTAGTTCACGTGGGTGATGCATTTGCGGGCGGTATGTAGGGTCCGTGCGTCGATCATCAATCGGCGAGGGTGGTGACAGAGGAGATGGTGGAGTTGGAGGAGATGGTGGAGTTCCACTGAGTGATCCTCTCGAAGGGGTTTCTCCAGGGTCTGGGTCCGATGGGACGCTTGGCTCTGGGGCCTCCTCTTGTTCAGAGATTGCCTCGAGTATGGTGGTATTACGAGGTACCAATCTTCGTCATGGGTAGCGGTTCCCGCGGTGACCACTTCAGTTTTTTGATCCCTGCCCGATTTGTTAATATCTTGACCTTTTGAAGGATAGGCGGCTCGAACGCCTGGCAGCTGTTTTTTGGGAAGGTGTTGTTCGGAAGCTATCTTCAAATTGTCAGCGTGAATGATCTTTAGTTTGGAATGATCCCGGAGGTCGAGGATTTCATAACGATTTTTTCCGAGGTTTTTCATAATCCTATATGGGCCATCCCATTTTGGGTATAATTTGCGATGAGCACCTGGCGGTTTCACGCTCTTCAGATAACATCGCATACCGACGATTATAGTCCGTTGACGGGGATGACGCCTATGTTGCTCTTGCTCCATCTGTTGGTTTCGTTGGTCGAGGGCATAGCGGATTATGTCAAAAATCTTGAAAGATCGTTCAGCTAGTTGCTGATTTGCTTCTGCCATTTCGGAAGATGTTAGGACTGCCGGGTCGGTTTGGTCGGGCAAATCAAAAGGTAGACGCTTGTCGTAGTGATAGAGAACGAAATGAGGGGTGTCCCCGATGGACACATTATAGCCATTGTTGATGGCTGTTTGTACCATGGGAAGGGAATCATCCCATGTACGGGAGGATGCATCGACAACGTGGCGCAGGGCTTCCAAGATCTTTCGATTGTGCCTTTCCACTAAGCCGTTTGCCTGCGGATGGTATGCCACAATGTGTGTATTTTTAATTTTACACATGTTACAGAGTGACTCGAACAGTTTGGAAGTGAAACTAAGGGCGTTATCCGAGATTAGGATGGAAGGAGTGGTATGATTTTGGATGACGCGTTCCACTAGGGCTCTTGCCACAGTTTCCGAGGTCTGGTCTGGAATGGCGGCTACTTCGCTGTAACGCGAGAAGTGGTCCGTAAACACAATGATGTACTGATTTCCCTTTGATGTTTTGGGAAATGGTCCCAGTATATCCATTCCAGTTCTTTGCCAGGGCCTTTGGCATACTGGATATTTATGCATCGGAGTTGTGGATGGTACGTTGCCCTTATGCTTTAAACACGACGGACATTCGGCGATGTATTCTTGTACCTTTCTGTTCATCTCGGGAAAGTGGTATCGCTCCAAAAGACTCTTGATGGTGCGATCCGGCCCCATGTGTCCATACAAAGGTGAGTCGTGACAAAGTCCAATGGCTATATCGACGAGATCCTTTGGTATCTCCACGAGGTCGTTCCATCTTCGTTCCTGAAATGTACGAGCCCATCTTTGAGGTTGTACTGTTCTTTTACCTTCGATGGTTCCTTTTGTTCCAGGCGCGCCCGAAGGTTCTGGGTGTGTTGGTCCTGTTGTTGGGAGTATTGCAGACACTCGTAGTCGAACACAGGGAGAATTCCTATTTTATTCACTCGGGCGTCGGGCTTAAGTCTCGACAATCCGTCTGGAATAACTTGCAGTTTTCCCGGTTTGTATACGATTTTCGCTGCAAAGTCCTGAATCAACAGAGCCCATCTACTCAATCGTCCTTCAAGTAGCTTGTCCTTGAAGAGGTACGTGAGTGGCTTATGATCAGTCTTGATGGTTACATCGTAGCCATAGACGATATTTCGGAATTTTTTCAAAGCCCAATATACCGCTAGGGCCTCTCGGTCCGTAGTGGAATAATTCCGTTGAGGTGCAGAGAGAAGTTGACTGGCATAAGCAATGGGTAATTCCACACCGTCTACGTCCTGTAACAGGACGGCTCCTAGTCCATAGGAGGAAGCATCTGTGGCTATGATGAAGGGTCTTGTGTAATCAGGATATTGTAAAATGGGATGACAGGTTAGTTTATTAATTAAAGTTTCAAAGGCATGTTGGTGATCGGATTCCCAGTTAAATTTCGAATTTTTCTGGAACAAATTAGTAATGGGTTTAGCAATATTCGAAAATTGGGGGATAAAGTTCCGATAGAATCCGACAAAACCAATAAATGCACGGGCGTCGTCGATGGTCTTGGGTACAGGGTACCTTTCCAGGGCTTCGAGTTTGGCTGGATCAGGTTTAATTCCTGTGGACGAGAGTAGGAATCCTAGGTATACCAGGGATTCTTGTAAAAAATTGCACTTTGCAAGCTTCAGTTTAAGGTGTGCTTTTCTCAAGTGTGATAGCACATTATGAAGGCGTTGAAAGTGTGTTTTTATGTCCGAACTATAGACGATAATATCGTCAAGATAACGAGAGCTTCGACACCTAATAGGTCGGAAAGGACTATATTCATCAACCTAGAGAAATTAGCAGGCCCATTTCGGACTCCGAAAGGTAAAACCTGGAATTCGTAATGGCCTCGGTTAGTGGAGAAAGCAGTCAATGCCCGAGATTCGGGACTGACCTCCATTTGCCAATAACCTGATGCTAAATCGAGGGATGAAAAAAGTTCGCTTTCCCTACGTTCAGAATTGTTTCCTGCATGTTTGGAATCGGGAAACGGTCTGGGATGGTAATGTTATTCAGGCGTCTAAAATCTATACAAGGGCGAGATGTTCCGTCCTTTTTGGAGACGAGAATCATAGGAGCGGACCAGGGACTAGCTGAAGGCTGAATGACATCCTGCTCCAACATGTCCTTGATGTGTTCCTCAATAGTGACTAACTGGAATGTGGAACCCGATAGGGAGGAATGAAAATGGGTTTGGAATTGGGTTCCAACTTGATTTCAAAAGGGACCAAATTAGTTCGGCCCAGAGGATCTTTAGGGCAATCACATCTATTTCTTATCAGGAAATCGAGAAGTGATTCCATTAGTTTGGGATCCTGTAAAGCTGGTGACTCCTGAAGGGAGTGCTTCAGACATTTCTTATATTCTTCTTTTAATATTGAAGGCTTTAATTCTAAGGAACTGGAAACACGATTTATCATACTGATGGGGAAATCTGAATCTACTTCTACTGTGGAAACAGTTCCTATTTTCTGATTTGAAGTTAATTCTATAGGACTTTTCCTTTGTTTAAACAAACAACAGGGATAGCTGAATTCTGACTCTGACTAAGGACTTGGGCAATAAGAACATCTCTTTTGAAATTACTTTTCTCTGTAATCAGAGTACGCTCTGACTCTAATAATTTTCCTTGACTGTTAACTACTTTTGCTAGGAAACAAATCTTCTCATAAGGTGCTACTGTTATATGCTCGGTAGGGCATATGAAAAATTGTGAATCTGATTCTGGTTCGGCGACTAAAATTTGCCTTATTGGCTGAACTGAAGCTGGCTGACTGGAAACTGGCTGACTGGAAACTGGCTGACTGGAAACTGGCTGACTGGAAACTGGCTGACTGGAAACTGACTGACTGGAAACTGACTGTCTGGAAACTGACTGACTGAAACTGGCTGTGTTGATCCAACTGGATTCAACAACTGGAACTGATTACCCTGGGGTCTGATTTCTGGAGCGGTTGTCCCTCTGGATGCAACCGGCGACTTGATCTGCTATCAAGTAGAGGGGGTTTCCTATTTCTTTCGGAAATCTGAACTGAGCTAAGTCTATTAGCATTAAGTTGTCTGTCATCTCGCGGAGATGGTGTGTCCTATTTCGACACTTTACTAACTTTCCGGCTGGGTAAATCTCCCATTGATTCCGGTTAAAAAAATCCATCCCTAGTAGGATGTCTGTCTGAAAGGTGGCGACTGTGTCCACTATACAACATTTCGCGGGGTATACCGCGTTTCCAATTTCTAAATATAACTCAATTTCTCCATATGTGGGTATGGGTGTGCCCGTAACTCCTCTGAGTTGGCAGGATGGTGCCTTAAGTTCATATTTATAATTTGTACTCTCTAGTAATTCATCTACGCATTGTTTCTTAATTAACGTCGCGTGTGCTCCTGTATCTAGGAGAGCAGTTAAATCTTGGTTATCCGTACTACAATTTATTATTAAATCTAGAGGTCCGCACCTATTATCCTGATGGGGAGTTTGTGTGCGTATCTGGGCTTCATTACTGTAATTTAGGAGGGAGGAGGTTGAACTGCTGCCTCCAATGTAGGGTCTAAAAAAGGGCTCAATGGTCTTCTATGGGAGGACCTGGATCATATTCTACGGGAATATCATACGCTGGAGGGTGTTCTTGAAAACTGTTCTCTGGGGAAAATGATTCCTCCCCGGGTACTTCTACGTACCGAACTAGTTGACCTTGCTGGTTGTATTGGGTTTATACATGGGGTAAGAGTGGGTGACCCTGTGGTCGTGATCTATTGGGTTGGTAGTTCGACTGAGGCTGGGAATGGACTGGTTTCTGGGGATTGGTTGACTTTTGGGATACGTTTTGGGACGTGGTTGGTTTGGTTTCTGAAAGTGGGGTCTATACCCTGCAGGGGCTTTATCAGCACACTTTTGGCGATCGCCACGGCGATGACCATGTTCGTGACAGTGGGAGCAATACGAGGGGTAATTACATTGACTTATCATGTGCCCAAAACTATCACAGTTAAAACACTGTGGAGGAGGGCGTGTATTCTGGGTTTGGGGGGCTTGTTTCTGGGGTGTTCCCTGCATTGCCTCGTTTATAGGTTGTTGTTGTTGGTGTTGTGGTGGCTGCTGCTGAATATAATGTACAGGGGTTTCTCTACCTTTCGGTAGTTTGGTTTGCTAAATCGGGGTAATGTTCCCGTGTTTTGTTTATGGCTACACTGACAGGTTTGTCAACATTTAAAAACTCCTGAAACTTTTTTTTAGGTGCTCCGGGTAGGTTTTGGTAAATGGTTGTGGCTACTATTAGATTTCTTTGTTTCGAAGTAAAAGTTATGCCACATGCATTTTCTGCGGCCCGGAGGGCTTCTCCTACAAGTTTGTGTGTACGTGTAATAAAATTGTTTAAATCTCGTGTTCCTCTTTCTTCCATTTAGCTTGGAAGACTGCTTCTAATGTGGCTAAGGGTTGTGCAAGGGTTATTTCTTTAAAAAATTCTAATAGTTTTGTTTAAAATCGTCCCATGTTGTAGCTTCGCTAATTGATGGGACGTAAGTGACTGTGTCATGGCATTTCCCTCTTTAGGGTCAATAAATCTTTTTGCTTCTCTAATTTTTATATCATCATCGGTAATATTTCGCGTAAGAAATGTTGCTCTAAAGACTCAACCCAAGGTCTTACGCGTGGTTCAACAAAACGATTATCTATGGTCCCCTTAAAAATTAAAACAGTATGAGGAAGGTACTATCTGCCTAAGTTAATGTATGCTGGGGCGGGGGTTTGAGACTGAGACATATTGGCTTGTGTGTTTGGGATATGTTTGAAGGGCGCGGGGTAGGTGGAAAAATGGGTGTAGGTAATTTTCGATGTCAGAAAGCGCACCGTCTGAATCGCTCATATGTGAAGGTACTTATTAATGTTCTAATTAGGTCTGCTTGACCGATCTTAATTATGGAATGATCACTTAAGGGGTTTTCCTAACTACACTATCTAAAAAAATAATGCACAACAATTTGCCTAACTCGGGGAAAATTTGAAAAGATTGCAAACAAAAATAAAAAATGTAAACAAAATTTCACTCGAATGTACGTGAGGTATGGTAATACTATGTTTGGTACATTAAATAAAATTATACTATACTAACTAGAATAGTAAAAATAACTGTGAAATAACTGTGACAATAACTGTGACAATACTGTTTTCAATAAAAAAATGTATCACTGGTGTCTGAAGTGTTCACTGTGTTTTTTGTTAATTCTGGCTCAATACTAAATATTAATTGTTAATAATAATGACTTTTCAAATGTTTAGAAATTATTTTAAAAAAGAGTTTTGTACTTAACAAGATTCCTACGGCGAAATCCTTAGAGACGTGTCCTGAAGACGTGTCTTGCTGGCCACTTGTTCCTGGATGAAAACTAGGCGTGAGAACTTGGAGTCGTGACGCACCGGTTCAAGGGTGGATGTGACGAACTAGAAGTCGTGACACGGTCAAGGGTGGATGTGACGAACTAGAAGTCGTGACACGCCGGTCAACTGGGTGGATGTGACGAACTAGAAGTCGTGACACGCCGGTCAACTGGGTGTTGGTTCTGGTTCCAGGGTCTGGAAGACTGGAAGAATCCTGGAGTCGTGAAGATCCTGGTTAAAGGGTCGCCAGTTGTTAACCCCTCCGTCTATGGCCCGTGTTGGTTCGAAGTCGACGGGGGTTCTAGTTAGGTGGCAGCAACGGATGTGTGACTTGACGTATTTTTCTTCTATATTACTCTCCGAGTTCTTCTATAGTGGCTCGGAGGACTCTGATAGACTTACTAAAAATGCTGAAGGTTCCGGATTCTTCTTATAGCGTATCCGGAAAGTTTTAACGACTAAGTTCTTCTGAAGAGAGCAAGGCTCGAAGGGGACAATAAAAAGTTTCTCCAACTGTAAATTTACTGCTAAAATATACAAGTAGTGCTCAGCCTCTGAATTAGCTTCTGAATGACAATGGAATAATTTTAGTGGGTTTATATACCGAAAAACTGCTAACATTATTATTATTAAATGCTAAAAAGGCTGTATTATTTTTGCACAATATTTGAAAATAAGTAAATTTTTTAGCTGTGGTAAGGCTGGAACGAGTAAACAAAATATTTGAAGACGAAACCATATTTTTATCTTAAACCGCGACTTTTCAGATCTGATGTTATCATGATCTGCCAAGTTAACTAAAAGTGGAAATCGGACTATGCATCTTTACACTAAAATATGCATATGAGTGAAATTTTAAGGTTTAAGATGTACAATTTTAATGCTTAGGCAAGACATGATCTCATTGTTTATAACGAAAGAGAGTGTATACAAAATGTGAACATTGCAAAGCTTAAGCAGGATTCCTTATTAAGCGAAATCTAAAAAAATGATTATGAGATTTTAAAAAACAACAGGTCACCAATTATTTAGCAAAGTAGAAAGCAAATCAAAAATTTTATCCAAACTCGCGTTGGGCGATTTTGGTCCTTATGTAAAAATGAATACACACACGTACATACTAGGGGTTAAAACCGGTATTGAAATACCGGTATTAATACCGGTATTGAAGAAGTACAAATAATACCGATACCGATATTATAGGTTTTCGGTATTGACAAAAATTGCTATTGTAAAATTTAGGCAATTTAGTCCTCCGATAGGCAAATAAACTGTTTTTGGAGGATTCGGAGAAAAAAAAGTTTCGGGGTATTTTTCAGTTAACCTCTTTTTTTCGTTTTCTATTCCTTTCTATCAAAGAAAACTATTTATTGCACTAACTTTTATAAATTTATATTATGTATGGATCATGAAAAGAGGTTATAACAAACAAACAAAACAAACAAAAACTCTTTATTGCAGACATAAATATATATATATATATATATATATATACACATAATAATTCTTATAAACCAGATTTATCGTGTTCTAGGAGACTTTAATAAGTAATGCTTTAAACTGTAACGTATTTTGTCAATTTTTTCGCTTCAAACGTTTTAAAACGTATTAGATACGTTCAAAAACGTATGCACACGATTTCAAATCATCGCGTTCCCAAATCCCAATGTATCGTTCTTTCTTCTTACATTTGTCACTTGGATTTTCAACATTGTAGAGGAAGGTTGTGTTGCTAATAGATCTATCTGATTTAAACATTTTACAAATAACTTTTGCGATATTCTTATATGAAGAAAACTTTTAAAACTAATATACCCCTTCAAACTTTTGTCAAGAATGTCAAGAAAATCATTAGCGTGGAACTATTTCTATCTAACCCAGTAGTTGTATAATAATATGCTAAAAAAAAATTCAAATAATATTTTTATTACAATTTAGTAATTTACTGTATAAACTTTTTCGAATAGAATGCCATCTATTTGGAGTTGGGTCATTAATTTATAGTAAATATGGTGAGAACTGCAAGTCCCTCAGACTTGTGGGAGGGTTGGTAGGGTGGCACCATAATAAATCAAAATAAATTATTTTTTTCATAATACCGGTATCAATACCGGGATTAGCATAATTGCCTCCAAATACCGGTATTGAAAATTTTCGGTATTATGCAAGCACTAGTACATACATATGAGTATAGGCATTATATAAAGTTAAATATATAAGAATATACAGGATTATATAAATACATGAACCATATAACACATGAATTTTTAAAAAATGGATACTTTTTCTTACAATGGATACAAAGACTAGATAAATGAATACAAGAATTACATGAAGGATAAGATAATATAGGAAAATGGGAATTATTTATGGTTCATTTTTACACACACACACTATATATATATATATATATATATATATATATATATATATATATAGAGAGAGAGAGAGAGAGAGAGAGTGTTTTGTTCAAATAACGGAATATGCTTGTATCTTTTGCCAGCAAATCTATCACCCATAGTTTTCGAGAAAATAATATTTTCATTTACTCAGTTTTCCCAAAATATTATTTAAAATTAAGTGTACTAATTTAAATTTACTTTCTTTTTTCCAGGTTGACTATACCCACAATTATAATAAATAATAATAATAATCGAATTACGGACGATTGTTCGAAAACCATAGTTCGAAAAACAGTTGTTCGAAGCAACAATTATTCGACGTTATAATTGTTCGAATGAACAACCAACTAAATAAAATCTTAGTTGCCAAGACGCAAATACGAAGACGTAAATAGCAAGGTTAGCCTCTTCATTTAAACTATAACATTTATAGTGCTGCAGTTAAACCACCCTTAAAATGGCTTTCACCTTACCATATATATATATATATATATATAGAAACGAAATGAAAATTTATGAAACAATTCATTTAAAAGTTGAAATTAGCCAAAACACAATCCGCTATAACGGGGTCGGACGACATGAGAGATCTTCCTTTCAGACCGCTCTTGATATATATATATATATATATATATATATATATATATATATGGCATGATGTAGTATCTCGCTTCGCCGAACTAAAACCAAAACACTCGATCGTATTCACAAATCTACACACACACACACACACACACACACACACACATGCCCCGGAAACCAATGCATTTTTCATCTCTCCGTGGAGCAGAACGAATCACACGTGCTCGCCTTGTTGAATTTAATGTTAATGAAATCGTCAAGTAGAATATTATGGTCTATTACATCAATCACCTTACTCAAATCCACCACCAATACCCTCAATTTAGTAATAATAACAACTATCTCTCATACATATATATATATATATATATATATATATATATATATATAAACGGACTTTCACCGAATTAAAACAAATCACTAAGCAGTTAAAAGAATTCGCTCTATTATCATATTCACAAATCTACACACACACACACACACACCTCTGTATATATTACGAAAATCAGGAAAAATGCCAAACGTGTATTAATTTAAATGATCCTAAACGTATATTATAAGAAATTAATTACTATTTTCACCTTTTAAGAGAATCATTTATTATAAGAATTTAATTACTCAATATAAGAAATTAAACATTAAACGCGCGCGTAATATATATAACTCAAAACACACGAGCCTCATCCCCATGCGAAGAAAATTGAAAAAACGAAATTTAAAGAAATTAATCATTTGAAATTAGCCAAAACACAATCCGCTATAACGGGGTCGGTTTCGAAGAACACCTGATGGTTGAGAGACCTTCCCCCCATTCCCTGATAAGCCTCCCTTCACTCTCCTCTCTCTCTCTCTCGTCCCCCTTCACTCCAAATCTTAACTTTCACACACACACACACACACACACACACACGCCTGTATATATATATATTATGAAAATCAGGAAAAATACCAAACGTATATCAATTCAAATGATGCTAAACGTATATTATAAGAAATTAATAGTTATATTTTTAAGTCCGAAATTCTCGAATTTAAAGGCACGCTTTTTATATTTTCCATTCACCGGAGCATGGTCCGGCATGCCGATTAATATCCTTTTAGGAAGATTTCCCATATGTGTGTCTATTTTGTTTTGGTAAGCCTTTCAAAAACAAAAAATATTACGCGCTTTTCACCTTAAAGTGTCGATGACGGGGATGAAATAAAAGGTAGGACGCGAGCCTACATTTGTCAAATTAGCTCAGACGAAATACACACACAAATCTTTCAACCCTTATATATATATATATATATATATAAATGAACTTTCACCGAATTAAAACAAATCACTAATCAGTTAAAAGAATTCGCTCAATTATCATATTCACAAATCGACACACACACACACACACAAACCTCTGTATATATTACGAAAATCAGGAAAAATGCCAAACGTGTATTAATTTAAATGAAACTAAACGCATATTAATTTAAAACAAATGAATTTTGTCCTTTTAAGAGAATTATTTATTATAAGAATTTAACTACTCAATGTAAGAAATTAATTATTAAACGCACGATTTTCGGTACGAACTTGCTCTTCTAACATTCCGTGCCTTTGACTTGTAATTAAAAAAAATGATTTTATTAAAGGCGCTGGCTATTTTTCTTGCAAACTTGTATGGTATCAGCTTCTTAGTTTATTGAAATGAATGAATAAAAATGGAAAGGTATATTATTATCATTATTATTATTATCGTGCATTTTTCAAAATTAACACAGATTTTCGTCAGAGGAAGATATGGTAAACAATTCAAAACGCACGTTCGCCCTCCCTCATAGTATCTCGTTTCGCCGAAATAAAATCAAAACAATCGATCGTATTCGCAAATCTACACACACACACACACACACACACACACACACACACACACATCCCGGAAACCAATGCATTTTTCATCTCTCCGTGGAGCAGAACGACTCACACGTGCTCGCCTTGATTGAGAACTTTTGAAAGGATTCTAGGCCAGATTATCTTCTCTGCCTCGGCATTTCCTTCACTCGATTCTGTATTAATAGAACAACGGAAATGACTATTTTTAATCTTATGGAAAATGTAAATACAGCTAAGGCGAACAAAGAAATAATCATATCAATAAACTCTTCCTAAATACCAGTAAAACAATCACAGTCTCTCTTCTCAACTTCAACTACACGGCTTTCACATTTGGTGCTTTTACACTGTTCACATATCATGTGACATTCTCTACAATGTCTTACTACATCATCCGCAAACTCGATGCACCCCTTACACAAATCATGATGTCTCCCGTATTTTCGACTTTTGTCATAACTCACATAAAGCCACCTTATATTACGGATGGGGAGATACGCAGCCTATATTTTTAATATAAATAATTTCTTTTTATCATAACTCATCCGAGTATATTTTTATTTAATACGCATGTAGATTTAATTAATATCGTCATCCGTAATAATAGAACAACGGAAATGGCTACTTTAAATCTTATGGAAAATGTAAATATACGGAATTCATTATTGTAACGAAGTGGTTGGACACCAATAAAACTCTTCCTAAATACCAGTAAAACCAATTTCATGATTTTTACTAATAAAAGAAATGTATGTCTTGATGAATTTAATGTTAATGAAATCGCCATAAAGGAGTGTACTGTACAGCGTAGTCAAGCTAGGCTACGTTTTGGCAATTTCCAGTTCCGAGAAAAAGACTCTCAAAGCCATTTCTCTCTTTGTGCATATATATTATTAAAAATGTTATTTGTTCTAAGACTATTTATAAAAGAAAATGGGATTTTGGCATAACTTGCATAATTATGTATTCTACAACTTGCTTATTGTAATTTTAAATATGTTATGAACGTTATACGCGTCACTATTAAATATCATTTATATTTTTTTTTTACTTTCGATCTGATTTTGGATTATTTGTTTCAGCTTTGTAATTTTAATTTTTATTATTGAACAGTTTTAATTTTGTACTTTAGTTTTAGCTCTCCACGTTTATATATTTTTGTCATTTATACATTTTTAGCTTTTATTTAGCAGGCATTGAAATGGGGTAGAGTCCCCCGAAACAGCGGATGCTGCCAAATATAATAACTTTTCTTCGCTACGTCATCGTCTTTATCCTAAATATAAAGTTTAATACAGTTCTTAGTACCTCTGTCATTCAATTATTAATCTTATATGTTATAATGTTTTAGAACAATCATATGATCCCTTTCCAAATAAAATCCTAGTCCAAACGTATTTGGTTTTAGAATTTATAAATCTTAAAAAGATGTAGGAAAACAAGAAACACAAAGGAGAAAATGAATTCATTTACATGCACAAATATATGTAATAATAATAATAAAAATAATAATAATAATATCGTTAACAATAGGCATATATACTATTCAAGTACTATGGGTCACAGGTGCCAGGTACTCTGAGACACTGTCATCAAATAACTTGTCCAGACAGCCTACTAACTGGGCCTACCTACCAAATTTCCACCATGGGCCTACCTACCAAATTCCCACCAAAGGCGTCTCACAAAGTGTGTGGAACTACATTTGCATGCAAATTAGAGGTATTAGTGACAGAATGGGGTTATCTGGCAAACTTTTTTCCTGAAACTGTACTGTGCATGTTTAAAACTAACATTTATTTCAGAAGTTTTGCGCAATGATTCCTCATTTCATGAAAGTAATATATAAGTTACTCATTAATAAAACACTGGGTTTTGAATAATAAATATTACACCTTTTGGTTTAAAGAGAAAATATTTGTGAACAAAAAGGGTTAAGAACTACATCTTTAAGTTTAAACGTTATTGTAACCATTCCTGGAAATCTCTTCAGAGATAATTATGTGACTCTTACATGGTAAATTGGTATCAATTGTTACTCCAATTAATTTTTTTTAGCTTCTATTATGATAATAGACTTAACAATTCAGTTAATCCAAATATATATATATATATATATATATATATATATATATATATATATATAAATTTCTGAAACTGAAAACTTTTAGTATTTCTTATATAATTTAAATTGCTGACAATTAGCAAAAAGAAAGAAATCAATAGTTTAACCATAAACTAAATAAAATAAACATTTAACTTGACTTTGTGCATATAACTAAACAAATATTAAAAATAAAAACCCTTCAATGTACAGTACAGCACTGAATAGAAAAATAAGCGAACCTACAAAATATGATCTTGATACAACATTAAATTTGTTTAATATTCGTATTTTAACCCTCTCACGCGCGGCTAAATCAGTGCAATATATTGAATTGCCATTAAAAACTGACTAAGAAAATATATATCTTATGTTGTGCAAATTTGTTGAAATGTACTTTTTTTAATAAAATATATTTCCTGTTTTGGCTATAATGTGCTTTTTTCATAAAATATTTTTCCTGGTTGGGCTATTTTTCACTACTCTGCGATTTAATTAGCTGGTGGGGTTTTGTTCTGGCTATTTTTTCAAATTGGATTCAGTTTAGTGGTGTTTGTGATAGAATTATGACGTGCCACTCGTGTGATTTTGACCTGAGTCGTCATGTGTACTAGATGAAGACAAAGGATTGGATGTTTTTATCAATTACGTCGTTATTCTCTCATCCTTAACTTGTCCGAAATGTGACAGTGAGTGCCTAACACGAAAAGATCAGAAGATATTTAGGTGAAATAACCAATATCAGCCTGTTAGGTTAGTTGAATGTACGGCTAGGTTAATTGAATGCCTGGTTAGGTCAACTCTACACCCTTGATGAGCAATAAAACGTTTAAGGCCTACATTTCTAAGTTTAAACATTATAACTGAATGCTCAGAGGTGAAAAAGTCACATATATATATATATATATATATATATATATGTGGGAAGGGTTCACATTCCTCTTCACCACACCATTGCCTGCTCCAACAAAACATCATTACCAAATATCTCTTTCGGGCATTATTTTATCTAGTTTATTCTTAAAAGTCTCCAAAGTACGGGCTTTGAAGCTTTCTGGGTAACCTAGCCATTTCACCAGGTACATTTTTCTCTTTCCTGAACCTGATAGCGCCATGTATTCAGTTGCCAGATAGCGCCATGTATTCCAGATAGCAAAAACCATATATTATAAATTCTAAAACCAAATACGTTTGGACTAGGCTTTTATCTGGAAAGGGATCATTTTCTATTTGAAATGTATATTTATTTTATATATACAGGGCGTCCCAAAAAAATGTATACACACTTTAACAGCTGATAGCTCAATTGATGTTTCTTTCTTTCCAAATTAAGCCCATTAGAATTAATAATGGCAGTCAGACTAAGCTTTGAACAAAGGAAATTCATTCTAAAATGCTACTGGAAGTGTGAAAACGCAGTTGAAGTGCAAAGACAGTTTAGGAGGGAGTTTCAAACAGATCCACCAACGCGACTTACCATCACTCGAATTAGAGATAAGTTTGAAGCCGATGGAACTGTTCAGAATGTCCACAAGAAGCGTTCCGGAAGACCACGGACATCGACAAGCCCCACAAAGCAAGAAAGAGTACTGGAAACGTATCACCAAAGTCCAAGAAAATCTGTGCGGCAAGCGAGTCGTGAGGTAGGAATTTCAGAATCGTCTGTCCAACGCATTTTGAAGCGCTGTCAATGGAAAAGTTACATTCCAAGATTAGTCCATGCTATTAATGAAGATGATCCGGACCGAAGAGTGGAGTATTGCGAGTGGTACTTGGCACGATGTGGATGTGGATTGGACGAAGGGGTTTCGTAGAATACCCTCCGCGTTCACCAGACCTCACACCACTAGACTTTTTTTATGGGGATACTTAAAAGACAAAGTCTACGCTATAAAACCTGCAACAGTCGCTGAATTGAGAGCAGCCATTGAACGAGAATGCACACAAATACCAAACGAAATGTTTCGTGATGTTTGCGATTCCATTGCTTCGCGTTATCAGCAGTGCCTGGACCAGAACGGACGTCAGTTTGAAAACAGGCGTTGACAAAACAATTAAATAATGTCTGTAGATTCTATTACATTTTGAAAATGAAATGTATTTTAATAAATACTGCCTTTATAAGTATTTAAAGTGTGTATACATTTTTTTGGGACGCCCTGTATATTTCCATAATTGTGTGTATATATTTCCTGCCCATTACAAACCTGTTTTAAAACTGCAAATGTAACTTTAACTCTTGATTGAACATTTGAAACCCTTAAGGTTGTTGTTGTGGGCAAAGTAGAGCAAGAAAAATAAAAATAGCTGGGTTAAAACAAACTTTGCTACAACTTCAAAACAAATACATGATAGCTGATAAAACCCTTATACTATATACATACCTTAAAATTGTATTTGTGACATCTAAAGTAATTAATATTTGGTCTTGGTCAAGTAAAGGTCACATCACCAATGCAAAAGAGATGTTCGATTGGTGCAAATCTAATATTAATGGTATACAATTTCTGTACATTGATTCAGCTAAAATTGAGGAAAAATGCTAATTTATTTGAGTTAGAAAAAAGGTATTCCTTAATTAAGACAATCCCAGGAACCCGTTCATATCACTGATTTAGACCTTCATCAACAGGCATTAAACTGTACAAAATTTCTAGTGATGAAAATTTCTTTAACGTACAACTTTCCTTCCTCAATGTTACACAAGAAAATGTGGCTTACCAATATAAACCTGGTACATATGTGGCCTGTTTCTATGAAGGTGACTGGTTTGTTGGAAACATAGTTTAAGTGTGTGATACTGAGAAGGATCTATTTGTATATTTCATGAAAAAGAATCCTTTTAAATGGCCTGAACAAGAGGACGTTTGCTGGATTCCATTCCAACATGTTTTGTGGTCAATTGAACCACCTACAGTTGCTGAGAAAATGGGGAGACAGTACAAGTTATCAAATGATTGTTTATCTAAAATTGAGGAGTATTTAAAAAAAGCCTAAGTAACTACAGACCTGTATCAAGCTGAATAATAAATTGTCAATTTATGGCTGTGAGGCCATGGAGTGTTGAAGACAATCAGACTTAAAGCCTGGGTACAATAATAAATTCCTGAGTCAGTGTCTAAACATAAGAGTTATTAGCTGTATATAAGTTTACATATGAATTTACATAAAACAACACATATTAAAAAAGAATATGAGCTTATAGCCAATAATTCACATGCTTAAAAACTCAGGAAATCATTATTGTATATAGCTAAGTACTGTACACTTGTATTAAGGGAAGTAATACAACAAAGCTACTTAAATTTAAGGTTTTGTACTGAAAATGGTGGTTACTGCTAGTTTATCTGTACTAACTGCATAATTTAAATTACTAGGAAGTGCTTAAAGGGCAGTAGAACACGGTTCTACATGATTTACTTAGGTAGATCCAAGTATTGAGCCTACAAGCTGGTCCATCTGTTGTGTTAACTGCAAATGTAGTAATAATCTAGGTATATATTGTCTTTTTTATGAGTAAAACTTATTTAGATAATTTAACATTTGTGAATTAACTTACCAAGTAATAAAATGGAAGTAAAATTACAATTCAATGTTGTAAAAAGAAATTTAAACATTTCAAAATTTTGAAAAAATTCAGAATTTTTCACAAAGTACTTTTCTTTGAATAGCCAAAAACTATATGATCTCGAGCCAATCCATGTCATGAGCTACATTTTTTAATAATAATAAAATCTTGCAAGAATACAGACATTTATTATCACCATAGTAGCCTATATAACTGAAGCAATAGTAATGAGTAACTTATATTACAAGCATTTTGTAATATATACAGTATATATTAAACATGTAGAAACATTTGTAGAAAAAATTGTCTTTTAGTACGATATATTATTATTATTATTTCTAATGAGACATTAAGTTCCACTGTGACTGAAAGGGTTAAACTTATTTTTATTAAGTCTGTTCCAAACTCCTGCTCTTTCTTACCTAATATGGCACTTGGATTTGAAAACTGTAGAGACAGTGCCTGAAACAATATTTTCTATTAAAATGAGCGATAAGAATATTCACTGGAACTGATTTGTATGCTCAAATAAGAAGATGGTTCAATCACTAACTATGGAGAGCTTTTTCTGGCTTCAACAATCTTGATATGTTTCCAACAAACCAGTCACCTTCATAGAAACAGGCCACATATGTGCCAGGTTTATATTGGTAAGCCACATTTTCTTGTGTAACATTGAGGAAGGAAAGTTGTACGTTAAAGAAATTTTCATCACTAGAAATTTTGTACAGTTTAATGCCTGTTGATGAAGGTCTAAATCAGTGATATGAACGGGTTCCTGGGATTGTCTTAATTAAGGAATACCTTTTTTCTAACTCAAATAACTTAGCATTTTTCCTCAATTTTAGCTGAATCAATGTACAGAAATTGTATACCATTAATATTAGATTTGCACCAATCGAACATCTCTTTTGCATTGGTGATGTGACCTTTACTTGACCAAGACCAAAAATTAATTACTTTAGATGTCACAAATACAATTTTAAGGTATGTATATAGTATAAGGGTTTTATCAGCTATCATGTATTTGTTTTGAAGTTGTAGCAAAGTTTGTTTTAACCCAGCTATTTTTATTTTTCTTGCTCTACTTTGCCCACAACAACAACCTTAAGGGTTTCAAATGTTCAATCAAGAGTTAAAGTTACATTTGCAGTTTTAAAACAGGTTTGTAATGGGCAGGAAATATATACACACAATTATGGAGATATATATATAAAATAAATATACATTTCAAATAGAAAATGATCCCTTTCCAGATAAAAGCCTAGTCCAAACGTATTTGTTTTTAGAATTTATAATATATGTTTTTTGCTATCTGGAATACATGGCGCGATCTGGCAACTGAATACATGGCGCTATCAGGTTCAGGAAAGAGAAAAATGTACCTGGTGAAATGGCTAGGGTACCCAGAAAGCTTCAAAGCCCGTACTTCGGAGACTTTTAAGAATAAACTAGATAAAATAATGCCCGAAAGAGATATTTGGTAATGATGTTTTGTTGGAGCAGGCAATGGTGTGGTGAAGAGGAACGTGAACCCTTCCCACATATATATATATATATATATATATATATATATATATGTGACTTTTTCACCCTCTGAGCATTCAGTTATAATGTTTAAACTTAGAAATGTAGGTCCTAAACATGTTTTATTGGCTCATCAAGGGTATATAGTTGACCTAACCAGGCATTCAATTAACCTAGCCGTACATTCAATTAACTAACAGGCTGATATTGGTTATTTCACCTAAATATCTTCTGATCTTTTCGTGTTAGGCACTCACTGTCACATTTCGGACAAGTTAAGGATGAGAGAATAACGACGTAATTGATAAAAACATCCAATCCTTTGTCTTCATCAAAGACACATGACGACTTAGGTCAAAATCACACGAGTGGCACGTCATAATTCTATCACAAACACCACTAAACTGAATCCAATTTGAAAAAATAGCCAGAACAAAACCCCACCAGCTAATTAAATCTCAGAGTAGTGAAAAATAGCCCAACCAGGAAAAATATTTTATGAAAAAAGTACATTATAGCCAAAACAGGAAATATATTTTATTAAAAAAAGTACATTTCAACAAATTTGCACAACATAAGATATATATTTTCTTAGTCAGTTTTTAATGGCAATTCAATATATTGTACTGATTTAGCCGCGCGTGAGAGGGTTAAAAGACGAATATTAAACAAATTTAATGTTGTATCAAGATCATATTTTGTAGGTTCGCTTATTTTTCTATTCAGTGCTGTACTGTACATTGAAGGGTTTTTATTTTTAATATTTGTTTAGTTATATGCACAAAGTCAAGTTAAATGTTTATTTTATTTAGTTTATGGTTAAACTATTGATTTCTTTCTTTTTTCTAATTGTCAGCAATTTAAATTATATAAGAAATACTAAAAGTTTTCAGTTTCAGAAATTTATTTATATATATATATATATATATATATATATTTATATATATAATATTTGGATTAACTGAATTTAAGTCTATTATCATAATAGAAGCTAAAAAAAATTCATTGGAGTAACAATTGATACCAATTTACCATGTAAGAGTCACATAATTATCTCTGAAGAGATTTCCAGGAGGGGTTACAATAACGTTTAAACTTAAACATGTAGTTCTTAACCCTTTTTGTTCACAAATATTTTCTCTTTAAACCAAAAGGTGTAATATTTATTATTCAAAACCCAGTGTTTTATTAATGAGTAACTTATATTACTTTCATGAAATGAGGAATCATTGCGCAAAACTTCTGAAATAAATGTTAGTTTTAAACATGCACAGTACAGTTTCAGGAAAAAAGTTTGCCAGATAACCCCATTCTGTCACTAATACCTCTAACTTGCATGCAAATGTAGTTCCACAAACTTTGTGAGACGCCTTTGGTGGGAATTTGGTAGGTAGGCCCATGGTGGAAATTTGGTAGGTAGGCCCCGTTAGTAGGCTGTCTGGACAAGTTATTTGATGACAGTGTCTCAGAGTACCTGGCACCTGTGACCCATAGTACTTGAATAGTATATATGCCTATTGTTAACGATATTATTATTATTATTATTATTATTATTAATACGTATATTTGTGAATGTAAATGAATTCATTTTCTCCTTTGTGTTTCTTGTTTTCCTACATCTTTTTAAGATTTATAAATTCTAAAACCAAATACGTTTGGACTAGGATTTTATCTGGAAAGGGATCATATGATTGTTCTGAAACATTATAACATATAAGATTAATAATTGAATGACAGAGGTACTAAGAACTGTATTAAACTTTATATTTAGGATAAAGACGATGACGTAGCGCAGAAAAGTTATTATATTTGGCAGCATCCGCTGTTTCGAGGGACTCTACCCCATTTCAATGCCTGCTAAATAAAAGCTAAAAATGTATAAATGACAAAAATATATAAACGTGGAGAGCTAAAACTAAAGTACAAAATTAAAACTGTTCAATAATAAAAATTAAAATTACAAAGCTGAAACACATAATCCAAAATCAGATCGAAAGTAAAAAAAAAATATAAATGTTATTTAATAGTGACGCGTATAACGTTCATAACATATTTAAAATTACAATAAGCAAGTTGTAGAATGCATAATTATGCAAGTTGTGCCAAAATCCCATTTTCTTTTATAAATAGTCTTAGAACAAATAACATTTTTAATAATATATATGCACAAAGAGAGAAATGGCTTTGAGAGTCTTATTCTCAGAACTGGAAATTGCCAAAACGTAGCCTAGCTTGACTACGCTGTACAGTACACTCCTTTATGGCGATTTCATTAACATTAAATTCATCAAGACATACATTTCTTTTATTAGTAAAAATCATGAAATTGGTTTTACTGGTATTTACGAAGAGTTTTATTGGTGTCCAACCACTTCGTTACAATAATGAATTCTGTACATTTACATTTTCCATAAGATTTAAAGTAGCCATTTCCGTTGTTCTATTATTACGGATGACGATATTAATTAAATCTACATGCGTATTAAATAAAAATATACTCGGATGAGTTATGATAAAAAGAAATTATTTATATTAAAAATATAGGCTGCGTATCTCCCCATCCGTAATATAAGGTGGCTTTATGTGAGTTATGACAAAAGTCGAAAATACGGGAGACATCATGATTTGTGTAAGGGGTGCATCGAGTTTGCGGATGATGTAGTAAGACATTGTAGAGAATGTCACATGATATGTGAACAGTGTAAAAGCACCAAATGTGAAAGCCGTGTAGTTGAAGTTGAGAAGAGAGACTGTGATTGTTTTACTGGTATTTAGGAAGAGTTTATTGATATGATTATTTCTTTGTTCGCCTTAGCTGTATTTACATTTTCCATAAGATTAAAAATAGTCATTTCTGTTGTTTTATTAATACAGAATCGAGTGAAGGAAATGCCGAGGCAGAGAAGATAATCTGGCCTAGAATCCTTTCAAAAGTTCTCAATCAAGGCGAGCACGTGTGAGTCGTTCTGCTCCACGGAGAGATGAAAAATGCATTGGTTTCCGGGATGTGTGTGTGTGTGTGTGTGTGTGTGTGTGTGTGTAGATTTGCGAATACGATCTATTGTTTTGATTTTATTTCGGCGAAACGAGATACTATGAGGGAGGGCGAACGTGCGTTTTGAATTGTTTACCATATCTTCCTCTGACGAAAATCTGTGTGTTAATTTTGAAAAATGCACGATAATAATAATAATGATAATAATATACCTTTCCATTTTTATTCATTCATTTCAATAAACTAAGAAGCTGATACCATACAAGTTTGCAAGAAAAATAGCCAGCGCCTTTAATAAAATCATTTTTTTTAATTACAAGTCAAAGGCACGGAATGTTAGAAGAGTAAGTTCGTACCGAAAATCGTGCGTTTAATAATTAATTTCTTACATTGAGTAGTTAAATTCTTATAATAAATAATTCTCTTAAAAGGACAAAATTCATTTGTTTTAAATTAATATGCGTTTAGTTTCATTTAAATTAATACACGTTTGGCATTTTTCCTGATTTTCGTAATATATACAGAGGTTTGTGTGTGTGTGTGGTGTGTGTGTGTGTATGTAGATTTGTGAATATGATAATTGAGCGAATTCTTTTAACTGATTAGTGATTTGTTTTAATTCGGTGAAAGTTCATTTATATATATATATATATAAGGGTTGAAAGATTTGTGTGTGTATTTCGTCTGAGCTAATTTGGCAAATGTAGGCTCGCGTCCTACCTTTTATTTCATCCCCGTCATCGACACTTTAAGGTGAAAAGCGCGTAATATTTTTTGTTTTTGAAAGGCTTACCAAAACAAAATAGACACACATATGGGAAATCTTCCTAAAAGGATATTAATCGGCATGCCGGACCATGCTTCGGTGAATGGAAAATATAAAAAGAGTGCCTTTAAATTCGAGAATTTCGGACTTAAAAATATAACTCTATTAATTTCTTATAATATACGTTTAGCATCATTTGAATTGATATACGTTTGGTATTTTACCTGATTTTCATAATATATATATATACAGGCGTGTGTGTGTGTGTATGTGAAAGTTAAGATTTGGAGTGAAGGGGGACGAGAGAGAGAGAGAGAGGAGAGTGAAGGGAGGCTTATCAGGGATTGGAGGGAAGGTCTCTCAACCATCAGGTGTTCTTCGAAACCGACCCCGTTATAGCGGATTGTGTTTTGGCTAATTTCAAATGATTAATTTCTTTAAATTTCGTTTTTTCAATTTTCTTCGCATGGGGATGAGGCTCGTGTGTTTTGAGTTATATATATTACGCGCGCGTTTAATGTTTAATTTCTTATATTGAGTAATTAAATTCTTATAATAAATGATTCTCTTAAAAGGTGAAAATAGTAATTAATTTCTTATAATATACGTTTAGGATCATTTAAATTAATACACGTTTGGCATTTTTCCTGATTTTCGTAATATATACAGAGGTGTGTGTGTGTGTGTGTGTAGATTTGTGAATATGATAATAGAGCGAATTCTTTTAACTGCTTAGTGATTTGTTTTAATTCGGTGAAAGTCCATTTATATATATATATATATATATATGTATGAGAGATAGTTGTTATTATTACTAAATTGAGGGTATTGGCGGTGGATTTGAGTAAGGTGATTGATGTAATAGACCATAATATTCTACTTGACGATTTCATTAACATTAAATTCAACAAGGCGAGCACGTGTGATTCGTTCTGCTCCACGGAGAGATGAAAAATGCATTGGTTTCCGGGGCGTGTGTGCGTGTGTGTGTGTGTGTGTGTGTGTGTGTAGATTTGTGAATACGATCGAGTGTTTTGGTTTTAGTTCGGCGAAGCGAGATACTACATCATGCCATATTATATTATATATATATATATATATATCAAGAGCGGTCTGGAAGGAAGATCTCTCATGTCGTCCGACCCCGTTATAGCGGATTGAGTTTTGGCTAATTTCAACTTTTAAATGAATTGTTTCATAAATTTTCATTTCGTTTCTATATATATATATATATATATGGTAAGGTGAAAGCCATTTTAAGGGTGGTTTAACTGCAGCACTATAAATGTTATAGTTTAAATGAAGAGGCTAACCTTGCTATTTACGTCTCCGTATTTGCGTCTTGGCAACTAAGATTTTATTTAGTTGGTTGTTCATTCGAACAATTATAACGTCGAATAATTGTTGCTTCGAACAACTGTTTTTCGAACTATGGTTTTCGAACAATCGTCCGTAATTCGATTATTATTATTATTTATTATAATTGTGGGTATAGTCAACCTGGAAAAAAGAAAGTAAATTTAAATTAGTACACTTAATTTTAAATAATATTTTGGGAAAACTGAGTAAATGAAAATATTATTTTCTCGAAAACTATGGGTGATAGATTTGCTGGCAAAAGATACAAGCATATTCCGTTATTTGAACAAAACTCTCTCTCTCTCTTTCTCTCTCTCTCTCTCTCTCTCTCTCTCTCTCTCTCTCTCTCTCTCTCTCTATATATATATATATATATATATATAATTGTGGGCATATCTAAGAAATGGAGTCAAGAGAGGATTTGTTCAAGCTGTCTGGGAGAAAGGTAAAAATTATGAGGGATTGGGGTGAGGGTCTCTCAACCATCAGGTGTTCTTCGAAACCGACCCCGTTATAGCGGTTTGTGTTTTGGTTAATTTCAATTGAATAATTTCTTTAAATTTCGTTTTTTTCAATTTTCTTCGCAGGGGATGAGGCTCGTGTGTTTCATAAATTTTCATTTCGTTTGGAGTGAAGGGAGACTTATCAGGGATTGGGGGGAAGGTCTCTCAACCATCAGGTGTTCTTCGAACCCGACCCCGTTATAGCGGATTGTGTTTTGGCTAATTTCAACTTTTAAATGAATTGTTTCGTAAATTTTCATATCGTTTCGTTTTCCCCACTGATATTCGAATATTTATAATAAAAATTAAGTGTGTAAAAATTATTTATTTAATAAACAGAATTTAATTGGATTCATCTACCATCATATATTGTGGTACACTATTTAAATGGATGATTAATATATGGTTTTTGTTATCTGGAATACATGGCGCTATCTGAAATACATGGTGCGATCTGGCAACTCAGCACCTGAATACATGGCGTGATCTGGCAACTCAGCAACTGCATACATGGTGCGATCTGGCAACTCAGCAACTGAATACACGGCGTGATCTGGCAACTGAGCAACTGAATACATGGCGCTATCTGGCAACTCAGCCAGAATAGAGGTTTATAAAAGACCGAGAGACGACTGACGGAGTCATTCAAGCTCGGCTCCCAGCCGAGCAAGGACCTCTGGTCCTTCTCTTTCTGGCCCTTTGGGAAAACCCCTTAGAGGCCTCTTAGGTTAGGTAAACGAAAATAGCTTGGGGGAGAACTCCGCCTCCAAGTTGCATGCCTTGCAATCAAAGGCAACTACTCTCTCTCTCTCTCTCTCCTGCAGGTGTACCCCTACCCCCCCTTGGCTCAGCCAACTGGCTGATTAGGAGCCTATAAAACAACGCCTACTCGGCTGAAGTCTTAATATGCACTTGGCTCCTGCCAGGTGAACACCTCTCCTCCTTTCTCTCCTTTCTGGCCCTTTGGGGGGACTAGCTTGGGGGAGAACTCCGCCTCCAAGTTGCATGCCCCTTGCAACCCCGGTTGGCAACAAAGGGCCCTTTGGGGTATTTTTTCCTTTTTTTTTCTTTTTTCTTTTTTTTGCATCACCCCCACCCCCCTTGGCAACAACCCCACCCCTTTGCAACACCCCCCATTTGCAACATTGCAACATTACATAATAACTTGCAACATTCTTGCACTCTCCCCTTTTTCGGCTATACTACTCACGTCGAATCCTACTCTTAATTATTTAATAAATGTTACCACTTTATCATTTTATGATTGAATTCCATATAATTTCGAAGTGCTTCACAAAAATAGATCCTGACTTTATGTACACCCTGTACTTTACATCTATGTACCTTTTTTATAATATTTTCTGTTAAATTTTAAGATATTAAACCAAATTCTTCTTTAGAGTATGAATAAATATCGAACGACTTTTCGAATGGCTATTTACAATAAATTAAGGCTTATTCTAGAGTATAGACTATAGAGCAGTGTGACCAGATCTAGTATTTTTATTACTATGTTAGTAAATTTTCATGAAAATTTGATTAGTTAGTATTTTTTCTGGTAATTCTGGATATTTCGTAATTTTTTAGTAAATTCTGGATGTTTACCAGTAAATATTTAGTATTTTATTTTTATAGAAGTTGAGAAAAATATGCATGATACTCTCAATTAGTTTAAAATGATAACGAAAATTATGAATAACGAAAATATGCTGCATCATAGTCATTGTTTCTGTGAGTCGGATGTCAGTAAATGATTGTGTTTGCTAATTGATGGTGGTGATTTATGCAAATTATATACTAGTGACCAAACTTTTAAATTTACATAATTATTACTAATCTGTGAATATCATATTAAAAATCCTGCCATTTTAATTGACAGCTTTTGGAGAGAAATTAATAAAACGCAAAAATATCTTCATTTGTGTAGCCTAATTAAAGGCCTACTATCAATCCCTGTAGCCAATGTTGATGTTGAGAGGATATTTTCGCAGGTGTCTTTAATAAAAACAAATCATAGAAACACTAACTTCAATCCTACAGAAGAAATGGTAAAATTATGTAATAACGAAATGTATAAAAATGACTTTGAAACGGAATAAACTTTCTGTATATATATATATATATATATATATATATATATATATTATATTATATATATATATATACATACAGGGTCTCCCATAAGTCCGGCATCATAGGAGAAATTCATATTTTTCTATTTCTAAAAACCATAATTTATGCTCGGGATGCCATGCCAATTTCCCGTCCACCATTCTGTTCAGTGACGAGGCTGTTTTTTATGGAAATGGTGCAGTAAATCGACAGAACACCCGCTACTGGTCTCAAAACAACCCTCACTGGTTACCTCTTCAAAGGAACACGGTGCCTCTCGGGTGATGGTATGGTGTGGCATTTGGAAGGATCGCATCATAGGCCCCCTCTTTTTCGATGAACATGTCACTGGAGGCACCTACCTACGTATGCTCAAGGAAGAAGCATTTCCCGGTGTCTTCAACGAAGAAGGAAATTTCCCAACATGGTTCCAGCAAGACGGCGCTCCTGCACATTACAGCACCCAAGTAAGGAAATACCTGTACCAACAATTCCCTGGTCATTGGATAGGACGTCGAGGGCCTGTGGAATGGCCAGCTAGAAGCCCGGACCTCACGCCACTAGATTTTTATCTGTGTGGCCACTTGAAAGCGCTGGTATACACAGAGAAAATTAGGAGTGTTGAACATTTGCGGCAGCGCATTATTGGGGCATGTAACACCATTACTCCTGACATCATTCACCGTGTGCTTGCTGACTGGATATCACGTCTGAATTTGTGTATTGAAAACAATGGTGGCCATATTCAGCACGTTCTGTAAATAAAAGCTTTTGTTTTGCCTTTTTTTATTATTTTTCCTATGATGCCGGACTTATGGGACACCCTATATATATATTATATATATATATATATATATATATATATATATATATATATTATATTCAGTATCTTCTTAGTATTTTTATGTAATGATTTAGTAAATGCTAGTAATATATGGTGATTTCTTTAGAATTTTCCTTCTGAAAAAAATGGTCACACTGCTATTGAGTCATACCACTTAAAATCTGAAAGGAACTCCAATAAATGCAAATAATATAAAATCCTAAATTCATATTTTTTTTAAAGAATTTGATATTAAAAGGAGGGGGGAAAATGCTTGTTACAAAATATTACTTTCACTGCAAAACATCATATTGAAACCTGAAAGTTTCTAAATTTGAGGCCCCACTTAAGCTTGAGGCCCAGGCCAAATGGCCCTCCTAGTCCTCCCCCTGATAGGCCCAGTATATATATATATATATATATATATATAGTATATATATATATATATATATATATATATATATATATATACATCTCACTAAAATATTTGAAAGAATAGTTAGACAGAAAATCTATGACTTTTTGGAAACTCAGAAAAAATTCAATGATAACCAACACGGGTTTCGATCAGGCAGATCATGCCTATCACAACTAATGGAACACTACAACAACATTATTGATTCACTTGAAAGTAATGAAAACTATGATGTACTATACACAGACTTTGCTAAAGCGTTCGACAAGTGTGACCACGGAATCATAATACATAAACTGAAATATATGGGAATAACAGGAAAAGTTGGGAAATGGATATATAATTTCCTTAGTGAGCGGAGGCAAGTCGTTACAGTACAAGGAGTATCTTCATCAGAATCAGAGGTCCTCAGCTCAGTACCACAAGGAACAGTATTAGCTCCACTACTCTTCATAATCATGCTAACTGACATAGATGAGGACGTTACCAGAGACAGCACAGTAACATCCTTTGCGGATGACACAAAGATCAGTAGAAAAATAAGAAACTCAGAAGACATAGGATCTCTACAAACCGACATAAACAAAATCTACAAGTGGTCTGAAGACAACAATATGAAGTTTAACACCGAGAAATTTCAGCTATTACGGTACAGAAAAAGAGAAGACCTAAAGTGCATGGAATATTATACCCCAAACGGACAGGAAATTCAGAGAAATTCCAGAGCAAAAGATTTAGGGGTGTAATGACAGATGATGCGAAATTTGAAACACAAAATAAGATAGCAGTAAACAGAGCAAAGAGAATAACGGGTCAGATATTGAGAACCTTTAAACGAAGGGATAGGAATGTAATGATTCCTCTACTGAAAACCCTGATCATACCCAAATTAGAATACTGCTCGGTCCTAACTTCCCCATATAAAAAAGAAGACATTAGACAGCTGGAGGGGATCCAAAGAAGCTTCACAGCCAAGATCAATGGGTGCAAAGAACTAAATTACTGGGAAAGGTTACGAGAACTAGACCTATATTCACTGGAAAGGAGATGAGAGAGATACACCATTATTTACACTTGGAAAATAATGGAGAAACTAGTCCCTAATCTTACTCTGAATCCCATAACTCCCCAAACAACGATGGAAAGTAGAAGCGGTAGACTGTGTCGTATTTCCAAATTGAAGGCGAGACAGGGAACATCCTTAACCCTGAAAGAAAATAGTTTTGTAGTGAGAGGACCAAAACTGTTTAATCAGTTGCCCAAAGACCTAAGAAACACGAAGGGAGTTGCAGTGGAAATCTTCAAAAGAAGACTAGACGCCTGGCTCAGAACAATCCCCGATGAGCCGGGCGTACCCGGCTATGTGAGGTGGAGAGCGCAAGAATCCAACTCACTACTTCACCAGGCCAACTCGAGAGGAGGGGCGACAAGCTTGACCTTCGCGAAATGAGAAATCATCGCGCGGAACCTTTGTAAGGTTGTAAGGTAAGGTAAGGTATATATAATATAAAACTTTGTTAACCTTGTATTGGTTCCGTGTGTCGGTCTTTATTCACACGAAGCCTCTAGTCCTGGCTTGGTGGAGGAGCGAGTTGCTCTCTTGCGCTCTCCATCGTACATAGCCAGGTACACCCAGCTCATCTGGTACCGTCCTGAGCCAGGCATCTAGTCTTCTCTTGAAGACTTCAACTTTTATTCCTGTAATGTTTCTGAGGTCCTTTGGAAGCTGGTTGAAAATTCTTGGCCCCCTGACAACCAAGCTATTTTCCTTCAGAGTTGAGGAGGTCCCTTGTCGGGCCTTTAATTTCGGAACACTACACATTCTGCCTTTCCTATTCTCCAGCGTTGTCTGGGTGGTAATTGGGTTTTGTTTGAGGTTTGGTACCAGTTTTTCGATAATTTTCCATATGTAGATTATGGTATACCTCTCTCTTCTTCTTTCCAGGGAGTACAGATTTAGTTTGCATAGTCTTTCCGAGTAGTTGGGTTCTTTGCAGCCATCAATCTTAGTTGTGAAATGTCTCTGCGTTTCTTCTAGTTTATTAATTTCTTCCTTTTTATATGGGGACGTCAAAACTGAGCAGTATTCAAGTTTTGGTATGATCAATGTTCTCAGCATGGGGAATCATTACTGTCTTGTCCCTCCTTTTGAACGTTCTTAGTACCTGTCCCGCGACTCTTTTTGCTTTGTTTATTGCTATCTGATTTTGTGTCTTGAATTTGGCATCTTCGGTCATTATTACTCCCAAGTCGACCGCTTTCGTGCTTCTCTGAATTTCTTGTCTATATGGAGCATAATATGCAATCTTTTTAAGTTCCTCACTTTTACCATATCTCAAGAGCTGAAATTTCTCCGTGTTGAATGTCATATTGTTGTCTTCTGAGCATTTGTATATTTTGTTTGTGTCTCTCTGCAAGGCCTCTACTTCGTTTGCATCGCTGATTTTTCTGCTGATCGTTGTATCGTCCGCAAATGATGTTACCATACTGTTGCTGTTTACTCCACTGTCTATGTCTGTTAGCATGATAATGAACAGGAGTGGGGCCAGCACTGTACCTTGTGGTACTGAGCTGCGTACTTCTGATTCTGATGATGATACACCTTGAATTTTGACCACCTGTAGTCGTTTTCTGAGGAAGTTGTAGATCCATTTTCCCACTTTGCCTGTTATTCCCATATGTTTCATTTTATGTGCTATTATACCATGATCGCATTTGTCGAAAGCTTTAGCAAAATCCGTGTATATGACATCATAGTTTTCATTGCCCTCAAGTGCATCTAGGATATTGTTATAATGCTCTATAAGTTGTGATAGGCATGATCTTCCTGAACGGAATCCGTGTTGATTTTCGTTAAATCTTTCCAATGTCTCCAAGAAGTCATAGATTTTCTCTCTGACTATTCTTTTACAAATTTTGGTGAGGTAGGATGTCAAGGACACTGGTCTATAGTTCTTTGCTTGAGATCTATCTCCTCTTTTATATATAGGGACGATGTTTGCTCTTTTCAAGATGCCCGATATTTCCCCCGTGTCTAGGGATCTTCTCCATAACCAGTATAAGGGTGTAGCTATTTCATTTTTACAGTTTTTAATTAATAATGCGTTCTATTTGTCCGGACCTGCAGCTGAATGTGATTTCATTTGTCTTATATCTCTCACTACATCTTCTGGGGTAAAATCAAAGTTTGTTATACATTCTCCTTGCAATTTCTCTTTGAAGAATGCCTCTATGTCAGGTATCGCTTTGTCACTTTTTGGGGTACTGAATACCGATTCATACTGGGCTCTCAATGTTTCAGATATTTCTTTTAGATCGTCTGTCAGTTCATTATTTCCTTTCTTTAAGGGCCCGATAGTAGCGCGCGTTTTTGCTTCCCTTTTCGCATAGCTGTAGAAGTATTTTGGATTTTCCTTTATTGCTTCTACCGCCTTTTCCTCTTCCCTCTCTATATGGCCCTTTATCAGAGTTTGTATTTTCCAATCGATTCCCTCCAGTTTTTCTTGTATTTCTTTCCTGGCATTGTTGTCTCTGCAATTAGCTAACTTCGTCGGTACTCTCTTTATTTTGCGGAATATTCTTTTCTTTTGCCTCTCTAGCCAGTTCCTCTTTCCTTCTGACTGTGCTTTCGGAGCATATTTTTCGAAAATTCTCAGCGTCTTTTCTTCCAAGGTTGTCAGCATTTCCTCAGTTGTTTTATTCTCGAAAACTGTTCTCCACTCTATTTGGGCCATGTGTGATCTGATTTCTTCCCAATTTATGGTCTTAGCGTTTAAGTTAAAAGCTCCAAATTTGCTTCTTCTTTCCGTATGTATATTGTCTTTTAAAGTTATCGCCATATTTGTTGATAACTCGATTATATTGTGGTCTGAGATAATAGTTGGAGTTATTTTTATATCCGCAATGAAGTTCGTGTTATTTGTGAGTTGACGAAGGTCAAGCTTTTCACTCCTCTTTAGACTTACAGTTTAACGTGGAATCAGAACCACGCCCCACCAGCAGCCCAGCGTCTTAACCAGTGGGCCACCCAGGGTACCCATTTATCTACCAAGCACTTTCTTTATTGTGTGGAAGGATAAACAGCTGGGTTTTGCTGCGCGCCGGCTGCCGTCACCGGGTCTCGATCCCGGGGCCGATATATATATATATATATATATACACATTAGGCCGGGTCGAAATTTTATATTGAAAAGGTACATATTGTGAGGGGTTTCAATGGAGCACAGGAACCCCCTCATAAATTATTTTCGCTGTTTAAAGCCTCCTACCCCTGGCACAAGTTTTCACTTTTTGACCTATATTGAAGAATAAATTCCATTTATACGAGACTTACTCTACATTCAAGTTTTTTGATGGCATAAATCTTTATTAACGTATAATATTTTATTTAATAATGCAGAGTATTAGGAAAATTAATTAAGTGCAACAATATATTCAGAAGAAAAAATTAGAGGCCTAATAAATGTGCTAAAATCAAATTAATTTTTTCATTGTTCCTTATCTCATCAAAAGGAAAGAAATTTTCAATATCATTAGGAAATTTTATTTCATATGTTTCTTACTCATTCCATTGGGCCTTCCATTCAAACTTGGGCAGTTTTCGTCTTGATTCTAATGAGTTTAAGATAAACTTTTGACGGTTGTCATATCCTATTCTTTCCTGACATGCCTTTGTTACTAGGTTCACTGCCCTTTCCACACTTTGACTGTGACATGGGAAACAAGTTATCTCCAGTGGCTTACATCGAGTCTGTAGTAGCTCATCGTCTCTAAAGTTGTTTAGCAGCGGTGGAGGAGTAATGATCTCGTTTTGCCAATCGATCATCTCGGTGTAGTCAGTAGATTGGAAATTGAGGGTTCGAGGTAACTCAAAGTTTCTGGTACCTGAAAATCCTGTCTTGAAAAGATGATTTTCTGAATAGCTTGCTCCCTAATTTCTAGTCTCTTGTCAATTACCACTGATGTGAGTATATTTTCTGGGTGGGCAAAGTAGGCGTTATTCTTTAATACTGGTTCTATGATTGATCTATGTTGTTCATATAAATTTCGAAGCAAGCACATTAAATGCCAAAAGTTATATGCACCATCAGTTGCATTAGGATGAGATTTTATCCAAAACCACCCTAGAGCGTAGAACTGCACAATAATCTTGACTATATCTTGAAGGTTTTTATCGGGATTTGGCGTTGAGATATATAATCGAAGGACCCTGTTGGCTAGAGTTAGCCAGCGAGCATGGTGAAGGATACCTGGGGATCGAGTGGACAAATCTTGAGAAGTATCTCCAGTTTGCACTGCCAGACACATATCATAGAGATAGCTTTGATCACTGCTTAGTGCTTAGCTCCTTCACAACATTTGCTGGAATTTCTTTAATGTTTCCCTTTACGCGAGAATATATGACTACCTCCAATTTTGTTAAATCCGTTTTCAGCTTGTTCCCGATTGAACCCACAAAAGTATTTGGACCTGTTGTTTTACCATCAGTGGCTTTGTAGACGTGCATAAAAAGCAGCTCATTCAAATGCAAGAGGCACATCAACCACTGCACTGGTCTGTTAAGATGAATTTCAACCAGTTTTATGGCTCCACCAATTTTTCCTGTATTTGCAGCAGTACCATCACACAGTAAAGCTTTGATAGTGTCTGTGCTGTTCTAGTCTGTAATAATAGTTATCAACTCTTCTGTTATGCAGCGAGCATTTCCATTATCTGGTGTGACATGGTATACATGGATGCTTCCAGGTTCTTTCACAATAACATAGTGTTCTTCTTTTATCTTTCTACTTTTAGTTAATGTATTATCTTTCCTTCCATCAAACCCAAGGCACTCCATCTTCAGATTTTCGGATTTAGACCTAAAAGTATTTGTTTCACCTATGCGATTTCTTTCTCTTTTTAATTTCTTTCTGTCAAGCATGTTGGTGTGGTTAAGGATCCTCATATCTTTTAAAGCTGCATTGACTATTGCAGCTGCAGCTCTACTGTACAACTTACACGATAACGATCTGCTGTTAATGCTAGGTTTTTATAGGAGTGCCTGTTCTGAATATTCTCAGTCAATTCTAAATCAGCCTCATAATCTACAGTACATCCTGACTCTCTGAATCTATGATACATCCATGTCTTCGGTATTTTCTATAAATTCCGATGGTAAAATATTGGTGGCTTCAGTTATTTCTTCTTGTGCTTTTAGTTGACGGTTTTGTGTTTCTTGGGCTCTTGCTAAAGATCTCTTCTTTGTTGAACTAGCTATGCGATCAATTGGTCCTAACTGATTTTTTCTTTGTTTTTGACCCACAAAAGACTCCCATTCTGCCATTGGTATGGGCACGCGCGGCCGTCAGGTTATAAACACCGCTAACAGACCCTCACCAAGCCACAGAATAGGGGAGGTGCCTCCTATCCCCCAAAGGTTGTGCCACCCATCCCCCAGGCAGGCGAACCCTGCCTCAGGGAGACCGAGGGAGGAGGACGGGTAGGTCACTATTAACAGGCGCTCTTCCCGAAGGTTTCCTCAACCGGTCTCCGCGGCGAGGCCACCGATGGGGAATCTCACCCTCTTTGTGTCGCGAATTCAGCTCTCGAACGAGGCAAGCGATATTCGACACATGATGGAAGAAGTCAATGGTGAACACAGTATATTGTTAGTTAATAAACTAAACACAAAATCTCCGTATTATAACTCATTTAAAGTAATAATTAAAGGTGTAAATTCGCATTTCAACCCGTATAATATGAGTCAGTGGCCAGACGCTATTATTGTTAAGGAGTTTATTCACTTTTCCAGGAGATTTGATAACAGACAAAATAATAACAATAATAATAATAATAATATAATAATAATAATAATAATAGGCGCCCTAACGGTAATGCCTAAAAGTTGTACTGTGTATAATAATAATCTTACTAATAATAAATTTTCTATCAGTCATGGCGGATAACTTGTTGAAAATAGTCTCATATAATGTAAGGTCAGTGAGGAATTCAACTGTAGATGTTTATAAAATCTGCGACAGTGTAGATCTGATACTCCTGCAGGAGCACTGGCTACCAAAGCAAGAGCTAAAATTCCTCTCTACCATCCATGATGACTTTATGTACCATGCGTCATCAGCAGTAGACTTGGCAGATGAATTAATGTACGGTAGGCCTTTTGGTGGTGTTGCTTTCTTAATTAATAAGGAAAAATTTGTCAAAACATATAAAATTTTTAACAAGCGATAATGTAAGGTTGTTAGGCATTGAATTAAAAGTGAACAATGATTGCATATTAATTGTAAACTGCTATTTACCATACAGCAACGGTGGTAATCTAGATGAATACATTGATTTGCTGTACAAAATTAAGTCATTATCAGATAACCCCAAATATTCTCACTGTATAATAATGGGGGACTTTGACGCGCATGTGAACTCGGAATTCTTTGTAGAATTGGGTAACATGTGCGAGTCAGCCAATTTAAGTATAAGTGATGTAGATGTATTAGGGGTAGCCAGTGGTAATTTTACATACGTTAGCGATATGAGTGGTACCACCAAGTGGATTGATCATTGTCTCACTAGTAATAATCTAAAGGATCGCATTGTTAGAGTTCATATTCTGCATGATTTTCTTCTTTCTGATCAGAGACCATTAGAAATATTAATTAACTTTACCAATTTATGCGCAACACGACTTAACAAGAACTCAATAGGTAAGAATAATCGCGTCGATTGGTCCAATGTTAATATGCAGCAGAGAATAGAATACAAAGAGAGAACAAGTCACCTCTTTAATAATTTATAAATTTTGCATCTTCCCTGTAGTAATCCTTGCTCAAATGATTCTCACTGTAAACTCATAGATAGGTATTATAGTAAGATAATATCTCTGTTAAGAGAAGCAGGAAGCCCCCTGATTAAATCCTACAACAATCATACTAAGATTATTCCTGGATGGAAAGATTTTATTGCCCCCCTGAAGAGGGAGTCGAAAGACGCCTATGATTTGTGGTGCTTTCATGGTAGACCCAGATTAGGACCAGTATACATGAATATGTGTAGAAGCAGGGGTCAGTATAAGGCGGCCATAAGGCGATGTAAACAGGAAGAAGAGTCTATTCGAGCATCAAAAGCCTGTGAAGTGGGCATAAATAACGATAATAACAAATTTTGGAAATTTGTTAAGAATCAAACGGGTGTCAAAAATGTCCTCCCTCCGACAATGGATGGGGTGTCGGGGAGGATGAAACTGCATAGCTGTGAAAAAACCACTACTGTAACATTCTTAACAGGGATAATCTTAAGATAGATTACAGCGAAACGACTGTGGGAGGGACAAGGGAAAATACTTTGATATCATTTTCTGAAGTAAAGAGGTTAATTAAAGAGTTAAAGACTGGTTCTGCATCAGGGGTAGATGACTTATCGAATGAGCACTTAAAATATGCCAATGACGTACTATGTCTGCATATATCATTGCCCCTATCAGCCATGCTTCCTCATAGCTATATCCTGCAGAGTTCATGAGGGTATATATCTTGCCCTGGTCAAAAATAAGTACGGAGACATTCTGTCCAGCAGTAATTACAGGCCTATTGCTGTCGCTCCCTGCTTCTTGAAACTACTAGAAAAACTCTTGTTACTCCGATTAAATGATTTCCTATGGACATCTAATCAGTTTGGTTTTAAAAGGTCCCACTCAACTGACCTGTGTATCTATGTACTTAAAGAAACAATATCTAAATATGATACATTGACAGTAATTCAACTATTTATAGCTGTTTCCTAGATATAAGTAAGGCATATGATAGGGTGAACCATAATATTTTATTTGAAAAACTAGAAGACAGGAAGGTTCCCATGTACATATCAAACGTATTGAAATTTTGGTATTCCCACCAATCTTCCACCGTTAGGTGGGGCAATGTACTATCCGAGTGTTTTGGCTCCTCTTGTGAGGTGAGACAAGGCTCCTTGCTCGCCCCTATGCTGTTTAATGTGTATATTGACGGATTAATTGCTTCACTTAATGAAGCAACAGTGGGATGTTGTATAGATAACACAAGGATAAATAACTTAGTTTATGCCGATGATATGGTGTTAATAAGTTCCTCTGTTAAAGGTCTGGATCGGCTACTAAAAGTCTGCGAAGTGTATTCGCAGAAACATGATATTCTTTTTAATGTTACAAAAACTAAGGTTATGCAATTTCATCCTAAAAGCTGCAATCAGCCAGATGATATAAGGTTTAAAATGAATGGTGAGGTAATTGAGGAAGTACAAGAGTTCAAGTATTTGGGTCAAACTATTACCAGCTCCTTCAATGATGACTCGGACATAAGAAAACAATCTCGAAGCCTGTGTGCTAAAGCGAATATCACCATAAGGAACTTTCGATTTTGTACAAGTGAAGCTAAAGACACTCTCTTTCGTACTTTCTGCAGTAATATATACGGACAGCAACTGTGGGTGAATTATAAAAAAGGTTCTGGCAGAACCCTAAATTTGCTGTACAACAGGTCTTTTAGACTCTTACGTAAATTACCCCCGAGATGCTCAGCTTCGCAAATGTTTGCTACCCGCAATGTCCCGAGCTTCCCGGAGGTAACAAGACGTGCTCAATACAGTCTAATGCAAAGAATTAAAAAATCAACCAACCCGATTATCCAAGTTATCCATGAGTCCTGCCATTTATCCTCTAAGCTATGGAATTCTTGGTACGAAAACGTCTGTCTGTAGCTCCACTTAACTTCGACATAGTATTATTTCTAATCAATTGTATATATTTCTATCCTTAGTATATGAACTGTCATTGTATTAATAATATTTGTCATATGGACGATAATCTCCCAATAAACCTTTTCATTTTCATTTTCATTTCATTTTATACTTACACCTGCAAGATTTCCTGTCAATTCCCTTATCATAACATTCACAAGAAGATATAGCAAACATTTCATCATACTGAGCTACTTTTAAGGCAGAACTTTCATTTCTTCGATGTAACGGCACCGTGTTCAATTTTGAGGCTTCTTATATTAGTCGACTGAATTAGTCGTAGGAAAAGAAAATTTCATCCAAATGTCTTCAATATCTTTTACAACAACCCTGTAGCAATCATTAGCAGTTGCTAATCCTTTTGATTTAGCTTCTTCACGACGGCGCACAAAAAGGTAGTGTCTCACAACATCTGCTTTTGAAGGAGTCATGGCTGTTGGGAATTCCTGTAGGCTATCCAAAGGCTGCATTTGAGGACTTGCTTCTAGTAGTCATAGTTTATATTCAGAAGTAAAATCAAATTATATGTTATTTATAATTTATGATAATTCACATTATAATTAAAGCAAATGCAAATTATTTCTATTTATCTGAAAAATTATTTCTATTTATCTGAAAAATTATTTCTATTTATCTGAAACATAAAAATATCAAGCATTAAACAAACAACTTACCATGTAACATATAACAACATTAAACATATGCAAATATGAAAGTAAAAAAGGGAGGAGGGGCATGTGATTAGGGTAGTAGGGTAGCACATGCTTGATTTTTGTAATATTTTGTTAAAGTGATAAAAAAAACCTTCTCACATAGTGTACTTTTTAAGAAATAACATTTTTTCCCATTTAAATATATGCAAATATGGGGATAAAAAAGGCGGGGGTTTATGTGCTAGAGGTAGCAGGGATAGCACATGCTTAATATTTTAATATTTTGTTAAGATGATAAAATGAAGCTTCTCAGAGAGTGTATTTTTAAGAAATAAAAAATTTCCCATTTTCGACCCGGCCTAAAATATACACCCGCACCCACATATATATATATATATATATATATATATATAGTTTGTTTGTACAGTTGCCCGCATATGTAATGCTCCTCGCCTCACAGGCGACTCTATAAATGTGGTAACGCCGCAGTGTTAATTAAACAAGGTACCCCAACTGGGGGAAGGTGGGGTGGAGGGGGGACAATCGAGTCCAACAACATATAACACAGACATATATATCTAAAGGACAATTGAATGTGCAGTCATTGACATACAGGTAATTATAATGTTATGTCTGTGTTCGGAAAGATAAAAAGTTAATATAATCGTGAACAGCGTTGAACTCCATGTACGGGGCTTCAATAAACCTTAGCCCCCCCCCCCCCCCATGACCTAAACCATTAGAGGTACAGTAAAACTAAACATACCTTACAAAAGAGAATTTAATCCTGCATTTAATGAGAAACAATTAAAACTTGGTGTTCCCGCCATTGGCTTCCAAGACAGCCTGAATTCGCTTTGGGTAGCTTGCCAAAAGTGACGTGAATAGATCTTGATCGTTACGCAAATTTGCTAAAACAGTTTCAATGTGTTGCGTCATTGTGTCCTTCGAAAATCGATTTGCTGCAGGTTCTTGAAACAAGAGACATTCAACCTTGTCCTTTATAACTGATCCAATGTGTTCACAGACGTTCAGGTCAGGAGAATTTCCTGGCCATTCTTCATTTCCAAAGAAGTCGATCTCATGGTTCCGCAACAACTGTTGAGTGGCTAATGCCTTAAAGCAGGGGACCTTATCGTGCAGAAGTGTGACCTGATCGACATCCATAACATTGTTTGGGTTTCTTAGAAAAGGAATGACATGCTGGGATAGAATATCACGAAAATACTGTCCATCCCAACTCTGACCATTTGGCTCCAGCACCCACATAAGCTTCTTTGCAGTGAACAAAACAAACACACCAACACCGTCTGGACTTTTTAATAATTCGCGATAATGTTCATTGTCATCGATTTCATCTGGTGTTGTGGTCCACACTCGATCATTTTGGTAGTTAGGCCGACGTGTTACGTAAACAAAAAATTCATCGGAGACAGCTAAATGCATGAAATCATCCACATCCCAATCTTCAAGATAATGGGCAAACCACATTCTGTCATCGATGTTAAGTTGAGTTTTTCTTGGCTTTGGAAGTTCATGCCAAGGCTTTAAACCTTGCCTATGACGGTACAGTCGAATGATCTCACCACTAACGATCTTTTCTCTCAACACTTCGATCTCTCTAGAAAGTTTAGCATAGCTGTTTTTCCGCTTACACGTACCGCTTTCAATGATGTCCTTTGTTTCCTGAGAGAGTGGCAAATTTGGGCGCCCAGATTTGGTTGTATCCGTTTCACATTCACCCAAAGTTTTATTCCAATTTCTTTTGACGAAGTCCTCACTTCGCAATTTTTTGGCAACCCATGAACGTGTTATAAAGGTGGCTCCAGCATCACGAGCTTCCCGAAATGTTATTGCTCGTACGCGATCTATCACACGTTGCCTCTCCGAATCACCAATTAATTGAGAAGCCATTATATTATCACTTTATTAGCTAGAGTAATTTTAATACCTGCAATAAATAAAGAATTTTATATATTTTTGTAATCACTAAAAACTATTTCTATATAAGTACATGTAAGCTGCAAATGGGGGGTGGGGCTAAGGTTTTTTGGAACCCCTTAGTTTACTAGTCTTATACAGTCATAAGGTTCCATGATGATTACTACAAATCTATATGAACAGCTACTATAATAGAACTTTTTATATACTCGTGAATGCGAAATGTTCGCCTGCAGGAAATTTTCACGTTTTTCGCGTAGGCTATATGACGCGTTCGGTGGAGAAGGGGCGAACGCAACATTTTCGAATTATGCCACAAAATGCAGTTAAAGTTTGTAAACTTTAAACCTTTGTATTTTTCCGGTTTATTGAAATGTTGTATGAATTTGAACACATATTTGAGTAAAATATTGTTGTGTAATATGTCGATATAATAAAACGCCAAGAAATTTTACATTATTATTTATTGATAGCTTCTGATGTTAACTGGTGTAATCCATTATTTGGTCCTCTTCGTCGAATGTTGTATTACCTGCTTCAACTGTTTCGGTTTCTTCCAGTTCCTTTAACAATCTTGTACAATAGTTCACTGCAGTTGCAGGCATTAGGTCTGATAATTCTTTGAGATCTTTTATTTTTTCCTTAGTTATTGGCAGCAATTGGGAATACTTTGGTTGCAGTGTCTGCTGGGCTAGATTGAATAAACTGACACTGTAGGATTTTTTCCCTTTCTGCAGTCTGACGGATGGCTATTATCTGGGGTTGCGCGGTATGCAGTAGATATTACGTAGCTTTCTTTGTTGAAAGTCAAATATTAACTTTCTTGCATCTGTAAATTTAGTAGTTGTTGATTTCCTAATGACAATGCACGTTTTTAGGACGTCAAAATCGAGAAAATCAGCCTGTTTCATTTCTACAACTAGGAAGCGCTGCGAAACGGCTGTAGTTATGGCCGTACATAATTTTTTGGTGTAAATAATATTGCTGTAATTATTTTTTATATTTTGTTCAATTTGGCCAAATTGAGCATCACAGGGCATTGTCGAGTGACCAGAAAGTAGATAGATGTGTTCAATGTGAAGCAATGATGCGGAGTGAATTTCTCTGAGATACATTAAAACCTAAATTTTACCGTGAAAGAGTGCAGACTAACATCTAATTTTTTGCATAGGTAAAGCAAAGGTTTTAAAGGATAATTATACGACAAAAAACTCATTTTTCGAATTTTGTGGCGTTCGCCCCTTCTCCACCGAACGCGTCATATAGTTTACGTGAAAATATCTAGCAGGTGAAAATTTGACAATTTAAACTCATCTTTGGAAGATAATAATAAAATAAAATAAATCATTAAAATACTTTATTTGAAAAGTAAATTCAGTATATTGTAATAAAACATTGTAAAGTAAAACCAGTAAAAACATTTTAAATTATACTGTATTATTACTGTATAATAAGAATGTCATGAATGCCGCTAATTTCCCAACCCTTCCAAATGGTCTCCCTCATTTTGTTCAGGTTATCCCATGCAGAGACATTCCATTAAGCATGAATAGGTTTCAGTGTGGAGAGCTTCAAATCTATCTTACCGAGAGATTCATTTACGTTGAGTGCTGCTGAAAACTTTATGACGTCATTTTAATCTGTAAGATTATAACTAGCAACTGTTGACCGCCCCCCTTTCTGGGAGCCGCCTTATCGTGGTGAGGGAGGCTTGAGGTCCTGCTGATCTGATGAGCCACACCAGCGGGAGGCTTGTCCCCCCTTCCTCTTGATCGAGGAAAGGGCTACCCATGCTGGGAGGGTCATCAGGGAGGGATGAGACTAAATGGTCCCTTATTCCGGCTAGATGGGCGGCTTGACTATTACAGGCCCGGTCAAGCTAATCGGCTGGTCTTCTTATTGGCTAGGGTAAAGCTTCCACCACGAGGTCGGCGCCCCATTTGGTCCCGCGGGTGCCATCAGACTTAGTGGTCGTTACGTATACCTCTCCACTACCCCTGTGGTCTATATGGCCTCCCCTTGTTGGGTTCCTTGGTGGGTGGGTGGGATGGAGTGGCGAATATTTAATTATATGTTTATGGAAACGCACAATCCCCATCTCTCTCGGCCTGACCTTTCTCCTGACGACCTCGGCATGTCCTCAGACCTTTCTTTAACACTCCTGATTTGTCCCCTGGCCTCTCTCCTGAAGACCCTGGCATTTCTACTGCTCTCTCTTCTGACGACCCTGGCACGTCCACGGACCTCTCTCAAGGCGCTTCCCTTATAGATACCCTGGAGCCCTTCCGGGACCCGGGTAGCTTTGATGGAATGAAGGCCTCTGCCCCCTCCGTTTCGGCCTCGCATGCTGCTAAGTCGAAGCGTGTTAAGACTACCCCGAAGGCACAGAGTTCCAAGGGCTCTCGCCGGAGGAGTAAGAGTTCTACCCGATCTGTCACTGAAGTTTTACCAGGGGTATTTGAACCCAGAAACTACCAGAAATTTTTAGTAATCAAAGCTTTGGAAGGTCAGTCCATCATGGACCTTGACATTTTTGATGTCCATCGCACCTTGGTGGCAGCTTGCGGCCGTGAACCGAGAGTCTCTGCCCAAAGAGATGGTAGCCTCCTTGTTGAGGTGTCATTCCCAGAGGAGAGTGCTCGGTTGCGCGCTATATCGGCTGTGCCAGGTGCTGATGTCTCTTGTGCTCCCCATGCTACGCTCAACCAGTGTAGGGGGGTTGTATTCTCCCGTGACCTGGTGCGTTATTCCGAGGAAAAACTTGTCAGAAAGTTGAAGGACCAGCACGTTGTGGAAGTAGAACGCTTCCAAAAGAAGGTGGATGGCGTTCTTACCACAACGCCAACACTACTTATAGCCTTTGATAGGTTTAACTTGCCTGAATTCATAAAGGTGGCATGGCTTCGACTCCCTGTCGAGCCGTATGTCCTCAACCCTAAACGATGTTTCCACTACCAGGCGTATGGACGTGTCAGCTACTTCTGCCGCCGTAAATTGTGGGAAGTGTGGGCATGAGAGTGTGGACTGTGGGAGTCCAGCCTCGTGCTACCACTGCCGTGGGGACCATCCTGCTTCCTCCAGAGACTGTGACCAGTACAAACTGGAGAAGTCCATTCTGACCATAACGGCGAGGGACAGGGTAAGCTTTGCTAAAGCAAGGAGCATGGCACTTTCCCAGCATGCTCGTCCTCGGATATCTTATGCTTCGGTGATGGCACACCATGCTGCTAGTCGTTCCTCTGCTCCAAAGTTGTCTCGTCCTCAGCCATTCAAACAGCCAAGGGCTCCATTAGCGCGATTTACGTCACTCAGTACTATCCCGACTTCTGGCACTTTCACTTCTAAGATTATACCAAAACCATCTATGACGTCTGTTGCAACTTCCAGGGTGGTGGATCCACCCACACGGGAGATTCCTTAGTGATGAGTCCCTCGATGGGACTCCACCATTCAAAGTTCAGCCTTCGAGACCTTCTGGTGGGTCTCTGAAGCCACCCCGGGTACCGGCTGTTCTGTCGGATGCCTCTGGTGATCTGGCTCCTGCTGTCACTCCACCGGCAGCAGAGGCATCTCGGCCATGGGATCGAGGTCCTGTGGCATCCTCACTGGTGGGTGGCTCTGTACGGGTGCCCTTAGGCCCCTACAGGCCCTCCACATCTGGATCACTCAAGCCCATGGCTCCGACATCGGCCTCTGGGCTGGGGAAGGACCCAGATGCAACAAAACGCTACTCCACCTGCAAGATACCACTTGCCTGTAAAGGCAAGGGTAAGATTAATTCTGGAAAGGCCGTCTTCAAGGGTCTTTCCAGAAATGAACCCACCTAGAATTTTCAAGGTCCTTCAGTGGAATTGTCGTGGGTTACGGGCCAAATGGGAGGAGCTTCTGCTACTCCTAGACTAGGTGTCCCCAGTTTGTGTGTGTCTGCAGGAGACGATGGTGGGAGACAAGGGTTATCCTGCCCCTAGGGGGTACACCATTCTCCACTCGACTCCTGATCCAGCTGGTGAACATCATGGCGGCTCTGCCATCCTTCACCGCTGAGATGTACCTTTTACCACCTTACCCATCAGATCTCCACTACAGGTTGTTGCTGGGAGATGTTTTCTGACACGATGATACACGGTGTGTTTCCTGTACTTGCCTCCTAACACCGTTGTGCAACGTGGTGATCTCGAGGGGCTATTACGCCAGCTCCCATGCCCCTACATTATCCTTGGCGATCTGAATTGCCTCATCCTCTGTGGAGAGATGTCACCTCCAACCCCAGGGGTGACCTCCTCGCCTCTATTTTCGATGATTGGGATCTTCATATTTTAAACACTGGTGACCCTACGCACCTCCATATTCAGACAGGAACCTACACTGCAATAGACCTATCAATATGCACCGAAGACATTGCTCTTACTTTTTAGTGGGAGGTGGCTGCCGACCTTCATGGCAGTGATTACTTCCCAGTCATTCTAAGCGCTGCAGTCCACCAGTCTCCCGACTCCCGAAGTGGTGCCTGGACAGGGCTGACTGGCGCTGGTTTTCGGAGTTGGGCACCTTACACCTGCGGGTGAACGACTTTCCCACGGTTGATGAAGCCATGAAGTATCTCACGGTTAGCCTCATCACGGCCGCTCTTCAGAACCAAGGACATCTGGAACATTTTCGCGACGCCCTGTTCCCTGGTGGAATCAGGAGTGTGCTGTGGCACGTGGAACGTACAGGCGAGCTGCTACGCGCTATCGTGCCCACAGACACAATAACTTTTTAAAAGTAGAATTTCGTAGGGCCAGGGCTCACTATAGGTGGGTCCTGATGACCACACGCCGTGATTTGTGGTCCTCCTTTGTGGGGACTGTACGCTCTTCCACACCCACGTCCGTAGTGTGGAAGAAGGTGCGGAAGGTATTAGGTAAACACACACCCAGTTTTCCACTTATTTTAAAAATTAATGGTACTCCTGTGGCTGAGCCTGACGCAGTGGCTGGCGCATTTGTGGAGACCTTTGCTGGGATATCCAGGAGAGATCCACAGTCTCTCTATGCTGCACAGCGCCGGCGTCGGGAATCTATTTTAATTAATTTTAGTTCTCGTGGGGGAGAGAGTTATAACGTTGTTTTTAGTAACAGTGAGATGTGAGAGGCTCTGAGAGGGTGCAGTGACACCTCTCCAGGATACGACGACATTCCCTATGCCATGTTGCGCCACCTTCCTGACGGGACGATGGCGCTCATACTTGACTTTTCAATAGGATTTGGCAGGAAGGGGTCTTTCCGGATAGTTGGCGGTTGGTAATAGTGATCCCCATCCCTAAGCCGGGTAAGGATCACTTCCTTCCCACCAGCTTCCGCCCCATTGCCCTCTCGTCGTGCCTCTGTAAGGTTATGGAGAAAATGGTAAACGTCCGGCTAATGTACCACCTGGAAAGAAAAGGTCTCCTGTCCCCGACTCAGTCTGGTTTCCGCAGAATGCGTTCCACCACTGACGGATTACTGCGACTTGAGTCCTCAGTTTATGAAACCTTTGCTTTGAAACAACACCTTTTATGCGTCTTTTTTGACATGGAAAAGGCCTACGACACAACCTGGAAAAACCATATTCTCCAGCAGCTGCACAAATTTGGCCTGCGCGGCCACCTGCCTAAATTTGTGCAGGAGTTCCTCCGTAACCGTAGGTTCCAAGTCAAAGTAGGACCCTCTCTCTCTACCCAGTGGCGGTCCTAGCTTACATGACGCCGTGGGCGAACCTCACTTTCAGCGCCCCCCCCCCTGTTCGCCAACACACACACATTCGAATCCCCCCAAAATAAAGGACAGACATAACTCTTTCACAAAATAACTTTTTATTGGACTAATTGTTGGAACTTCAGAACCAAAACAAAGACTCAAATTTCTGAATTTTACAAATCCTTCATCACGTAAATAGAATAACTCACTTAAGAGAATGTAATTATGATACTATGAACAGGAAAAATACAAATTAAATTGCACAACTGCCATAAATAAACTAGAGAATCAAATTTCTAAATTGTACAAATGCTCTATCACATAAATAGAATAAGACACTTAAGAGAGGGTAATTATTATGCTACACTTTGAACAAGAAACAAAATAAATTGCACCACAGCACAACTGCCATCTAAAGCCTGACTCTTCTTACCTTCCTTGATGCAAAGTCATGAATTAAATCATCATATGAAATCTGCTCAGCAACTGTATGATTTATACTGATGATGGCCAGACCGGTAAGGCGTTCCTGTGACATAGTTGACCTCAAGTAGGATTTGATGAGCTTCAGCTTTGAAAAGCTCCTCTCTGCTTCAGCAACAGTGACTGGAAGAGTAAGACCAATTCTGAGAGCAGTCCACAAATTTGGATATATTTCAGAGAGCTCCCTTTCATGGATAAATGTCAGCAGTTCAAGCAAGGATATGGTCTTTGATGGCAAGTCAGGCAATTTCTTCAGCTCCTGTGCAAGCTCTCTGCCATCCAAGTCAGATTGTCCCTTAAAGTGTAGTGTACTGTAGTACTAAGGTTCACACATTGTTCTGTCAGCTCCTCAAATGTGAGATTTTGGAAATGTGTCAGCACTCCAAACTTCTCTCCCACAATTTCCAACGTGGAAAATCTTTCCTGAATGGCTGATGTTGCAGCATCAACCACTGCATTGAAAAATGTCACCTCCAGCTTCTTCAAAGCATCAATCAAGGGCTCATCAGATGCTTCATAGGAGAAGTGCCGCTTTGTGGACCTCAGCCGTTTTTGTTTTAACACAGCCTCCACATTCATTTGTTCACAGATATCTGTGGCTGCCATTTGTGCAGCCACAAAACCTGTTGCCCTGTAATTGCGGAGACCTCTCTCTGTTTTTTTTAGGAGATTTACTGCAACATCAACGTGCATGCTAGGAGACTGCATCTGCTTGCTCACATGCTGAATTTGGCACAACAGGTCATGCCACACCACTGAACAAATGGCGAAGCGGTATGACCCAACCTCCTCTGACAGAGATTGAGCCTCGACCTTTATTACAGAGTCTTTGGTGTGGTCCCTCACCTCGATCAGTGCATCTCTCACTGCAGCTGCCTGATATCTCAGGGGCTCCACACTCTTGATCTTGCTTTCCCACCTTGTATCAGACCACATCTTCAATGTGATGTTCACATGTTTTTTCAAAATGGCCCATCGTTGTGTGGAGGCTGAAAACAAGTTGTAAAGCTTCTGCAAGATGCCAAAGTAACTTGTGGCATCAATAGATCCCTTAGCAGCATCGGCCACAAGCAAATTCAGAGAATGAGCCCCACATGGAACAAACAGAGCTCTGGGATTAATTTCTAGGAGCCTGGATTGAACACCCTTGTTTTTTCCCCTCATGTTGGCCCCGTTGTCGTATGATTGTCCTCTACAGTCCATGAAAGGAACTTTTAGCTCCTCCAGTCTCTTCAGAATCAGAGATGCCAAATGTTGACCAGTGGACTCCTCTGCCTCCAAAAACCCCATGAAATGTTCCTTTATATGGGGCTTCCCCTCCAGTGACACAACCCGAATCACAACTGACAACTGTTCAGTGTGGCTGATATCTGGAGTGCAATCTAGAATTATTGAAAAAAACTTTGATTGTTTGATGTCGCTCACCATTGCTGAAATGGTCTTGCTGCTCGACAAATCAATGAGTTCGTTTTGTATGTGGTGGCCGAGGTAGCTTGTGTGACTGGAGGTCCCTTTTTGGACACGGTTAATGTGCTCTTGCATTATAGGATCAAATTGTGCCATCAGTTCAACTTCTTTCAGAAAATTGCCATTTGATGGTGAGAACAATTTTTCTGTATGTCCCCTTAGTGCCAAATTCCTAACTGCCAGAGAATGCACAATAGCAGTGAGACGTGTCAGCACCGCTCTCCATCTCAACTTCTCAGCCTCCAGAAGTGCCATCTCCTGCTTGTCAATGGTCTCCCCCTTTCTCATCCTCACTGCCAGTTCTTTCCAGATTTTCATAGAATTTAGGTGTTCTGAACTGTTGTCATGTGATGTGAGCAATGAGCTTGCATGCTTCCAGTCCGAGAGTCCCAAACTTGTTAAATTTATTTTCCTCTTGGAAAATAATGTACAACAGAAACAGAAAAGGCTGTTGTTTTTTAAGGAATAGACCAACCAACTTCTGTTATATTTTCCCCACTAACCAATGACTTCCTGAAGTATTGATGGTGGAAACTTCTTCCGTCACTGTCGTTTCTAGGGAATACAAAGTCAGATGGTACTTGACTTGGTCCCCTGGAAACCAGTTGTGTCCGAATTCTCTCAGTCAGAACTGAAGGCCAGTTAGCAGGGTCGGTGGACAGAGACTCATCCTCAGGAGGCGATTCTGCTCCAGGCATTTCAATAGAAAGAACAAGAGCATTACTCATTAGTATACACACCTTAGTTAGATAACACATTATTCACAGCACTTTGTTATGGTGGTGGTGTTATGGAATTATGGTGGTGAAACACCACACATACCAGTAACCCAGACCCAGTGATAATAACATTATAATTTATAACTGTTTGCAAAATGCTTTGCAGGGATGCACACACATACACATACACACACACGCACACACTCACAGACATATGTGCACACAAACTCACCTGAAGAGTCCTGCCGGGGAGAAGTAGAAGCAAATGGGTCTTCATCCTCAGGATCAGACTGCATTTGTGGAGACATATGTGAGGCTGAGGAGGTAGATGGCTTCTCAGCCTCAATAATGGCAGAAGTAGACGGCTTCTCATCCTGGCTAGTGGCAGAGGGTGTTCCAAAATATTTCAAAAGTGCCCCTGCAAATAGTAAAATAGAACATAACAGACCAATGCATGAATAGGCTAGTACAATTAATTTAACATGTTATTAAGCACAATTTATTAAACTTTTAGAATAGGAAACAAATGATAATACAACCTCCTTGGTTAATGGCTAATTATATACATAATAGTACACTTCAAATGACTCAGAAAGCTATATCACAAAATAGCAGTGCAATATAGCAGTGAAGAGTAGATGACATAGCTCTATACCTTTATCTTTTGCTCGTTTCTCCTCTTCTTCTTTCCTCTTTTTTCTAAACTGAGCACCTGATAGCTTTGACCTCTTCTTATCCATTTGCGGTTATTTGACAGACCTTAGTGGCTTAGTGTGAAGATTCGTTCTGTAAAAATAATATACATTTCACTATTTAACCAAACCCAGAAAAATAACATTACATATGTTAAAGTATGGGCCTTTATTCCCAATAATATTAATCTGGAAGCATTTTGCATTGTTTAGGTCTTTTATGGGAAGGTTTATGGAAAATGCAATAGATGGTTTTTTATTAATAAAAATATATTTATTGATCTTTTATTATTTATTTTATTTTATTTTTTATTTTTATTTATTTCTTTATTTATTTATTCTTATTTTTATTTTTATTTTTTTTGCAGGCGCTCATGCCGCCCCTCCACAAATGCCGCCCTGTGCGGCTGCCCATATTGCCCATATGAGGAACCGCCACTGTCTCTACCGCTGTCATATAGGAGGAGGGTGTCCCTCAGGGCAGCGTATTGAGTGTCACCCTCTTTGCTCTAGCAATAAATGACATTGTATCATCCTTGCCTGTGGGTGTGTCCAACAGCATGTTTGTGGACGACCTGGCTATCTGGTTCGCCGCTTCATGAATGTCGGTGGCAGAGCGGCGAATGCAGATAGCCATTGACCGCATCTCACTGTGGGCGAACAAGCACGGTTTTCGGTTTTCCCAGTCTAAGACCGTTGCTATGCATTTTTGTCGCATTCGTGGTGTGCACCCGGACCCTGGCCTCATTTTGTATGGTCACAGAATTTCTTGTCTTGAGGAAACGCGCTTCCTTGGGCTAATTTTTGACCGAAGGCTTACCTGGGCTCCTCACCTTCGGTCTCTCAAAGCTTCCTGCGTGAGATTCTTGAATCTCCTAAAGGTCCTGGCGCACACCACCTGGGGTGCTGACAGGGCGACTCTTTAACGGCTACACACTGCCTTAATTTTATCAAAATTGGATTACGGGGCTGAGGTGTACACCTCGGCGACCCCGGCCCGACTTCGAATTTTAGATGCCGTGCATCATGCTGGCGTTCGTCTGGCCACGGGTGCTTTTCGCTCCTCTCCCACCCCTAGCCTCCTTGTGGATGCTGGGGAGCTGTCTCTGCACCTTTGACGCCGAGCTCTGATAGCCAGATGTTTTTATCGAGTACAGCGACTGCCTGATTCGTCCACTTATTTTAATATTTTTATGAACGTTTTAATGGTTTTTATGAAGCCCACCCCAAGTCTCCCCGACCCTTTGGTTTTAGGGCGAGATTGGTGGTGGCTGACATCTTCCTCCCGCGGGTCCCAGTCCGTCCTGTGGCGCCACCGAAGCTTGCACCTTGGGTACTGCCCGAGGTGAGGTTCCGTCAGCATTTTATTGGTACCAAGGAGGACTGGAATGACCTTATTTTAAGAAATATGTTTTTAGGCCATACTTCCCACCACATGAACTCGGTGCCTGTTTTTACCGACGACTCCAAATCTGATGCTGGCGTCGGGTTTGGGGTCGTCTTTCCTGAATTTAGCCGCTGGGGCAGTCTCCTTGCTTCAGCATCTGTTTCTACTGCTGAGTTATTAGCCATTCTTTTAGCCCTGAAGAATGTATTTAATTGTGGTGCGAGGCATTTTATTATTTTTAGTGACTCCAGAGGAGCCCTTATGGCTCTTGAGTCTTTTACTAGTCAGCACCCCATTGTTGTAGATATTTTAGAGTGGCTGATTTTAATTGGGCGTCGTAGCCGTGTGATCAATTTCTGCTGGGTCCCTGCACACGTTGGTGTAGAGGGTAATGAACAGGCGGACGAGGTGGCGAAGGCGGCCGCGTCTCGCCCTGCACCTGTCCGCTGTTCCCTCCCATACCGTGATCTGTTCCCGGAGGTGCGTGTATCTGCCCTAGACTCCTGGCAAAGGAGGTGGGAGAACACCGCCCCTAGTAAGATGGGGGAGATCACAGATCTCGTCGGGCCATGGACGTATCCCAGGATGCCCAGGAGATGGGAGACGGCCCTGACGCGTCTCCGCATCGGCCACTCACGTCTAACACACGGTTACCTGATGGCTGGGGAAGCAAGGCCGGAGTGTGGGTGTGGCGCTCCTCTCAGCATCCGGCACTTGCTCCTCGAGTGCCCCACTCTCGGTACTCTCAGGAGGAAGCATCTTTCTCAATGCAGGGGGGAGGGAGGTGATTACCTCCTCCTCCAGATGCTTGGACCTGATGTGGCTTTTCCCGGGAGTGGGATTTTTTACTTTATTGAGGAAGCTGGCCTCCTCAAATTTTTATGATTCATTTTAGCTGATTTTTTCTTCGTTTTTGTTTTTCTTTTGAGTTTTTAGTGTTTTTATATTTTTATTGTGTTTTTTACTTTTGACTCTGACGTTCGGCGTCAAATGACCCAGCTGTCGCCACGCCAGGGATAATTTTAACAATAAATAAAAAAATAAACTGTTGACTGCGAAATTATGATGCCGCGAACTCGTCCAAGGATATGAAAGCGAAAATTTGCTGCAGCGAAATTAACCTGGTTTACAGTATAGAGGGCCACTCAATATATTTTGCCCCACCTTTTTTCTTTCTTTCCAAGTTTCCTTGTAAGTTCCAGAAATTTTGTACACAAGTAGTTACATACCTTTTTTACAAAGTTTTTATTTTTCCCCACATAGTCTCCATCCTTTTCTACGGCTTTCCTCCACTTCGAAACAAGGGTCTTTTTTTCCTTGCTGGTAAAAGTCCGCTGGGTTCCGCTGGAGTCACCTCTTAACCTCCTCAACAACCTCATCGTCACTCTGAAACTTTCTTCCACGAATAGCATTCTTCATTGGCCCAAACAAATGGAAGTCTGAAGGTGCCAGATCCGGGCTGTATGGAGGGGGGTGGGGGTAACACAGTCAAACGCATTTTTGTGATGGCCTGTCTTGTTTGCAAACTGTTGTGTGGTCTTGCGTTATCGTGCAAAAGAAGGGCGTCTTCTAGTTTTCTCTCCTGTTGAACTCGCTTTATACGTCTCTGGAGTCTCTGTATGGTAGGAATATATACCTCTGAGTTGATTGTTTGTCCTTTCTTCATAATGTCCACCAGAATCACCCCTTTCATGTCCCAGAAGATGGTGGCCACAACCTTTCCTCCAGAGGGAGCCATTTTGAACTTTTTCTTGCGTGGGGAGTCTGCGTGATGCCACTCCATGGATTGGCGTTTTGTTTCAGGTTCAAAGTGGTGTACCCAAGTCTCATCCCCAGTCACAATTCGTGAAAGGAAGTCATCTCCTTCTGTCTCGTATCGAACCAACGACTCAGAAGCAATTTCTTTTCTTTGGGTTTTGTGATCTTCAGTCAGTTGGCGAGGAACAAACCGTGAACACACTTTTGAGTATCCCAGTTGCTGAATTATCGTATTCACACTTCCTTCACTAATTCCTAGCTCCAGTGATAGCTCCTTTTATGTGACGCGCCGATTTGATCGAATGATGCTGTTAGCACGTTGCACAGTGTGAGATGTCACAGCCGATGCCTGGCGACCGCTGCGTGGTTCATCATCGAGGCTGGCTCTCCCTCTCTCCGATGATCTCGTGTTTCGATCAACAACAGCATCTCCGTCAACGTTTTGTAGACGTTTGTGAATATTTCCAACTGTTTCCTTCTCTGCGGTTAAGAACTCGATAACAGCTCTCTGTTTACGACGCACATCACTGTCAGACGCCATTTTCGAAACTGTGTTAACCATCGGTTTTATACAAGGGCGTTTAAAAGTAGTTTTATACAAGTAGGGGAGGTTCAAACTGGAAAAATCCGGTTATGTGAAGCGCAGAAAATTCAAACTTACGGCCCAAAAGACATTTCAGCCCCATGGCCTATTATTTAGCTAAGAAAAAAGGGTGGGGAAAAATATATTGAGTGCCCCCTAGTATATATACAATAAAACACCAATTCTTTATTAAAACAAATATGCAATGGTTGAGAACGTTTTACTAAATAGTTTATCATACAAAATGATAAAGTCATACAAAATGCTCACAATTTGCCATAGATTATGTTGGGAAAAATACGGTCTCACGGTCTCACAAGAAGTTGGCATAAACATTATTTTGAATCTGGCGCCGCATTGGTGTTGCAACCTCGTGGCGGTATCGATAGTTATTGTACATAAGTGCTCGACATTCTGAGTAGTGAATTCGAAATTTAAACTCGTGCCATTGTCCTTGCCTTTTCATTTGTATCGTCTGAAATACGTGAGTTATGAAGCCCATTGTATCAGTACAAGTAGATTACCCTGACCCCCTACGTCTATGAATTGTCCCCCTATGATTATAGACCTGGCGACGTGCCTGAATGAGACTGGTAGATATTATCCCTAGGAAACTGTAAAATGATCAGTGATGGTGAGTTGTAAAAGCGAGGTCAAGGGTTTTATGAAGAAAAAGAGGCAACATTTCGAGGAACTGATATTTGGGTATTGAAGTGGTTGGACAACAAGAGTGTGACTCTTGCAAGCACATTTGCAAGTGGTCATGTCATCAGCAATGTTCGTAGATATGACAGAAAAAAAGAAAGAATATGTAGAGGTGTCATGTCCACAGATTGTCACAATGTATAATAAGTATATGGGGGGAGTAGACCTTCTTGATGCCTTCATTTCATATTACCGTATTCAAATAAGGTCGAAGAAGTTTTACCATAGATTATTCTTCCACTTTATTGATATGGTTATTGTGAATTCTTGGTTACTTTACTGTAGAGATTGTAAGTCCCGAGAAGTCCCAATAAAAAAACAAAGTGATCTTCTGGAATTCAGATATCAGGTAGCGGAAGGCTTATGGAAGGAAGGGAAGAGTCTCATTACACCAAAATGAGGGCGTCCGAGTGCAGAGTTAGTAGGGTCACGATTCGAAGAAAAGAAACGAAAGGGACCGTGTGGGCCTATACCAAGTGCAGATGTAAGGGGAGATGGACTAGGTCATTGGCCTATTGTCTCTGAGCGTCATAGGTGTAAAAATCCAGGTTGTGACAGAAAAAGTGTAATTGCATGTAAAAAATGTAAGGTACACATATGCCTAAATTTGAATGGTAATTGTTTTCATGAATTTCATGTACAATAAAAGATAACTTTCAATATATTTGTAGATTTTTCATTATTACATTCTCTGAAAAAAAGAGAAAATATAATAGGTCGGAATTCAAGTTTTCTCATTTTGGACGGTTGCCCCAAATTTGGCACACACCCAGAAGTTGCCAATTGGTTGAGCTATTTTGTATTTATGCATCACTTTTCGTTTTTATAGGTCAAATAAAAGAAAACCTTTGTAATATTTGTTTCTTAAAACCTTTTCTTTCTAATTTCGACGTCAAGAGGCTAGAATTGACCCCAGATAGGGCAGAAAAAAACATCTTTGGAGTAGTTTCTAATTTCAGACATAATAAAGTCAGAGGGAGGAGGAGATGGAAGAACAGCACCGGAATCATCCATAGTTGAGTTGGAAGCGAAAGTTCGAGCGAAGAGTTCAGCTTCGTCAGGAAAAGATAGCAACTGAGCCTTCGGAATGGAAAAGAGGAGGGAAAGAAGAGGAAGTAAAGTTGTTGAAGAGCTTCTTGCTAGATGCTAGAAAGAGCGAGAAGTAATAGAATTGGATAGGAGTAATTCCCTAGTCGATTAGTGTCTCCAATCTCTTCCTCCTTATATATGCATATTCACACACACACACACACAGCCAAGAAGGGAATACCTGCACCAACAATTCCCTGGTCATTGGATAGGACGTCGAGGGCCTGTGGAATGGCCAGCTAGAAGCCCGGATCTCACGCCACTAGATTTTTATCTGTGTGGCCACTTGAAAGTGTTGATATACGCAGAGAAAATTAGGAGTGTTGAACATTTGCGGCAGCGCATTATTGGGGCATGTAACACCATTACTCCTGACATCATTCACCGTGTGCTTGCTGACTGGGTATCACGTCTGAATTTGTGTATTGAAAACAATGGTGGACATATTGAGCACGTTCTGTAAATAAAAGCTTTTGTTTTGCTTTTTTTTATTATTTTTCCTATGATGCCGGACTTATGGGACACCCTGTATATTCTATAGCGTTATAAATTGCTATGACGCTTAAAGTTGCTATATTACTACTGCGTTATTTTTTTTGGTTTATGTTGAATAATGATTTTTTTCTGGAAAGAGATGTACATTAGTGCAAGTTTAGTCCTAAAGAGTAACGTTAAAACTGTGTATGCTTAAAATTGCTCCATTTTCTATTGCGTTATAATTTGCTATGACGCTTAAAGTTGCTATATTACTGTTGCGTTATTGTCTTTGGTTTATGTTGAATAATAATTTTTGCTGAAAATTCATGTACATTAGTGTATGTTTAATGTTAAAGTGTGACTTTAAAAGTCTACATGTTTGAAGTTGCTGTATTTCTACATTATTTCCATAGTAATAAAAAATGTCAATTTTTGGTTTCTCTTTCTAGGGTGTGATGATGGCAACTGCATTGCGTAAGAAAACAACTATCTACTTAGTTGACTGCACCATCGAAGCGATTCCTAAGTCCCGTCTGCCTACTCTTAGGCAAGTTCTCCAACGTTATTTTCATCTCCTGAAAATGAGTGAGCCAACTCCTACGGTAAACGAGTGCATCAATATGGTGGTGAAGGAAACCATGGATATCTGGGGAATGGCCCGCATCCCTACTCAAGAGGAGCGGAATATCAAACGAACCGTAAATGGAATCCTGTCCACTTGGGAGAAGTTGAAAAAGGGTTCCAACAGGATAAGTAAGCCACAAATACAGAAGGAACAAGAGTTCTCAAACAATCTTGAAAAGCTCTTCAACATTAAGCATCATGATGTGGAAAGACTGATCCGGATAGAGGAAGACCGAGTCTTCTTGAAAGACCAAGAGAGGGAGCGCAAGTTTCACATGGGACGAGTCGACGAAGCCCTGTCTAAGAAAGAAATGAAACAGAAGTATCTCAAGAAGAAGGCCAGAGAGCAAAAGGAAGTAGCAGAGAAGCAGATGTGTGAAGAGCAAGAGACCGTTCAGCTGGAGTCAACCAGCACCTCTTCTGATGAAGGCCCTCGTTCATTTCCGAAGATGCCTCGAGTTGGAATAGATCCGGATTTTCAGGTCCCTGGCCTGTCAAATGCAGCTCCTCGTCCTGTACCTCAAAGGAGGCCTAAGAACTTCATGTCCCCTGGTCTCGCTGCCGCCCTGGATAGAATCAACACCAGCAATTGTGAGGCAGTTCACATCGTGGCAGCTAATGTGAAAAACCTTGGAGGGAACATTGATGAACTGTTCATCAGTCGCTCCACATTCAGGAGAACCCGTATGCGACATCGCAGTAACCACATCACTTCTGTGAAACAAGCTGTCTCATCTTCTGGCACCAATACTGGAATTGTTTTTTATTGGGATGGGAAACTCCTTCCATTCCTCACAGAAAATGACTACGTCGATCGTCTCCCAGTACTGATCTCTGGGAAGGATGTTTCGTCATCATCAGAGGAGAACATCCAACTCCTGGATGTTCCGAAGCTCGCATGTGGAACAGGAATGGCGCAAGCAGACGCCGTGGTTGAGGCCTTGAAGGATTGGAAGGTCGAAGACCGAGTCGTCGCCATGAGCTTCGATACGACTCCAAGCAATACGGGTCATATTGGTGGAGCTTGCACTCTGATTGAACAGCGACTGGGAAGAAATTTACTCTACCTTGCTTGCAAACACCATATCTTGGAGGTCATTCTCAGAGACGTCTTCAAGACAGTTCATGGATCGTCCAGCGGTCTGGAGGTTCTCCTATTTCAACGGTTCTAAAAGCATTGGCAGCGGGTCAATCAAGCAAACTTTTAGACTGAAATGATGGACGACCACGTCAGTACAGTTTTCAAAGAGAACCCTGAATGGGTACAAGAAGCTCTCGACTACTACATAAAAGCGCTTGAGTGTACGCAACCCCGCGACGACTACCGCCAACTCCTGGAGCTTAGCGTAGTCTTCCTAGGTGGGACACCTCTTCGAAGGATTCGATTTGGACAGCCTGGCCCCATACACCATGCTCGCTGGATGTCAAAGGCACTATACTGTCTCCAAATATTCATGTTTCAACCTCAGTTTAAGGTGTCCCCCAAGGAAGAGAAGTTCATTCGAACCATGGCCCTCTTTGTTGCTCTTGTCTACGGACCAGCATGGTTCAAGGGTCCCATAATCTTTGAAACCCAGAGCAACGATATCTCCTTCCTTAAGAAAATTCAAGAATACAGGAATAAAGTGGATGGAGCAGTTGGAGCGGCAGCTACAAAGGCATTCCAACGACATCTGTGATATTTGAGCGAGGAGTTGGTAGCTCTGGCTCTATTCAGTGACGCAGTTTCCAATATGGAGAAGAGAGGAATCTTGGAGTCGATGAGAGAAAGGGAAGGAGAGAAAGGGAAGGAGAGAAAGATCCACCGAAGATAATTAAAGTGCCGAAGGAGGACATTCCGTCACTGACGTTGAAGAAGCTGGCATCCATGAATACCAACCGCTTCTTCCAGACCACGCTACTTGGCTCCGGATTCATCTCTAAAGATCCATCCCAATGGAAGGATGATCCGAAATTCCTCCAGGCCAAGGAAGTCCTCCAAGATATGCTAGTAGTGAATGATGTGGCTGAAAGAGGGGTGAAGCTAATTCGGGATTATAACTCTTCCATTACGAAGAACGAAGAACAGAATCAGTATCTGCTGCAGGTGGTCGCTACACACCGACGCCAGTTTCCTAGTGCAGGCAAGGCTAACTTGTAATCGTGAGGACGGGAGAGTTGTTTTCCTGTTTCAATCAATATTGTTTGTGTTCGGTTTGACTCTAATTAATAAATTAATCACTTAAATAATAATTTACCTATAGATATGTAATACTTGAGTATCATTTTCCTAATACAAGAGTCATTCTATAGGGAAAAAAATGAAACAAATGTGAGCTTTTCTTAATCAGCTTGTGCATACCCTAAGCAGTCATAATGACCTAAAACTTGGTATGCAGTGTTTTCTTGGGGAAAGAAACCAAATAAACACTGAGCACAAAAAATAAACAACTTCGAATTTGTGGACCACCCTAATATATATATATATATAAATATATATATATATATATATATATATATATATATATATATATATATATATGCGCCTCGGTGGTGTAGTGGTTAGCGTCGCTGACTACGAATCCATCGGCCCCGGGTTCGAGACCCGACGGCAGCCGGCGCGCAGCAAAACCCAGCTGTTCATCCTTCCACACAATAAAGAAAGTGGTTGGTAGATAAATGGGTACCCTAGGTGGCCTAGTGATTAAGACGCTGGGCTGCTGATGGGGCGTGGTTCGGATTCCACGTTAAACTGTAGGTCTAAGGTGGAGTGAAAAGCTTGACCTTCGTCAGAATGAGCAATTCGGGCGGAAGCTAACCAAAGGTTTTATATATATATATATATAATGAAGAAAAACCTTAGTTATACAACTCTGGGTAAAGTCACTAATACTGTATTTTGGAGTTTCCACAATAAAATATTTTAAAATAGAATAACTTTAAATTCCCCCAATTTATGTAAACCTCTTCACCCCATGTACTGCAGTTGCCGGCATATGTAATGTTCTTCGCCTCGCCACATTCGTACATGTGGCAACGCCGCAGCGATAGTTAAGGTACCTCAACTGGAGTAAAGTGGGGTGGAGGTGGGACAACCTAGTCCAACAACATATAACATTCACATACAGGTAAGGCGCCGTTCAAAAATTACGTAACGCTATTTTTTCTAAAACCTGACACTCACTCCCCCCCCCCCCTGTAACGTTCCGCAACGTGTGGGATGTGGGGTGGGAGAAGCGTTACATAACATCTTAGGGGGTGCCTGGTCTAGCGTTACAGAACGTCCCTGGGGGATCTGGGGTGTCAGGCTTTAGCAAAAATAACGTTACGTAATTTTTGAACGGCCCCCTAATTCTAATGTAATGTCTGTGTTCACGATAAACGATTAATATGATCGCGAACAGCGTTGAACTCCATGTTTATTAGTCTTATACAGTAATAATTAAATAAAACAATAAAACATGTATTTTCTATATGCAAACAAGTTTTCAGACTAAAATATCAAATAATTCAAATTCTATCAACATTTAACGAAAGAGTATGATTTTTCTATTTAACATGCAAAAAATTATTAAGCCTTTTTAATATTTTTTATAAAAATAATTTTTAACGTAAAATTTACCTGAAATTATTAAAAAAAGTGTTCGAAATGCTTTCCTTCCATTTCAATAACTTTTATTCTTGGCCGGAATATGGGAGAACTTAGCAAAACGAGTCTACAGGACTAGGATAAAAGATGTCGCTCATTTACGCGAGATCATCATTCAAAAATGGGAAGAGCTTCCACAGGAACAAGTATATCGAGCCATAGATGAATTCCGGCCAAGAATAAAAAAAGTTATTGAAATGGAAAGAGAGCATTTCGAACAATTTTTTTAATAATTTCAGGTAAATTTTATGTTAAAAATTATTTTTATAAAAAAATATTAAAAAGGTTTAATAATTTTTGCATGTTAAGTAGAAAAATCATACTCTTTCGATAAATGTTGATAGAATTTGAATTATTTGATATTTTAGTCTGAAAATTTGTTTGCATATAGAAAATACATGTTTTATCGTGTAGAAGTTTTATTAAAATTAAATGACAAATGTTGATTTTATAGCCTTTTTTAAATGTACCCTTTTTTTTGTGGCACACCCGTTATATCGTTTCATTCAGTGCAAGTGTTATAATTTATAAAAAGTCGTAATAAAACGAAGTGAAAGGATATTTGCCCAGGTGTCGAAACCCGGTGCCGGCAGACGATGCGAAGCACACCCAGCTAATCTTCCTTCCTAATAACGTCATTTAGACAGTGAATTTTATCATGCGATGAAGGTCTCCTTTGAAAGTGACATTTTATTACGCGCTTGTTTCTGATAACTTAAAAAATTATAGAAAGTTCTACAGAAGTAGGGTTTTAGAATTGCCGAAACTTTAAAGAATTGCCTGTGGTCCCGGGTTTGAGACCGGTGCTGACAGACGGTGCGTAGCACACCCAGCTAAACTTCCTTTTGACCCGGTTAGACTAGTTGCATGCTGTTTATTATCTGCTCCTTCGTGGCTATTTCGGCATATATATATATATATATATATATGGGAATGAACTCAGAATGGTTCCCTGAGTTTTTTATGATACACACAGACCGTGCATGGAACAAAGAACTCTTCTGGGATAATTAAATCCACTATAGTCCGAATAAGTAATGGTAAATGACAAATGCCATAGTTTTTCTTTTTCATGATGCAAGCCCGACGTGGGCAACGGGTCTCTCGCAAAGAGGTCCCATAAATATAGCTTCCCTCACCAGCTATCTGCAAAGCAGACAGGATCCAGCTTTGGGACATGGATCTATAATAGTTACCCCTTTTTCTTTGATTTATTCAATCCGACGTGAATGCAACGAGTCTTTTACTTATATTGAGGTTCTAAATGTAGTGGGGCTAGGCTGCTTTAACCCTAGATCCATGTCCCAAAGCTGGATCCTGTCTGCTTTGCAGATAGCTGGTGAGGGAAGCTATATTTATGGGACCTCTTTGCGAGAGACCCGTTGCTCACGTCGGGCTTGCATCATGAAAAAGAAAAACTATGGTATTTGTCATTTACCATTACTTATTCGGACTATATGGATTTAATTATCCCAGAAGAGTTCCTTGTTCCATGCACGGTCTGTGTGTATCATATATATAATATATATATATATATATATATATATATAACACAGGGTGGTGCAAAAGTCTGGACCCATAGGCGGTTTATATGGAAAAAAAGTGTGGCCTGCAGGAAATTTATTATGAAATGAAATTTAATTAACCATACACCAGTGACTAAATTATGTTAAATTTAACGTTCTAGTTCAGAATTTACAATAAGTGTTCGAATTGATGTCCATCTTCTTCCAAACACTTTTCTACTCGGTTGACACAAGACCTTTGCACATTTGTAAGCATAGTAATATTCGTTCTTATGGCTTCAATTTCTGTTGCGATGTTATCCTTTAGCGCTTGTATTGTTCTTGGTTTGTTAACGTAAACCACTGATTTAAGGTGTCCCCATAAGAAATAATCCAAAGGAGTCAAGTCTGGAGATCTGGGTGGCCATTCAATTGGCCCACGTCGTCCAATCCATTTCCCTGGAAATGTTTCATCTAAAAATTTGCGAACGACCTTTGCGAAATGTGGCGGAGCCCCATCCTGCTGAAACCACATAACTCTCCGATTTTGTAATGGTATTTCGTATAATCGAGGCATAAGGAAATTTGTTAACAAGTTAAGGTATGATTCACCTGTTACGGTGTCTGGGAAGAAATATGGACCAATTATCGTACCTCCCCACATAGCAGCCCATACCATAACTCTTGGCCTGTATTGCACGTGTCCTTCCTCAACCCAATGTGGATTTTCAGTTGCCCAAAAGCGTGCATTATGTCTGTTAACCGAACCGTTTAAGTAAAAAATTGCTTCGTCACTGAATATGATATGCTTTTCCAACTCTCTATGTTGCATAAACCACTGACAGTACTCCATACGACGATCTCGGTCATCCCCATGTAGTTCCTGGACTAATCGTACTTTGTAAGGATGAAAATGATTGGTAGAGAGAATACGACCAATAGAACGCCTTGATACACCTGTTTCCTGCGATACTTTCCTTAATGACTTACGTGGGCTCCCTTCCACATGCCTGCATACCCGTGTAGATGTTTCGGGATCAGTTGAACTTCTTCTTCGTCCACTACGTGTTCGATCGCAGATGCTTCCCGTTTCTTTGAAACGAGCGAAAGTCTTGCTGACAGTTCTTTGTTGAATAGGTCGCCTATCGGGGTGCTTAGCATTAAAACTATCTGCGACTGAACGTGAGGTGGCTCCTTCTTTTGCGTACAAAAGCACAAGCTCTATTCTTTCTGCTATTGTTAACTTCTCTGCCATAGGGTAACAATCTGAAAAATATTTAGTAAAATTATAAACAAAAATTAAATTATAAAAACTATTATAAAAATCGAAAGATATTTTTTATATAGTAAATTGCCTATGGGTCCAGACTTTTGCACCACCCTGTATATATATATATATGGTGTAGTTGTAATAATACATTTCTACTCATATTTTATTGTAAATGTTTCATAGCGGGTATCCTCAATTACAGACTAGTTTGCATTAGTACTGAGCTAGGATTTCTGAATACAAATCGATTTATGAAAAAATGGACTTTAATTAAAAAAGATTCAGTATGAACTAATCATGTTAATTTCTCCTTAAAGGACTGATGCAGAACTTGATCGTGTTATAGCTACTTTTCGCGACAGCTTTGATGAAAGACAAATAGATGACAGCGATTTGGAGGCTTTACCGCGCAGCCAACCCAGTGACCTGAATACCGAGGTCGAGGTATTAGTTCACTTCCGGTCCACCGAATGCCAGGTCATCGAGGAACTAATGTAAGTTTTTTGTGGTAAAGAACAAAACAAACTGTACTTTCATTCAATTTATTAAATGGTAGAAAGCATGTTTTAGTACAATTCGGCTAACAGAACCAGCGTCCATTAAATAAGACTAACATTAATGGAGACAATTTACAGTTACAATTATATATACACACATAAAACTTTACACAATATAGTTACAATTATATATATATATACACGTAAAACTTTACACAATATAGTTACAATTATATATACACACGTAAAACTTTACACAATACAGCGAGTACGCACAAATGGGTACCTTTTTTTATCTGTCTGCATATCAATTCATCATTCATCTCAGTGTCGCACAAATCGAAGAATTTAAAAGAAAATTATAAATCCCTCCCATGTGACATGTGCAGGAGAAATGAAAGACAGTGCATGTCACAAGTATTACTAAAATATCCTTGGAAACGGTAAGGATTCCAGATTATTTCAGGGACATGTAGCTGTTCGATAAATTGTACGACAACCGGGTCACTCCAGGGCTAGGTGCCGAGTGAATCAAAATAGTACACTCTTTCCCTCTTTTTAAAATAGATTGCAAACCAATGAATCCCCTCACCTCCTACAATGTCCGTATTGACGATAAGACTACACTACTCTCTCGTAGTTGGCAATTTCAACGTTTCATTCTTCGCAAACACATCGATAAATTTGGAGCGTGTGACTCGGTCACTTTTCATTACTCTCTGGAGTGTATTCGCGTCCATTTTAAAAGTCTGTGGCAACGTTCCTGAAGCGGTCGAGCTCTATTAGAGCTTGTGATTCGAGGTATACTAGTGCACTAATAGGTGCGTCTATAGGGTCGGCGAATTCCAATCTGACTGAGATGTTCCCACTGTGTTGTGGACTTAAGTGTGTATTTACACTAGCAGCTAAATCGGGGGTAATATCAAATGGGTAAAGGTTAAATTGATCGACAAATTTTTTCTGCGTTACGCCACTACCAAGCTCATCACAGCCACCGGCAATATGGGCCAGATTACTACAAACTCTCGCGCAGAGCGGGAACACAGCGTCTGATGAGTAGTCCGTAACCATAGTCCCACCTAATGCAACGCCATTTACGTATATAGTTATATTTTTAAGGCCAAAATTCTCGAATTTAAAGGTGCTCTTTTTATATTTTCCATTCGTCGAAGCGTGATCCTGCATTCCAATTAATATTCTTTTAGGTAGAACTCCTAGGGCCACGTTTTCTAGCTGTTTCGAGGCCATTTCGGCGGGCACCGTGTATAGTTTGATCTGTACTCTGTTAATTGGGTATTTTACTGTTGCGTGTAGTAAATTTTTTTCACTTTCTACATATTTCGGCGGACTTAATTTCATTCGCCGTACGCGCAGATGTTTCCATAATGTGAATCACAACGGGCTTTGCGCCCTCTTCTTGATCAGGTCCCAGATTTATGCAGATCTCAGGATTCGTGCGGTTGAGTTTTAACTTCATATCCATCCCATTCATAAGCAGTTTCTCCTGGAACGTGAAGTCTGTACGTATGCAGACGTCCAAAACACACGTATATCTTTTTAGAATTTTAAAATTTATTCTTTATATTACTTTCGTCTTTAGTCTGATAATAGCCCTCGGCAGTTAAAAAGGTATCCTTCGCTTCTTTTGAAAAGTTGAGAACATTTTCCAGATAGGGTCGAAGGTGATAATACCCGTTCCTGCCGAAATGTTGACCTGGTTTAAATACACCTCAAATTGACTGAATGTAGAATGAAGAAAGTTGGTTTCAGGGTATGCAGAATAATTATCATCGCAGTCCGTTCCATCAGAATGGGCTATACGTAGTTTAGCATACATGTGCATGCAGCATGGATAAAAAAAGTATGGGTCTAAGCTGGGTATCACGAATTCTATAGGGGCACTCGGTGAACGAATTGTGTTTAATGGGTTAATTGTAATAAAGTCACTATGCTCAATAGAAACCTGTGTATGGGGCATATCAAAGAGGGACAGCTCCGATTTACAAAATTGTGAACTACACGGATGGATGAAGCGCGCCATGACGAGTAAGAAATAATGCCACCTCTCACGCCAAGTAGTAATCAGCCTATGATTCGTGAGAGCAGTGTCCTCATCTTATATCAGTTAAAAAATGATCAGCCATAGGCTTCATTCGCTAAGAAAACTTCTTTTTTTACGTACTTTTACGTTTAGTGTCACGTGTTGGTAACCCCTTCTTCGGACAGCCTTTTTCTTCTTTCTGTCACCACGCATTTTTCTCTGCATCTTTGATGATTTCGTCCCATGTACGTTTTAAATGTTTTTTAGAGCTTCTTTAGGTTTAGTTCCACCCATTATGTCTTCTACTGGGTTAAAACCTGATTGTAACGCCTTCCTCCCGAGGTATCTAGCCTTCCCTCTTCAACAATGGGACAGCCGTGCGTAGTGTGGTTAAAAAAATGAATCCAAGCCCACTCCCACACTAATATCTCACCCCTCGATAGACTGTGAAAGGCCTTCTGGTTATTGTAACTGAATACGACGAAAGTGTAGCTTCACTGTTAAGCTCCCATCACTGAATGGGAAATTTTTTCCCTCAATCGTTCTTATATATATTGAGATATTGGTTAATAGATTAGTCGCAACAGTCACATAATTGGGAGTGTCATATGTAATGCTCAAACTCATCCCTCTATGGTTGGGAATGTGTACAATGCACAGCACGCACGCCTGGGTGTTCCCAACAAATTGATGCTCCACGATATTGCGGTAAATATAGCACATGTCTGGGGATGGATAGCTTTCACCCAATTTCTCCAATTTCAACTGATACATTAAGCTGGACAAGTCTTGTTGTGCCTCGTGAAAGGTGTCTCTTTGGAGGGCTGCACTATATCGACCCTCGGCCACAATTGTGAACAGCTCTTTGTCTTTAATATTTGTACTAAGCGTTAATTTTAACTTCAGCGTGCGTGCAGGCGTGTCTGTGTTTACGACTTCAAAAAGTAAGTCGTTTGTCAGGTACGACTTTTCAAGACTCTTGTTTAGGCCCGTCACAATGTCCGTGGCTGTGTCATAATGACCGATTCCTAGTGTTACATTTGTACTATAGTACTGTACCCCACTGAATAGGACTGATCGCATAGTGTTGTCTAAGGTTATGCCTAATTTTTCACACTCATCGACTCTTCTTAGGATTAGAAATATGATCTGTTCATTTTCAGGAGTTAAAAATTTGGTGGCTAACTGGAATTCACAAACACCAATGTCATAAAGTGACCAGGTTCTTAATAAATCTAGGATTGGAATTTAAAAGTTACACTTAGTGGTTAGGATAAAGAAAATTAATAAAAAAATTTAAATTATATTTATAATAAAAACTATGTTACTAATTAAATGGGTATAACAAAAGGATATATAATTAAACTATACGGAAATTAACTTAAATTAATGGCTAAAGGAAATTAACTAAACCTTAAATAACTAAAAGAAATGATAAATGATATAAATATGGGCAGGAAAGCTTATTGCTCAAGTTAGGATATAAGTCAGGACTAGAGGCTAAAAAAAAACCCAAAATGGAATCTGGTGGATGCTGAGATGTAGACGAGAGCCTCCAAGTGTATTTGTCTTAGTGAATTATTTACAAAAGAATGTTTTTTTTTTTTGCCGGTGTGGTATCGGAGAGTACCAGCATTCAGAAAGAACCAGGAGGTAATGTATCTCAAACATGTTTAGTTTAAATGAGAACCCAACTCGCAATAATGGTTGGAAGTTGGATTTGAAACGGTTTAGGACTAGTGTGTGTGGGAATTACTTTACGTATAAGATCTGTGACACATGGAACAGGTTACCTTCAGAGGTTGTGAACAGTTCCTCTGTGGATCAGTTCAAGAACAGGTTAGACCAAATCTTGCACACTATTTGAGTGTGTAGAAAATTTTCCCTTGGCACCCGTTGCCATTGGTACCTCCTTGGTATCTTGGTATGGGCCGCAAGGCCTTTTGAGGTACTTCTTTTCCTTGTAACTCCTTGTAACTCTCTCTCTCTCTCTCCAGCCTCTCTCTCCAGCCTCTCTCTCTCTCTCTCTCCAGCCTCTCTCTCTCTCTCCAGCCTCTCTCTCTCTCTCTCTCCAGCCTCCAGCCTCTCTCTCTCTCTCTCTCTCTCTCTCTCTCTCTCTCTCTCTCTCTCTCTCTCTCTCTCCAGCCTTTCTCTCGTCACTGGCCTCACCGTTGACGAATCGTTGGGCGAGAGTGATCACGGTCTGATTAGGTTCCGTGTGTGCGTCCCTCGGGTGAAGCGTAGTAACTCGAGAGGCAGTAAGCTCGATCTCCGGCGGGCGGACTTTGTTAGCCTCCGGGATAGCGTAGGTGAGATGGGGTTAGAGGTCGGCGGCGATGTTGAGGGAGTGTGGAGTGCATTCCGGGACGAGTTTATGGTGCTGCAGTCTGCTGCCATACCCTCAAAACCGGTCACCCCTGCTTCAACGCAGCCTAAGTGGTTCAGTCGTGACATCGCTTCGGCTATCCGAAATAGGAAAGTAGCGAAAAGGGGGGCGAAGGCCAATCGTTCCCATGAGAACACTGAAGCGTATGTCCGCCTGTGTAGGGAAGTGAAGGCGAAGTTAGGCTAGCCAAACGTAACGAAGAACTACGGGTGGCAAGCCTCTGCGTCATCCCCGAGCCAGGCGTGAGGCACGAAGGTGCTGGTCTGGATAGTATTCGATGTACCGCGACAGTCATTGCCGATAGAATAGACAAACTGAGCGCGTTTAAGGCTCCTGGGCCAGACCAGTTTCTCCCCAGAGTGTTGCGGGAGGTGCGCGACCAGGTGGCTCCCCACCTGGCTACAGTCTTCAACAAATCGTTGGAGACGGGCCAGGTGCCTGGTTACTGGAGGGAAGCGAATGTGACCCCTATCTTTAAGAAAGGGGATCACGAAAGTCCAGGGAACTATCGTCCCATTAGTCTCACTTCAGTTGTAGGTAAATTATTAGAGGGGATAATAGGGGATAGGATCGTTGACCATTGGGATTCCTACAATCTGCTTGGGGACTCCATGGGTTTAGACGGCATACGTCGTGTCTCACCAACTTGCTCGAGTTTTTCCATGTCATGTTGAGTGAGTACGATAAGAGTAGGGTGATTGATATACTTTATCTCGACTTTCAGAAAGCCTTTGATAAGGTACCTCACCGCCGGCTAATGGCGAAAGTCCGCGTGCTGGGTATCGGTGGGGGAATAGGTAGGTGGGTTGAAAACTGGCTGAAGAATAGGCGGCAGAGGGTTGTAATTAAAGGGGTTAGTTCGGGTTGGGCCTCGGTCACTAGTGGGGTTTCTCAGGGTTCCGTTTTGGGGCCACTGTTGTTTATCATTTACATAAATGATATAGACGGTGGCATCGTCAGTCGGATCGCCAAATTCGCTGATGACACGAAGCTTGGTGCCAATGCTGGGACGCCCGAAGCGATCGAGCAACTGCGTGCGGACCTAGGTAGGATAGGAGAGTGGTCCGAAAAATGGCAGATGCCGTTTAACTTGGGTAAATGCAAAGTGATGCACATTGGCTACGCCAATCCCAAGTCGGACTACTCGATGTTGGGGAACAATATCGAGGCGACTGATTTGGAAAAGGACTTGGGTGTGCTAATCAGCAGCGACCTTAAGTTTACGAAACAGTGCATAGAGGTGGAAAAGAAAGCCCAGAAGGTGTTGGGTTATATCAGGAGGCAATTTCAGTTTCGGAACAATGAGATTGTGCTCTCTCTGTACAATTCCCTGGTTCGACCGCACCTGGAGTATACTGTGCAGTTCTGGTCACCCACCCTCAGGAAAGATATTGAGAGGCTGGAGCGAGTGCAGGCGAGGGCCACAAAGTTAATCCCTTCCGTTAGGCATTTGGGCTACAATCGACGGTTACGCGCCCTGAACTTGTTTTCGCTGGAAACTCGGAGGCTGCGCGGTCAACTGATCGAGGTTTTCAAGCTCTTGCGCGCGTTCAACGATGTCAATTTTAGAAGCATGTTTAGTTTAAATGATAACCCAACTCGCAACAATGGTTGGAAGTTGGATTTGAAACGGTTTAGGACTAGTGTGTGTGGGAATTACTTTACGTATAAGATCTGTGACACGTGGAACAGTTTACCTTCAGAAGTTGTGAACAGTTCCTCTGTGGATCATTTGAAGACAAGGTTAGACCAAATCTTGCACACTATATGAGTGTGTAGAAAATTTTCCCTGACACCCGTTGCCATTGGTACCTCCTCGGTATGGGCCGCAAGGCCTTTTGAGGTACTTCTTTTTCTTGTAACTCCTTGTAACATAAGTGAGGTTAGAGACGACGTGTCATGCAAATAACATATCGCTTCTCCGGAAACGAACGTATGAACACACTTTTTCTTTTAGGAAGGGTCAATGTGGGAGTAGAATTAAGTTGCGAATTTAAAGTCAAATTATTTTAGCTTTAATACAAAGTTGACCAGGGTATTGTTAGGATGTACAGAGAGAGAAGAAGAGGACGGGAGTGTGACATAGAAGTGGTTCGGCGCCATGTTGCATACTACTTAAGCTTCATTATTGCAGCAGCTTTTATATAGGTGTTGAAGTTTTCTGGGTACCCTAGCCATTTCACCAGATACATTTTCCTCTTTCCTGAACCTTTGCTGCCTAAAATTTTTTCAATTTTAAACACATTTTTTCCTAAATTAAATGCAACTTTCTGCAACTCCTCGCGGTAAAAGCCTACTGCGATTTCCTCCCCATTCAAATCTTCAACGTAATACATCATTATCTCGCCTTTAGGTCTCACAGCACTAACTTTAAAACTCTCACGTGTCCATCCTTGCTCAAATCCCTTCGAGAATTTATTTCCCGAACGCGATAGCCTTACATAATCATTGATTTTGAGAAGTGTAGAGTGTGGTGGCGGTGCTCCATCTCTTTTCGCATCAGGCTCTGGGCGCATACCTTTTTCTAAAACTTCGTTAGGTGTTGTGCCAATCGTACGGTGGTGTGAATGTTTGTATGACGAGGCCAATGATCCCAGAATGTTTATATATCTGTATGTGTTTTTATGGGTAAAATAGCGAAGCATGCGTTCCTTTATGGTACGTTGAACTCTTTCAGCTAAAGAGGCCTTATGTATAGAATTGCTAGTATAGTAACTGATATTAAACTCTGTCAGCATGTTCTGAAAAGCGCTGCCTATAAATTGTTTCCCCATATCCGTACAAAAATAGCCTGGAACCCTGTTTTCTTTCAACATCAGTGTTTTGGTAGCTTTAGCAACTGTTTCAGGCGATTTATTTTTCAGAGGAATTAGCCACACATATCTAGAGAATACATCTACTATGAATAGGATGTAGCGGTAGCCATCATTATACTCTGAATATCTTTGCATGTCTGTTAAATCCGCTTGCAAAATAGTCAATCGAAGGCGTTGTTGTCTTGGCCATTTTAAACCTTTTTCTCACCAGCTTATGAAGTGTATAAGCATCCTGCTCCCGCAAAAACCTCTCAACATCTTTTTTCCCTACTCCATCATTGTAAACACCTCTGTACAGTCTATCAACACCGCCATAGGAGGCGGGGTTAGAAATGTCATAATAGCGTTTTCTTAATATGTTAGCCATTTGTGTAGTTTAGAGACACGTGATAAGGTTGGCCGTTTGGTCTCTTCTTTCTCCTCTTCAGAGATGCTACTGTTGGGGGTGATGGCGTACTCAGTTGTGACACATGCGAGATTTGCTCCAAGTCTTTTAACCTATTCAGATTTCCTATCAATGTTTTGGGGACATTTATTTGTTGTAATCTTGCTTTAATATGCTTCCATCCTGTTGGTGAGGGCCTGTCCCACTTTCTCACCAGATCATGGACAATGTCGACGATATTGGATCCCTGTACCTTTGTTCCTTCAACAATGACCTCGCCTGTATCGGTCCACTGTATGATGGGGTCCTCACTCAATAGATTACAAAGACTTAAGCCTTTATTCCTCAATGTACAGTATGTGGGAGACTGCTTTTTAATACATGTTCGATGTGTTGCGTTCCGTTATTCTTTGGCTGGTCATCTCTAACGTTGGGCCCAGGTCCTATGTCGCCATACTCATCGTTGCTCGCGCTGTGCCTAATAACCACGGGGATCTCTGTCGGATACTTATAATGTTCGTACTCCTGAAGAAATTTCTGCAGAGCCTCTTGGTACAAGATCCTTTTCTCATGAAGTGACTTTTCACTCTTTAATAGGGCTAACAATTCGCTTTCTATTCTTTTAAGCCTACTTTTACGGGGTTCTAGAACCGTGTCTAGATTCTTTGAACTTTGCAATGAAGCATACACCTCGTGCGGAATCACTACCACTTTCTTCATTATATTAATCTAGTCAGTAAAGGCAAAACTGAAAATAAGATGGGAAGGAATGATCCCCCTCTTTGAACAACAATTCGCTTTTTCTTCCCCACAGTTTGACTTTTACGAGCGAGCGTACGTATTATGTTCTTGTAACGCCGTAGGCGAGCCTTCTGAGGGGGTTTCATTGGTACATTACATTTTATAACATTAAGACAGATTTCACAGATGCATTTTAAAAAGTTGGAGTCAATATTTTTAACAAACATCTGCTGCAATACCCGAGGCAATCGTTGATAGATTTTTATTAATTCACGATATTTCCTCAGCCTATTTGTCATTCTGGAATATACACTGTGTCAGGCTCGTTTGGGAATATATTCGTTCTTAGAAGCACCCTAAACGTGTTTCGCGGGTGAAAGTCACAAAGCAAATATCCGTAACGCTGACTTGTGGCTTCTTTATAAACCTTCAAAAACTCCTTACACTGATTCGGGAACATTTGATTGGCTAATACCCCAATGTGACACATCTTTACGTTGCGCGAATAAGACTAGATATTGTGCATTTAACAACACATCGCGCATGTATCTATTTTTGAAAAATAGATTCTGATTGATGAAGAATACGCTTATGTTAAAATGGTGGGGGAACACTGTAAATGTCTCGGCAAACGTTTTATCCATTTCCAACATGATATCGTCAATTACAATAACTCTACGGTCATTTCCCTTTAACGAATTAAGGTCATATACACCTTTGTGGAACAAAATATCATCTTGATACTCTTTGAACACTGATTGATACGTCAAATAGCACCATATTACTTTATGCACAAATTGTAAGAACATCTCCCCCTTATCTTTAATGATTTTAAGCATAAACACAGTTTTACCACATCCTGTAGGACCAGATATAATACATGTGGAGGGGCTTGTGAACCAGAATTTTTCTACAGATTCCATCTCTAACACGTCACACCTCTAAGTGGGTCATTTACAAAATATAACAAAATTTAAGTGCTGCTCCTTATATTATTGTTTTCTTCTCCCACAGAACCGTGAATGACGACGCTGTACAGCCCCCCATCATCGATACTACAGATGACCCCGATGACCGTGTAGCTACAGACTCCATCCCCGCTGACGAGCCCTCACCAGCGATACCTGTAGCACGCGACAATTCAAAGCGGAAGCATGATGAAGAACCCTCCACGTCAGGTATAAAGCGTGCACGGATTGCGCCGGTTGTTAGACCCACAGTAATAGAGCCCCAACCCTCTACGTCTTACGACACAACCCCCACAATAGTACCTTCCTCAAATATATCCCCTTATTCCTGTTCAATTCCGAGTACTTCATCCACACCAGCAGCAGCAGCTTCTCTTGCTGTGGAGGAAGATATAACATTCGAGTTGGTGCGCACCGCTACCCCCACCCCTGCCCTGACTAGAAATGGGTACGTGGTCAGGGTTGACCCTAGATCACTGTATACCAATGGTGTTAGACTGCGACGCGTAGTTGAACGTATTGTGGAGTTTGCCCTTCAGAACCGCGACGAACGTGAAGTCCGGACGAAGTTGTCCTTCAGGTTCGGTTCAGATGACGGGGATGTAGATGATTTTTGGGTAGTAATACCGTTCAGACGCTTGGCAGCTGTAGACATAGAATATATCTTGGGCCGTATAATGTAGGCCTCTCAAAGTAGTACAGCCTTCAATATGGACAACTTCACGTGTTTTATCGAGTGTCCAGTGTTACCAATTGAATAAGTGGTTTTCGTTGAAGTGTCTTCAAAAAAATAGTGTTTGGTGCATTCTTAACTCAATTACTTCGTGTTACTAATCATTCATTAACGAATATATTTCATTTATTGACTTTATTCATTACTATATTATTTGATTAAACCAAGGCTAGTGCACGTGGCTTGCCTTGTTTGTTTCCGAATCTATTAAAACGAGGTTTCATAAGGTTGAAATTCCCTTGTTTGCCTTTTTGTTTTTCAAATCTATAGAAACGAGGTTTCATAAGGTTCATTTTCCCCTACGGGGATCAAGTAGAGTGTGGTCACCCACCGTGGGAAAAAGGAAAAACGGAAAGAAAAAGTCGGTCGAATAGCGGACAGATAAGTTTTATTAATACTTTTTCTTTTACAGATCTTTCGTCGGTAGCTTAATTAAGTATATTCATTTAGTATAAATTTGTGTTACAAGAACCTGTTTCTGCGTTTCAAGAACATTTTTGCGGGTTTGCGCAGGTGACGGCACAATAAGCACGCGGTAGACCTACGTTGTAATTTATTAATTTCCAAACGCTCGTTTTTTGTTTTTGTTTTTTAACTAATTAAGAGCATGGCACCCCCGTCAAGTACTTGCAGTCGCTGTGAAGGGAAATTTGCCGCTTACGCGTTTACAATGGCTAATAATAATGAACTGTTAGTTTGCAGGTGGTGCTCTAGCATGGAAGTCCTGAGGAACGAGTTAGAACGTGAGAGGGAGGCGAGAGTGAGGCTTGAAGAAAGCGTGATGCTCCTGACAGCAAAATTAGAACCCCTTGAGACTCCAGTTACGACCCCTCCTGCCTCAGCCTATAGTAATAATATAAATAGTACTAATAGCCCTCTCTCTTCCCCCAACCCTTCGTTCGAGTGCGAAATGGAGCCCCATTGAGAAAAACTAAGACTTGTCTACCAGTAATAGCAAACAATAAGTTTTCTGTTTTAGGTTTCGAAGATGCTGATGAACCGGAAATACGACTCGTTGGCGATTCCATTGTTCGAGGGTAGCTCGAGGAATTCTGTGGGAGAAACCCTCGTCGTACGCGCCGTTACTGCTACCCTGGTGCAATTGTGGAGGATATAACTAATAGTGTTGACCATTTTACAGACGGAATCTCTGAGGACATAACGTATATTATTCATGTCGGTACTAATAACGTTTTAAATTCGAAATCGGAAGAGCTGCTGGCTAGGTACAGGGACTTACTAGAGCGACTAAAGGAAAAAACTAATAAGATTGTTTTAACAGGTATACTTCCTCGAATTATCCAACGTAGCGATTTCTACAGCAAGGCGACCTATATCAACAATAACCTAAAGTCTCTTTGCCAACAGGAAGGAGTGCATTTTGCGAATTTTTGGAACAGTTTCTACGGCAGGAGGGACTTGTTCCTCGGAGATGGACTTCATCTTAATGACGTTGGAGCTGCGCGTTTAGGAAGACTATTTCATAATACTGTCTCTTCTTTTCAGGCTGCCGTAACTCGAACGGTCCCAGCGTAATTTCCTCAAATTTCCCCTGCGCTCGCGAAGGTGTCGCAATTACAAACAATTTGAAGGTTCTATCCTTAAATGCTCGTAGCCTACGAAATAAAATAAACGAATTTTTTCTTTAATTGCTTGTAAAGACTATGATTTAATTGCGATAAATGAATCGTGGCTTAGCACTGAAACACGTGACTTTGTAGGGGAGTATCAAATTAGAGGTTATAGACTTTTTGTTAAAAACAGAATAGGTAGGCGAGGAGGCGGTGTTATGTTGTATATCAAAGATAATATTGCGAACGTTATAGAAGTAAAGCACACAATTCCAGAACCGATAGATTCGACTATAGCAGAACTTAAATTGAACGATTTCAAACTTTGTTGCGGTTATATATAGGCCCCCTAATCAAACAGCTGATACGGACGAAGCGTTATATCGTGAACTAAAGAGAATAATAGGTAGTGAGCAGGCTTAGTTATGGGTGACTTTAATTGCGCCAACGTGAATTACGATACAATGCAGGGAGACGCGGAAGGTAATCGTTTAGTTAATTTTCTCGAGGATAGCTTTCTTATTCAAAAGGTTGGGGAACCTACGAGGTTGGACAGTATTTTAGATTTAGTAATAACTACGGATGATAGGCTAATCACTGATCTTCAAGTAATAGAACCGTTAAGCAATAGCGATCACAATATGGTAGAGTTTGTCCTCTCAGTAAGTCACTCGAAACCAGCTAACTCGACTAAAATTCCTAACTTCCAGCACGCAGACTTTTGTAAATTTCGAAATGAATTGTCACACGTCAATTGGGAAAACGTAATGGGGATCTCCAACGCAAAACTAATGTGGGAATCGTTTGAAACAGTATTTAGGACTATAAATGAGGAATGTGTACCGTACAAAATTAAGCGTGCGAAAGTAAACAACAAGCCCTTGTGGTTTACTTCTAGAGTAGGAGACATTATAAAGAGTAGAGATAGGGCTTATAGGCTACATAAGTGCGATAAAGACAATTTGTGGTTACGAAACAACTACATATCTCTAAGGCGTGAAGCGAAAAGTGTAATAAAAAAGTCCAAGCGCGAATTTGAAATCTCCATAGCTCGTGACGGTAAAGAAAACCCCAAGCGATTCTTTCAATACGTCAACAATAGAAATCCAGTAAAAAGTGTCTTGGGGCCAAAATTTAACGGAGAGCTAGTTTCTGAAAACAAGGAAATGGCTACCTTGCTAAACGAATTTTTTACGTCAGTTTTTACTATAGAAGATGTAACGAATATCCCTACGGTCATAGACATAATACCTTTTGATAATGGTAATATTTTGGATAATATTGTGGTTAGTGAAGGGAGGTAATGCGCTATATTGATAAAATGAAAATGCGTAAATCAGGGCCGGATTCCATATATCCCATACAACTAAAAGAATTAAAAGAAAGCATTGTTGTGCCGCTAACAAAGATTTTTAATGCGTCTATTTCTGAGGGGTGCGTACCAGATAATTTCAAGTTAGCAAATGTAACACCTATCTTTAAGAAAGGCGATAAAGGTGCGGCGGGAAATTATAGGCCAATCAGTTTAACGTCTGTTGTAGGTAAGCTACTGGAATCAATAATTAGGGATCGTATAGTCGAACACTTAGAATTGCATAACTTGTTAGAAATACGCAGCACGGTTTTAGGCGAAACAAATCTTGCTTAACTAATCTTTTAGAATTTTTTCAAAGCGTGGTTGAAGTTTACGATAGTCATCGGGCGGTTGATGTAGTGTATTTAGATTTTCAAAAAGCGTTTGACACCGTACCGCACAAAAGACTCATTGAAAAAACTAAGGCTCATGGAATCAGGGGTGTAGTAATAAATTGGATAGAAGAGTGGTTGCGAGGAAACAGAGGGTGGTCGTTGATGGAGCGGAGTCGTGTTGGGCTAATGTAGCGAGCGGCGTTCCTCAGGGTTCTGTATTGGGCCCCTTGCTTTTTTTATATATATTAACGATTTAGATGTCGGCCTAGTCAGTACAGTTTCAAAGTTTGCGGATGACACGAAGCTGGGTGGTAGGGCGATTAATGACGAAGATAGAGGTAAAATCCAGGAAGATCTGAATAAAATCGTTGATTGGTCAGTCACATGGCAAATGAGATTTAACGTCGATAAGTGCAAAATTTTACATATAGGTTCGCGTAACGGTAATTTTGCGTATAGTATGTCAGGGAAGGAGTTAGCAAGCGTAGAGCAGGAAAAAGATTTAGGAGTTATAGTCACTGGTGATTTAAAAGTAGCGAAACAAAGTACAGCAGCGGTCAATAAAGCGAACAAAGTGTTAGGTTTTATAGCTCGGAATTTTGAGTACAAATCGCGCGATATTATGTTCCTCTTTATAAATCATTAGTTAGACCCCATTTGGAGTACGCGATCCAATTTTGGAATCCGCATATGCGAAAAGATATAGACAAAATCGAAAGAGTTCAAAGACGAGCAACTAAGATGATTCCGTCGCTTATGTCGAAGTCGTACGAGGATAGGCTTAAGGAGTTAAAATTAACTACACTCGAGACTAGGAGGTAAGGGATGATCTAATCCAGGTTTTCAAAATTATGAATGGGTTTGATAACGTAGATAGAGATAGCTTTTTCGAAATATCTCAATATAATAGGACTAGAAAAAACGGGTGTACAGTAAGTTGACAAGTAGAAGGTTCGAGACAACAGTTGCCCAAAACTTTTTTACGCATAGAATAGTAAATAGGTGGAATAGTTTGCCGGTAGAAGTAATTAAGTAATTAGTAGCACGTCTATGAACATATTTAAAAATCGATTAGACGCATATGTTGATAGATTGGGTATAGTTTAAGGTAGTAAAATTAAGGTCTTGTAAAATTGTAGGTCCTACCGTCACCATGGAGGACATGCACAATACACAATTACGAATACAGTTAGGTAGACCAGCCATGAGTGGATCCTAGGGTCTTTGTTGGTCTGAAACATTATAACATTATTTTAATAAGTATTCCGGTTGCGGCTTTATAGCAATAGTCTTAGCTCATATGTTCACTGTGCTAAATACAATCGCGTATAATATCTGGGTGCCTACGGTTGTGTAGCGTGCCAGTAAACTGGCTTCAGATTGTAAGTTTGAGTTTAAGTGTAATATGGGTCCTGAAGAGCTGAGAAGGGTAGAGCAGGAAATGAATGTTCGTGTAGTTGTATTTGGAATGGATGATCGTCGTAGGACTGTATGTTTTTAAAAGCTGTGTGAGAGACCGTACAAGACCTCTACTTATTTTAGGATTGTCAGGAACATCGTAACCCCCCATCCGTAATATAAGGACTCTCTACGCTAGTTATGATGAAAGTCGAAAATATGGAAGGCGTCATGATTTGTGTAACGGATGTCTCGAGTTTGCGGATGATATAGTGAAACATTGTAAGGAGTGCTACATGGTATGTGAGCAGTGTAAATTCCCCAAATGTACATTTTTCAATAATAAATGCTTGGCATCTTTCATATGATGGATAATTGGGTTAAGTTTGTGCATAAATGCGATGAAATTCACTGTTCTACATGTCATGAAAAATATAAGGCTGATGAAGTGAAGCATGTATGTTATATGAAAGATGCTATACCTAAAAACAGCCCTTGTATAACCGTGTACTACGATATAGAAACATACACGAACGCTGAAACTAAAAAGGTTATTCCACATTTACTGGTAAGCCAGACTATCTGTGATGATTGCATGGATGTCGAGTGTGATGAGTGTCACAAATGTGGTAAACGGACAAACGTTTTTAAAACGAATGCACAAGACAGCCCTGTGAAACTCTTTGTATCCTATATTATCAAGTTAGCGGACAAGTTAAAAAAAATGACTGTGTATATTCTTGCCAATAACGGAGCAAAATTTGACACAGTTCCTTTATAAGGAGTTGCTTGAACACGAGTCATCGGAGATATTTACAGGCGACCCATTGAAAAGAGGCAACAAACTTATACAAATGCAGATAAGAGGTAATGTTCAGTTTAAAGACACCCTGCTGTTCACACCTTGTAAATTAGCAAAGCTACCCAAGGTCATGGGCGTAGCCGCTGAAGTTTCAAAAGGATATTTCCCTTACACATCCCTCACTAACGAAACTTTAAATTACGTAGGACTGCCTCCCCCCAAACATTACTTTAACTACACCAACATGAGTGATAGTGAGCGTGAAGATTTTGACCGCTACTACAACAGTTTTAATGAAACTAATCCATACAATATAGCTGATGAATGTGAATTTATTGTGTGAATGATGTGCGCGTGCTTAGAGTATGTTTCCAGGGCTTTAGAAGGATGTACATAGCCCGTTTCAAGTGCGATCCTCTGCAAGTCACAACCACGATCGCCTCATTATGTTTAACGGTGTTCATAATAACTTCATGCCTAAAGACACCTTAGCCGTCATTCACAGAAACAATCAGACATGGGGTCATTATCATTATCACGGTAATTAATTATAATTAATTACAAATCTCTTGTAATGATAATGTAATGAAATGAAAGAAATTTCGAGGCAATAGTGGTAATGATAATGGTAATGAAAGGTCTGTAATGAATCATTACACATCATTAAATTTTCATTACAATGTACTGTAATTTCAATATATATATATATATATATATATATATATATATATATATATATATATATATATATATATATATATATATATGCGGCTTCTGATTCCTCCCAATCCCAGCCAGCACCAAATAGTGCAATTTGTTCAATTTTATGACTGTTCCAGCTCCCTCTACAGCTTCTCAGAACCCTATTGTCAGCTAGGTGGACAGCTACCTGGACCAGCCCTGCATTGATGAGGACTGCAATCCCCTGACATGATGGATGGACAATGCACATCTGTATCCTGACGTATCTGTTGTTGCTGCTAAGCATCTTTGCATCCCTGCCTCCAGTGCACCGGTGGAGCGCTTATTCAGTATATTCAGTATTGTAATGATTATTACAATGATAATGAAGGGCTTGTAATGATAATGTTATGATAATGAAACAAAAATGCTGTAATGGTAATGATAATGATAATGAAAAATTTCTGGTAATGATAATGATAATGATAATAATAAACCTTGTAATGACCCCATGTCTGGAAACAATCTCCGTAGTTATGGGCACAAGGCTATTTACTGACTCATACACCTACAGCAACAGACCGGTTTATACGTAAAACAAGCTCGCAACACGGGGGAAGTACCCAATAAGCTCAATGGTCGTGTTTTTTGGGTTGATGGTCTAAGTGAGGATCCAACCACTGGTGAGAAGACTGTATTCCTTTAACGGCTGCTGGTGGCATGGATGCCCACGCCCTGAGTGTGCCGTCACAGGGGACCTCCATGGAAGATCCCCCACCGACAGCCTCACATGGACCCGTAACCGCGATCAACTTATAGGCTCCCAGATCACTCACAAGATCGTGTGGGAGCATGAGCATGATGCACGGATGGAAACACATGGCCAGTACCGTGAAGAAATAAGGGCCATCAAACGTTCAATGGTGTTGAAACCCCTCAAATGCGGCGATAACTTGTTTGGAGGGCGTACAAACCCATTCAAGCTATACTTTCTGCCTACAGAGGGCGTGAAACTCCATTACTATGACTTCTGTTCTTTATATCCCTACGTGATGAAGAACAATCCGTACCCCGTAGGTGCGCCTGATAAACTAGTGGGCTCCGCTATGCCAACCATCGTAGAGTTCTCAACTAACTTGAGTAAGCGCTACTTTGGACTCTCTTTCGTAGACATGCTCACCCCTCGCGATTTATGGATGCCGATTTTACCCGTCGTTATAGATCACAAGCTCATGTTTCCCCTGTGCGTGAAGTGCGGAGAGAAGAACAATGGGAATTGTAATCATACAACCAACCAGCAGCGTAAGATCAGAGGTGTATATACAAGCCCTGAGCTGGACCTAGCCGTTCGCCATGGCTACAGAATATTGAAGATACATGAGGTGTGGAGGTTTTAGGAGCTACCCAACCTTTTCACGCCATATATAAACGCTTTTTTGAAGGATAAGGTAGAAGCATCGGGGGTTCCGCGAGGAGTTGATACCGAAGATGGAAAAACGGCTTATATTCAACGTTACCGTGCCCGTGAAGGTATACAGCTTGACCGTTCCCAAATTGTTAAGAATCCTGGCAAGCGCTTTAGTGCAAAGTTGTGTCTAAACAGTCTCTGGGGAAGATTTGCACATAATACTGGCAAAGGGAACGTTCATTTGGCACAAAGTTATAGTGAAGTCTGGGATTTTGCCAACGCTCCCGATAAAGAGGTTATGGAGATCGTGAATGTAGGTAATACTTACATAATAAAGTACAACATCACCGAACTGGGCACAGATACCTCACGGATTACAAACATACCTGTAGCCAGCTTCACAACGGCCTACGCCCGCATCAAGCTTTGGGGACTACTGCACTCTCTTGGGTGGAGGATGCTGTACGCTGACAGAGATAGCGTAATATTCACAGAGAGGGAGGGTGAATACATGCCACCTATTGGGGAATTCCTCGGAGAGTTAACTGACGAGATCAAGGATGAGTATGGTGATGGTGCATACGCTGACTCATTTACTGTATGTCAACAGGGCCAAAAACTTATGGGGTACGGGTGAGGGTGGGGGAGGATATGAAATATATCGTGAAGGCTAAGGGTATCACGCTTAACCATGCGAACCGACGAGTCGTTAACTTTGACTCGTTGAAGGTTCTAGTGTACTTGGAAGATGAGGGCGGCCAGCCACCCCAACTGACTGTAGGGACCCACAATTTTCGGGTGCAGAAACTGGGGTGTGTGAAGGAACTTTGGGGTACGAAGGTATGCCGTAACATCTATAGGACACGTTAGCAGGTGCCTGGTACCTATGATACCGTACCCTTTGGATACCTTAATCCTTGATTGTTTATATATATATATATATATATATGTGTGTGTGTGTGTGTGTGTGTGTGTGTGTGTGTGTGTGTGTGTGTGTGTGCATTTTAACGATATATTTATTTATTACGTATATTTGTTCCAATTAAGGTTTCGTTTTCTCCTTCGTGTGCGTGCGTGCGTACAATCCTAAGCTCCGCCCATTGTGAGCTCGGTCATGTGACTCCTGTTACTACCTGGGCATATCTCTACCCGGCGTGCTCAGTTGACCTCTGCAAGCTCTGGAGCTCAGACGTGTATTTTCTCACGTAGACGAAAAAATAGTGATGGCTACTTTAGATATTGCGTGTTCGACGCAGGCCCGTAGCCAAGGGGGGGCCAGGGGGGTCAAAGCCCCGCCTGGAAAATAATATGCCCCCCCCTGGGAAAACCAACCGCAACGGCGTTCCATGCTACAAAAACGCCAAAGCCAACTTGTTTTACTTGCCTTTGAAAATAAGAGAACGAAGCAAATAGACATGTTTGAATTTCTAAAGAATTTCGCTAAAAAAACTCGCCGCATACAGTTATTCCAAAATTAAAAAAACTTACAAAGACTTTTATTTACACTAAATTTAGACTAAATATTGTATTTATAACCCAATATGCCTATCTATATGTATCGGTTTGATCATTTTTTTATTTAGCCTACGGTGTTTTACTTGTTATAGTTTTGAATGTAATTTTCTGCAGTATATTTCGATATTCACAAAAAATGACATTAAAGTTTTTCATTGTACCCCCTGTCAATTTCTCCGCCCCTCCTACTGATTTGGTCTGGCTACGGCCATGGTTCGACGTTTACGAAGTGGTATTCGGTAAAGTCGGAAGATGTGGTGAATACTGAAAGACGACCTACCCCACCCTCCTTTGAGACTTTTAAGGCTACATTGAATCGCGCGAAAGAACAAGATGTTCAAATACTCTATGGATATTCTGGCGAGAGTATTGCCGGATTTCGCGGCACAACCGACGTAATGGACTACGTTGTAGGGCTAAACTGTATAAAAGCGTACATATACCGTGAAGTGAAAGAAACAACGCGTGCAGAAGAGAAGCATCGGATATGAATAACACTGCCGAACAAAAACAAATGTTTTGCTGGTGATTTAATTCTAAGACCTGTTTCTGGATAATATTGATGTGCTGATTTCAAAATTCACCTTAGATTTTGTCCATCACATCAGGTTTTCGTGCAATGTGCAATGCAATATGCCTATTTTGGGTGATCCATGAAGGGCACTTATCAAAATTGATGATTTTTGAGACCTGTTAACAGCTGTTTTGCTGTTAAAATTTTATCTGTGGAATACGCAAATCTGTGCATTAAATCTAAAGGTCATGTACAACATATTAAAATCTTGGGTATCTGTGATTTCTCCAGGTGTGAGCGTGACGTCATGATCATGGATTCATTTTTGCTTATTTAAACACTTTTAATCACTTTATGTGTCAGTATTACCATTGTATATTAAAGTTCACTCCCTGCACAATTGTTTACTTTTCCATGCTGATTCTGAGTATGTAAAAACTTATTTTTTGAAAAGAAAAAAAATTGGGCATAACCCTGCCAAAATGCGATATCTCCATATTTGATTGCTCGAAAACCTGACGTGATAGGCAAAAACTAAGGTGATTTTTTAAATCAGCACACCAAAGTTACCTAAAAACATGTGTTAGAATTAAATCAGCAAAATTGGTGTTGGGCAGTGTAATGAGTCTTGTTGATGAGTGGTGTGACAAGCGATATTATGTCATGCTGCATCATACCGAGTACGCGTACCCTGCGGCTAAGAATGTAAACCTTGTCATCATGGACTAGCTAAAGTACTTTTACCATTACATTCATATATATCATGACGAGGTTCGCAGTGAGGTTGTGGCTAAAGGCTTGTGTGAGTTTTTGATGGAGTTTAGAGGCGAGTATCGACTGTTAAACAAAAAGGATAAATACGGTCAAATGTTTCCCTCAAATAGTGCACCGGATTGTTAATGTGTGGAGAACGTCTCGTGCGCATAAAACATTAAAACTGAAATTATCCCGTGTTGGAAAATTGCCCGGTATAATGGTTACAAGTACTCGTGTGATTCATGCTAGAACAAATCCGTACACGATTCAACAGCTTATGCTGTGACTCGCTCCACCGTCGAGCCGTTCCGCCCACCCGTGGCTCATAGTTATCTCAGAGCTTGAACCGACTGGATGTGCACTCCTCGAATACGATGGAACTTCCTTTGAGAAGCATTCTCAATTCCGCGTGCGATGTGTCCGTGACGAAGCCATTGCGCGTTCAGGCGTGAAACTGGCACCATTAACTATGTACTTGAAACGACTTGTAGACAAGCAAGATCTGGTAAACGTAATGGTATTTATTTAAGTGTTGAGGAGATGAATAGAGTCTTCGTGATAGTTGAGAAGTGTGGTAAGGACCGTTATAAAATACCTGCAGGTGTAGGTACAAGAAGAGAACAGATTAGTGATGCCCCCTCATATGCCATTGTTTGTACGTTTTTTATAAATAACGATCAGCTATGCATTGATATACGACTAATGTGGAAGAATGCATCTGATAATAACGTTCTTGTCCCCACGCGAAACCGCTTCATCCTCGACAGAATGTTTGAAATCGTCGGATTCCGCAAACTGAAGCCTATATTAGACGCGCGTGTTACGGATATGATTTATTTTGACACGGTTCTTAAATACGCATACACTAATCTGCTCAACGGGTTTATCGAGTGTAGGAATGAACAAGGCGAGAATGGTCTAGAGCTGGATGCATATTTAAAAGGTTTAAACTCTTCGAAATATCATGAACTTTGGTACAAATGACTTGATCGGAACAGGGCAGAGCTCGCCTACACTGTTCACTCTGAAGAATTGTACCTCCATATAATGAGCAGCTGTCGTTACGACTTGGAAGATTATTTCAATTGCCGCTATGCGTTGCGAAGAAGAGTTCACGATTGAAAAGCTTGGGTCGGTAAGAAAAAACCCTCGATCGGAAGATCCCGGGTTCGATTCCCAGGTGGTTACTTCATTTTTTCATTTGTTCCGTTTTCTCTCTCTCGTCTTGCGCGGAATATCTCCTATACAAGCGTCGTTCTTTACGTTATTTATACTGCGTGTTCTTTGCAGTTGAATGTATATAATGTTACGGCATGCGGGAGGTGCCCCTTGGGGCATTGGTTTCTGCGAGTATGTAGAAGAATTACGGCATTTGGAAGAGTGAAGTCCATGGTGTAATGGTATCGCGTCTGACCGGCAATCGGAAGATCCCGGGTTCGATTCCCAGGTGGTTACTTCATTTTTTCATTTGTTCCGTTTTCTCTCTCTCGTCTTGCGCGGAATATCTCCTATACAAGCGTCGTTCTTTACGTTATTTATACTGCGTGTTCTTTGCAGTTGAATGTATATAATGTTACGGCATGCGGGAGGTGCCCCCTTGGGGCATTGGTTTCTGCGAGTATGTAGAAGAATTACGGCATTTGGAAGAGTGAAGTCCATGGTGTAATGGTATCGCGTCTGACCGGCAATCGGAAGATCCCGGGTTCGATTCCCAGGTGGTTACTTCATTTTTTCATTTGTTCCGTTTTCTCTCTCTCGTCTTGCGCGGAATATCTCCTATACAAGCGTCGTTCTTTACGTTATTTATACTGCGTGTTCTTTGCAGTTGAATGTATATAATGTTACGGCATGCGGGAGGTGCCCCGTTGGGGCATTGGTTTCTGCGAGTATGTAGAAGAATTACGGCATTTGGAAGAGTGAAGTCCATGGTGTAATGGTATCCCGTCTGACCGGCAATCGGAAGATCCCGGGTTCGATTCCCAGGTGGTTACTTCATTTTTTCATTTGTTCCGTTTTCTCTCTCTCGTCTTGCGCGGAATATCTCCTATACAAGCGTCGTTCTTTACGTTATTTATACTGCGTGTTCTTTGCAGTTGAATGTATATATATATATATATATATATATAATTATATATATATATATATTTCCTGTACTAATATGTTGATGATTATACTCCATCATTTTGTATATTATTATTATTTTACTTTCAATACATATAATTATTTAATATAACTGTATATATATATATATATATATATATATATATATATATATATATATATATATATTTCTCCTGTACTGTTATATTGATGGTTATACTCCACCGTTTTGTATTATATTATTTTTTATTTTTTGATTTTATATACCTATATAGTCCTTCGTTCGTATTTCTTATGCTATTATTATTTTTATTTTATTTTTTTAATCATATATATTCCATCGTTTGGATAGGATTATATATTTTTTTTCTATATATTTCCTGAAATTGATTCCAATAATTCGTCTAAATAAACAGAATGATGTAATGGTGTTTTATTTAATTCTTTTGGATGTATATATAAACGATATTATTATTTAATTATATGTATACCAAATGGCTGGTTACGCCTTCTAAACCGACTGACGGATTCCTAAGCCAACTGTCAAGAATATCTGAATAGCGCAATCTGGCAGCTGAAAAGTTAATTAATATATACACCTGACTTCTAGGTCTTCTACGTCAACTGGCGGGTTAAGCCAACTATCGGATAATGTCAACTGGTGAAAAGCCATCTGTCAAGAATATATGCTTTAATTAAATAAATATTGCAATCTGGCAAGTCAACCCTAATAATGTACACTAGGGTGGATCACTTTTCACTTTTTTTTAAAAATTATAGCTGGTCAAAGTTTTTCCCATGATTTGGTTCAGTCGAAGTACACTGACACCATTGTTACCAAAATCGATCAATATTTAGGGGTCGCGCATCGACCTTGAAAATTTCAATTTTGGAAATTTGGCCAAATTGACAATTTTTTACTGAATAAAGATAAATCATCAAATGACCATATTTTCTGAATCCTCTCAGTGAAAGAAATCCTCTCAGATACTTACCAAGTTGATAGGACAAGTGGTTTAGAAGTTATACTCACCTTGAGATAGCATTAAAATTTAAAATACCGTATTTGTCCCCGTACCTCCATATGCTCTCTGCCATTGTCTGCTTTTTAGGATAAGATAAAACGAATAAGGAAAGATCAAATGTATTTTGTATTAAAACGGTTTACCGATATCACTAAAGGCACTTACTCCGGTGCCCCTAACTAGGTTCAAAAACTGTATGAATCGTGGTTAGAACACACGTCATCTTAAGGCGTGCGCCATGTACTCTCTCTGCTAACTCTCTTTCCCTCTGCGCTACGTCATCTTGGCAAGTGACGACTTCTTGAAGTCACCGAGTTCTTTCCGGCTCTTTTCCACGAGCTGAAGAAGACCCTGCAGCTGTGACTCGTCTTTTGTGACAGTGTTCGCGTAATCTTCTATCAGTTTTATCCCTCTCTCTGCCACGTCGTTGGTAACTTTCAGATGCGAGATGACATTCTTCAGATCACAGTAGTTCTTATCTTGATCCCACTTATTCACCGGCAGAGTGAGCCACGTAGACGCGCACACCTGCAGGCCTGTGAACACGAACCACGATGACTCATCGATCAGGTCCGGAAGGCGCGTCGTGTCATCAACCGAGACGTTGTCATACGTGAAGTCCTCGGGCACAGCGAGGCGGCACAGCTTCTTTGCCATCTCGTGCTTCACAGTGTCTTCCACTTTGTCACTGCAGAGGGCGAAAACGACGGTCTGAGGCCTCAGATACCACAAGTGCCGCCTGATCACTGCCAGTGAAGCCTCTGCAATCTCGCGATCCACAGCCCTGTACTGCAGAAGACGCTGGTACAACACAAGGTCATTCAGCGGGGCATCAGCTGCGACAGGAGCCGCCAGCCAGGCAGGTGCGTAGAGGAGTGCAGTAAATAGTACCACTCTCTGAAGTTTCTGTACCAGCTCGTCGTCGAACTCCAGCTGACCGCTGAACATCAGGAGCTTCGTGTAGTAGATGATCTGAAACGAATACGCACTGTGATGTATAAATACCGATACCACTCCATATAAGTTTGTTTAATGGTAAATTATTTATCTTATTTTTTTCTGGTAGGGACTTCAAATGGCTGTTTGCAGAAGGCAATACAATATTTAACTTCTAATTCAAAATACCAACCTTGGCCATCCACCTCGCATGATGGTAGGCTCCTGGGCGCATGAAGTGTGTGCCACGACGTGGCTGGGCCCCGAGTACCAGGAGTGTAATCTCCGCCACTTCTCGGTAGTCTTCTCTGACAAGACCAGAAGCGGTGCCGAGGAACTTGACTGCCTCATCTCGGAGCTCCATCAGCCACGTCACCTCCGCCAAATGCTCGATCTCCAGCTCGCGATAAGTCGAGAGGTCGAGCTTGTCCCACCTGAAAGGGGAGTTATGAAAATATTGCATGAAAACGACTGAAGTTTCCCTTTTCGACTGCTATTAACATCATTAGTAGAAGGACGCTGATATCTCAATTGCTCTGAAGGCAAAAAATCATTGGAGAAAACAAATGCGCCTTAGACTTGAAATTCACCTTCTCCTCAGATACTGGAACAAAGGTTCAGTTGGTGCTGTGGTTCTTCCAAACGCGGTGATGACCACTGCCCCCACGATGAGCTCCATAACGTGATGGCGACAGCCCAGCTGGAAGAGCGGTTTACCAAGCATGTTCTCCAGCCGGACCACCGCACCCTGCACCCTCCCCGTATTGGAGGAAGTTGTGTCGAAGCACAGTCCAATCACGTTGTTCTCGCATCCCCAGTCTTTGAGAGCACGAAAGGTCGCCTGGGCCTGGGACAGACCGGTGCCGTCAGCAACAGTCGGAACGGCCAGCAACTTTCCTTCTGTGCATTGGGGAGCTCCGGAGATGAGAATCGCCTGGCGGTGCTCCAATGATCCAAGAGAGTCCTGAAACGTATGTCATACATGCCAATCCATTATCGTCCACTGGAATATGTCAATCCACTGTCGTCACTGGAACATGTTAATTCACTGTCGTCCACGGTGAGGGCAAAACTGACCTTGATTACTTTACCGTCCCAGTGGACGACAGCATGCCTCGGAGATACGAAGGATTTCTGCACAGCTGTCGACACTTCACAACGATGTGCCACTCTTCCACGGCGAGACGTGTCCTTCGAGATACTGAATTTGTCCAGGTCTGCGGGCGGATCTGCCGAACGTAGGACTGCCGCCACGACACTTGCCACCTATGTGCGAAATTGAAAGGAAATTGACAAGGATGCGTATGGTTTTTATGTGACAAAATAATCACTAAATTTTCCGTCGTTACGTCTATTATATCTTTGTCAAGGAAAGATCATTACTGATATATACACACCTGATTATTGGACATCCGGAAGCGATCAGCCACTTCAATAACAGCCGGTGCATTGAGGATGCGGTGAGGAAGGCTGATTGATACAGTTGATTCTCTCGGCTGTCGGTATGGTGGTTCTAGCTGTGATTCGGAGTTGCTCGATGATCTGCTTTCTATAGATTCATCGTCGCTCTCAGCTTCGGTTCCTAATTTCGTTTTTGAGGTGCCTGGCTCATCACGAGATTGTTGTCTTGAGAGTTGCCGTTTTCTCTTGACAACGAACACTTTATCATTCCCACTCATTGTTGCCTGGCGCAGGCCCCGTTGATCCTCATAAAATTTAATATCTTCTTGTTTGTTGTTGTCTGAGAGCAGTCGACTTTTCTGTATCTCTTCAATAGCATCGGGAGCTCCGATGTCCCAGAGCTTGTTCAGATTTTCTGAAAACTTCTCCCTGCCTTTTCCCGCGTCACTGTCTCTCATCTTGCTCTTCTGCAGCGAGCGCCACTCTTCCCACAGTAACTCCAGTTTTCTTTCGCAGTTACGCCTCGTGATCGTCTTTATACGTGCCATGTTCCAAAATGCCAGAACATTGGCCACCGTGTCTTTTACGGCGGCCTTCCTGTCAGTAGTTTCCTGCTTGGCATAGAAGAAGTACTGGAGAACTTGATGGGTGGTTGGCAATTTGGCACCACCGATCGAGGAAGATGGCTGACCAATTAAGAAGACGTCCGTGGCTGACCTTAGAGAAGGTGGTGCTGTTGTTGCTGCTTTCTCTTTTCCAGAATAAGTAACTTTCAGAGTCTTCCCACTCCTGGTTGTTAACAGTTTATCCATTGTACTAAAGTCTAGACTTATCAAACAAGAATCAATTGACACAGTTGATCTGTAAAAAGCAAACTGTGATTAGTAAAAATATTGGTCATAGACATAGCGTGTGTGTGTAATTGGGATTTTAGGATGCGCCAGCTACTGATGCTATGATTACGTCCATAACGGGGGACAAATACGGTATTTTAAATTTTAATGTTATTTCTAGGTGAGTGTAACTTCTAAACCACTTGTCCGATCAACTTGGTAAGTATCTGAGAGGATTTCTTTCACTGAGAGGATTCAGAAAATATGGTCATTTGATGATTTATCTTTATTCAGTAAAAAATTGTCAATTTGGCCAAATTTCCAAAATTGAAATTTTCAAGGTCGATGCGCGACCCCTAAATATTGATCGATTTTGGTAAAAATGGTGTCAGTGTACTTCGACTGAACCAAATCATGGGAAAAACTTTGACCAGCTATAATTTTTTAAAAAAAGTGAAAAGTGATCCACCCTAAATTGTACACCTGAACAACCCATTTACGCTTTCTAAGTCAGATTAAGCCTTCTAAGCCAACTGGCTGGTTAGGACCTTATAAGACAGCTGGCGCTCGGATGAACTCTCATTATGCGTCTGGCAGGAACGAACACCCCTCCCTCCTTAGGTGAACACCCCTCTCTCCTTCTTAGGCGAACACACTTCTCTCTTTCTTAGGTTAAGGCTTAGGTTAGGTTTCCCTTTGGGGGTGAGGCCGTCCCAACTTCTCCCCCAAAGACCCTCCTCCTTTCTCTCCCTCTCTTAGGTTAGGTATACCCCTTTGGGGGGGGGTGAGGCCGTCTCAACTTCTCCCCCAAAGAGGTTAGGGGAACTCCCCCAGCTTGCTGGGGGAGTTCCCTTCATTGCAGCTTTGGGGATAACCTCTCCCCCTTGTTGAAGAACCCCTCCCCTTTTGTTGCATAACCTCTTGCAACATTGATCAACGTTTGCAATTGCATTGCACTCTAACCTTTTGCGGTCATACTACTGACGACAAAAATCTTATATCCCCAGTTGTTCGGTTTATTGGGTAGATAGTGCTTCAAGGATGAACGTCCTTTAAAGGGCACAATTTCCTCATCTACACAAAGCATTTGCTGTTAGGAATGTTTTGGAATTTTGACAAGAGGAAATCTATTAGTGGTCTGATTTTGAAAAGCCTATCCCTACTCTTATCATTAGGTTCTGGCATATTGTGGTTATCATTGAATTGTAAAAATCTTTTAATTTTTTCCCATCTTTCCCTAGAAAAACAGTCAGTGATTTGAGAAATTCTGGTAGAAGAATTCCAATACATTCGTGACGTTGGGAGATGTATGACTGACTTGTAAATGACCGTCCCTAAAAATTGCTATAGTTCCTGCTTTGTGAGTTTTAGAGGGCTATCAGGATTTACTTAAACTGAATATACAGTAGATTAGACTGTTCACTATATGATCTAATAGATCATCATCAAAAAAATATCTAAAATACTGAAGGGGAGTCTGAATATACGAGCTCGGTTGAATATCTCTTTGAAACTGTGGTATTTTACGAGCTGAGGTACCTGGCTTGATTGTTTTGCACAACATGGGCCTTGTAGAATATTTTTGTTCTAGTGGAGTAACTTCTTCCTCATCTGAAAAAAAAATATCTCTCTCTCTCTATATATATATATATATATTTTTTTTTTTTTTTTTTTTGTGTTTGTGTGTGTGTGTGGTGTGTGTGTGTGTGTGTAGAATTTATTTCAAAGCAGTGCAAAGAAAAGCCAAAATTCCGATGCAGTGAACAAATCTATAGTCGAAAATTCAGAATATATTCATCTTTATTTATAATTTTTGCAGCTGCATATACTGTACCATATTACATTATACAGGGTGTCCCAGAATTAACTATCTCTTTCAATGAAATCGGACACATTTTTTAAAAACGCACTTTTATTTATGTTTATCATGTTTAATATGTGTTAAAAATGTATAAATTTCTAAATTTTTTTCATAATTTTATTTTCATAATTTTTTCATAGTTTTTCATAGTTTTATTTTCATTCTCTTTCAGAACCCTATTAATAATGAATACACAAGAATGCATCTTTGTTGTAACATCCCGTATCAAAGCCTTTTTCATCAGTGTCGAACGCAAGATTCTATGAACTGTTGTCTTGGATATGTTGAGTCTTCGACCGGCCTCCCTAACCGAAGTTGTTGGTTCATCCTCAAACAATTGTCGTACCTGTTCGGTACTGTTACGTGCTGTCCTTGGGCGTCCTCTTCCCACCTCGTCGTGTACGGATCCAGTTCTTTTAAATTTGTTCACAAGTTCACGAATCGCTTTGTCTGTAGGACCGGTTCTGTGGAATCTTCTTGTAAATTTTTCTCTGATTTCATTACATTGCATTCCTTTGATACGGGATGTTACAACAAAGATGCGTTCTTGTGTATTCATTATTAATAGGGTTCTGAAAGAGAATGAAAAAACTATGAAAAACTATGAAAAAATTATGAAAATAAAATTATGAAAAAAATGTAGAAATGTATACATTTTTAACACATATTAAACATGATAAACATAAATAAAAGTGTGTTTTTAAAAAATTTGTCCGATTTCATTGAAATAGATAGTTAATTCTGGGACACCCTGTATTATGTACTGTATATTTTATATATTATTACATTACATTATACATACTGTATAGCTACATACATATTTTTATATACATTTATAGAAAATATTCACTTTCATTTTGTACCGTACCTGTATCAGTTCCATCAGAATCCATGCATTCTTCATCCAGTGAAGCTGCAGGTCTAAACTCTTCATCACTTTCGCCAAGCTCATTTTCATCGCTTTCTTCTGGAATTGGGCAAGCCACATGCTTTTGTGTTCTCCTTGCAGGCCTATCATAAAACATCTGTGTCCATCTGGAATCATGAATTATATCATGATTCCATAATCATGGAATCATCAGTTAAATAATTAACTCAGAACTTTAGAATTTTACAAAATAAACATCCTTAACAAATATTTGTATCATCAATTATAATAAAGTGTAGAAGAGTATACATGTAAACTAAAAAGTAACTATAAAATAACTGCAAAAACTATTCAGAGTAGGCCTGTATCTTCTTATTGTTGACGGATGTGCCGAATATGGCACAAAGGTGATTAGTACATTATCATTCTTCAAAATAATGTCTTTAACAAATACAATTGTTAACATCGTCATGAGAAGATAAATGGTGGGAAAAAAAATTAAGAGACTCGTAACTTACCTCTAAATAGATAAAAAATTCTTCAGAAAATAGCACCACCGGAATCTACGTCACAGCTGAATCCTCACTAAATGAACTCTAAATCAGCAAACTAAAATGTTGCCAGATGTCTTTAGATTTACTCGAAACAAAAGTTGTGTTTGTACCAAATATGGGGCTACCATCAGAGTCGCTAAAAATGAATTGCATTTCATATAGAACGCATTTTTCAGTTCGTGCCAAATTTGGCACCGTCGTCGTTAAGAGGTTAATAGAAAACTTCTTCAAAAGTATTTTTTTGGTATGTACTTTAATAAACAACGTAACTATGAGAAGTACAGCTCGAAGTAAGATTATTGTTTTTATCAGAAATGAAATGTGTGGCCCGTTTGTGATATTAAGCAAAATCACGTGGCCCTCTATCATAGAGAGGTTGGACCACCCTGATAAGATATAACTAATGCAACTTCATTGTCTTAGTTCTACTAAAATAGTAACGTTATTTTAATAAAAACCCGTCCTCTCTTGCGTCAGTTTTATTACTTCAATGTGTAATTAATTATTCTCGCTCATCACTTCACCTACAAACCTTCAGCAAAATTAACCAGGATAAATAAGGTAAGCTTAAACATATTTTTTCTCTTATAAAATTTTTACTGCAAATAACTGCAGTATCGCTTTCGGAGGTTTCATTTTTCGTTTATATTTATCTTTGATTTTAATTTTAATTCAGAAATATATATATATATATATAACTGCAAACACGCAGTATAATTAACGTAAAGAACGACGCTTGTATATATATATATATATATATATATATATATATATATATATATATATATATATAGTCAGTTTATAATCGAAGTAAAGTCGCGTCCTGATGACTATTATATTTAGGTGATTTCATTCATTCAATAATTCCCAAGGTATGTATGACTCGTTTCCTTCCGAACGGAAGTCACGCGCATTGACGCAGACGGTTTCTTTGATTTCACTTGGGGAAAACAATGCTCTCAGGTGACGTCAACCGCTTGCGTGATGGCGTTGCCAGGTTCCGTTCCTTTGACTATATAAGAAGGGGATCAGCACCCTTAAGGCAGATCCCTGGAGAGGGTCTCCGGGCCGAAAGGGTTTCGGTCCGCTGACGGGAATTGCTTTTGAAAATTGGAAGATTCATGGGGGTATCAATTTAAAGTCTGACTGTTTAGAGAGAAGATCAGTAGCTTGCAATTGATTCATATAAGCTTGGAGACTCAGAACGGACAAGAGGGTGTCTTAGAGGGGTCTCTGACTTATTTCATATCTTACAATGAAGAAAAAGTAACATATTATCATTATGAAGCTTTTATTATTTTTATTATTATTATTATTAAACCTCTGGTCTGTACAAAAGAAACATTTGATTCACTCTAATAAATTATATTTATCTCGCCTATAATCAAATTAAAAATCGTGTAAGCCGCTGTGTTTATTTTCTACTCTTTGGACTTTGATAACTGGGATAAAAGAAAAACACGAGCCCACACATTACTTCTCGATTGTGGGAATACGAAGAGTAAACTATTTCTACATCCAGGAGTGCTAAAGTAATAACCCTCTCTCTCGTAACATCCTGACGTTGCCCGAACTCTGGGAGAGGCGTTATTACATATATATGTAAAAATGAACAATGAATAATTCCTACATTCATAGAATTCTTATATTCATTCATATAACCCTTCGTGGGCTAGGTGGGACCGACTAACAAAGAAGCCTATGTGGGGTCACCCAGACCCCAAACTTCAATGGTGAATTTCTGCCATATGCTTTAAGTTTATATATACTAAAGTTTGTACATATGTTGCCCAGGACACGGCACGTGGAGCCAATTCACCATGTGTCCCTTTTTTTTTACATTTATTTAAGAATTTTTTAACTTAAAGAATTCAGCACTCAGAAACACTTTTTATATTTACAATATAGATTATAGAATAGAACGAAATAGACAGTGGTGGGCACCGTTAACCATAAAGTTAACTTCGTTAACCGTTAATCCGTTAATTCGTTGAACATGTAACGGAAGTTACCGATAAACCGTTAACGTTAACTTTTATTATAAAAAAAATGAAAAACACAATATATATATAATTTAATTTTCCCTCTTCTTCTCGTTCTCCATTTTGTCCATGAGATGCATGTTGCCCTTCATGAAAATTAGCATATCAAAGTTTTCATCAGACAAGGATGATCTCTTGGCCCTCAGGATGTCCTTGCCCATAGAGAACAAACGCTCCACTGCAGCACTGGAGGGGATGGCTGTGTTGAACTTGATGAACAAGTCCACCAACACTTGCTCACCCAAGAAGGCAGCATCTGTCAGCAAGTCCTTGGAGTTGGTCTCCAGCCAGGTCTTGACCAAGTTCTGGGATGGAAGGCAGCAGCCAGCTGGCATTCGTCATCCTCCAGGAGGGGCCCAAACCTTTTGTCGATGCCTGCCAAAAGTGCGTCGACCAAGGCGCTGCAGTAGACGAGGCCCTTGGACTTCAAGTCCTTAAGCCTGAAGATTGTCGCAGCAACTGTTGGCAGCAGAGTCCCAAGGTAGGCTTGTTCCTCCCCCTGGATCTTGTTTATTTATGAATTTTTGGGGTTAACGGACTTGAGTTAACGGAAGTTAAATGTAACGGAAGTTAATTAGTCCGATAATGATTTCAAAGTTAACTTAAAAGTTAAATCGTTAACGAAAAAGTTAACTTCGTTAATTAACGATTAACGGATTAACGGTTTGTGCCCAGCTTTGGAAATAGAAACATAGAACATATGGAACAATGTTTACTGTACATGGTCATCACATACATAGTTGGAGTGACTTTCGCAAAGAGGCACATCACATTTTGTGCATGACTTTCTCGTCTTATCCATCTTCCTCGGGCACTTTCCACATCTCTTCCTACCTCCTGGATTAGGTCTTGGCTGGAGTGCTGCTTCCACCTCATCCATAAATGCCTCCATACATGCTCTAACATGCTTTGGCAAATATCTACCAGCTGACTCAAAACGTTTCTGGATTGCTGGTTTGCAGAACTGTTCTGCTAAGTCTGCCAGAAATTTCCTTCGCCTTTGATTCCCTCGATACACATCGGGGGTTTTCTCCATGAAACAGCAACTAGCATTGTAAGCTGCAACATCTACCATCCAGTAGAAGATAACTAATGGCCATCTGTTTGTTATGCGCTTACATGAGTAAGTTTTGATAAGTTGGTCTAATCGATCAACAGCTCCTTTTGTGGCATTGTAATCTAGAATTACATCAGGTTTGAAAGGTTCTTCCTGCTGCTTTTTTCGGTCGAAATGCATGGTGCTTAATAAGAGAACTGCCTTTCTTACCTTTGGGACATAGCTGCATATCATAAGATGCTGGTCCCTACTAAAGCCAAACTTTGATGAATAGAGCTGACGATCATTTGAGGCTTGAAATGATTTAGGTATTTGGCGCTTATTTTTCCTCATAGTTCCTAAGAGTGTTAAATTTTTATCAAGTAGTTCTATGGCAAGGTCAACATCAGTAAACAGGTTGTCAGTGGTAACATTTCTTCCTGACTTCACAATAGTTGAAGTAAGATCTCGAACAACTCTTTGGGCTTGGTGGCGTTCTGGACCTTCAGGACCTTTTCCACTGTATATCTGGCCATTTAGAAGATACCCATTCTTAACGTCGGCCATACTCCAAACCTTTATATCATACTTATCTGGTTTAGATGGTATGTATACTTTGAATGAGCATTTCCCTCGAAATGCGAGTAGAGATTCATCCACAGTTACATATGTGTTGGCTTTATAGTTTATTTGACATGCTTCAATAAACTTCTGCCAAACTTCGAATATAGGCGCCAACTTGCCTTGTTCACCATTCCTTCGTTCTGCACGAGTAGTCATGTTATCAAATCTTATTGACCTTTTTATTTCTTTGAAACGGTCACGGCTCATAGAAGCACGATAAATTGGTGGACCGGTCTTAGTACCAAATAATTCATCAACTGGGCGGAAGCTATCTTTGTCCAGCCCAGATCTGAGATGAAGTCCTAACCATGCCATCAGCTCAATAGAATCCAGCTGTTTCCATTTTTCACCATAGAGAGCACCACCTTTTTGATTTGTTGCATCGAGAACCAATTCAACAATTTCATCTGTGATAAAGAAGCTGAAAGTAGCAGATGCAGCATGCGTAGGTACACTTTCATGAACACCCACCTTCTTCACGAACAATGTTTTGCCTAACATTTCGTCTAAGCCGGGGAGGCTCAGTGCACCACACAAAGTTATCTTTCCCTAACACAATATTGTCATCATCATCATCATGATCGCTTGCATTGTCACTATCAAAACCACTACAGTCACTGTCAGAAGATTGTTCAACATATTCATATTCACTAGCATCAGATAAGTACTTCTGATTCACTATCATCTGACAAATTTGGTTGGTCTACATCTACATCTCCCTCTCTCATCCTGCTAGGAGCATAAAACGTCGATATTGGAATTGACGTTGCCATTAGAATGAAAATCTAAGAAAATTTATGAAAAAATTAGAAAAAAAAATTAAAATAAATTAGTCATATTGCAGGCGAGGTGGGGTAAGGCAGACCCCATTCAAGTTTGCTACCCTGTCACTTCCAAATGGTGTGACATTTTTCTCTTATATTTTGTGAGTATATACCATACCTACATAAAATAAAAGTCATAGATGACCAGGCTCTAAAAATAATATTTGAATGAATGGCAGATTTTTGAAATATGCTTGGGGTCCAGTGGACCCCATCAGCCCACGAAGGGATAATTCATATATTCATTTTGACAAATAAAGTCCAAAATCGTATAACGCTGACACGAGTTTGGATAAATTTTTGATTTGCTTTCTATTTTATAATTGGTGAATTATTCCTTTTTAAACTACTTAATAATTTTTTTAGATTTAGTAATCTTGTTAAATTCTGCAATGCTCATTTCTTGTATACATTCTCTCTTCGTTGTAAACGATGAAGTCATGTCCTGCTTAACGTTTAGAATCTTAAGGATTTAATTTTTGCTCGTGTGCATGTTTGATTGTAATTCGTGATGGAAGGCATATTTCAATTTCTATTTTTAGTTAACTCGGCAGATCATGATAACATCAGATCTGTCAACATGCGGTTTAAAATAAAAATATGGCTTCCTCTTGCTTAGCAGTTTAGACATTGCTACAGCAAAAATGTTTGTTTTGTCTTTAATTGTTTTGCAAAGTAAATCAACCTATTGAGAATAAAAAACAAAAACAGATCAGCATTAAATAATAATGATGTCAGTAAAAAATTAAATATAAAAGCCCATAAAATTTTTCTAATGTTCATTCTGATTTGTCTGATCTAACTTAGAGTCTGAACATTACCCGTAACATTTTAGCAGTAAACTATCATACAATAAGAGAATACTTTTGTCTTTTCCTTTGAGCCTTGCTCTCTTCAGAGAACTTAGTCTTAAATAGAGAAAAATAATTTCCCGATACGTTACAAAAAGAATCGGGGAACCTTCAGAGAATTTAGTGAGCTCCACAGAATCCTCCGATCCACTTCAAGAAAAAATCGGAGAGTAGCATAAGAGAAACTTCTGCGATTCCCTATACAGTACCAGCTACTCCAGAGTAACAAATCCGTTGCTGCCACCTAACCAGAACCCCCGTCAACTTCGAACCACCCAAGGCCATAGACGGAAGGGTTAACATATATATATATATATATATATATATATATATATATATATATATAGCGCCTCGGTGGTGTAGTGGTTAGCGTCGCTGACTACGAATCCATTGGCCCCGGGTTCGCAGGGGCCGGCGCGCAGCAAAACCCAGCTGTTCATCCTTCCACACAATAAAGAAAGTGGTTGGTAGATAAATGGGTACCCTGGGTGGCTTAGTGGTTAAGACGCTGGGCTGCTGGTGGGGCGTGGTTCGGAGTCCACGTTGAACTGTAGGTCTAAGTTGGAGTGAAAAGCTTGACCTTCGTCAGAATGAACAATTCGGGCCGAAGCTAACCAAAGGTTATACTGTACAGTATGTGGGATAAATTTCACATTTAAACGTATGAAATGAATAAATAAGGTACTTTCCGTTTCTGCCCCGATGCAAAATTTAAACGTTTACGTTTCTACAAGATTCCAGTTTTAAAAAAAAAATTATTAAACAAATGTAGAGAAGTTTCCAGTTTTTTTAACAATTTTAGGTACTTTTCCGTTCTATTCCCGCAATATAATATATAACAGGCTATAATTATTAGGTAAAAGTTGCTTAAAATTAAGCGCAACCTACGGGAAAATTATTGAATGCCCTGTTAGGTCAGCTGTACGCCCTTGACGATTGGTTAGGTTAAGTCGTGATATTTTCGTTAAAACTAACGAAAATATCACAACTTAACCTAATCAATCCTCAAGGGCGACAGTTGACCTAAACGGGCATTCAATAATTTTCCCGTAGGTTTCGATTAATTTTAAGCAACTTTTACCTAAATTTATATGCATTGTATTCATATAAATTTTGTTAAACAAATATTAATTCAATACAAGCCCGAAAAAGTTTTTTTTTTTTTATTAAGTGGGTAGATAACAGAAAAGTACCATAAATAACCCTCACTAGCGGGACAGCTAACCCATAGATATGAACCAAATCATGCACTGTTTGTTAAAAACATGAAATTTGGCATATGAATACTTTCACCCATGTTAAACATTTCTTGATATGGAACCCAACTGGATGCGCCCTCTAGTGCCCACAGAAATGAAAAATAGCCTGGGGGCTATTTCTGAAATTAGAGGGAATTTTGTGAAATGCATTAGTCACATCAAATAACACAGGGACACACATTATATACCAAATTGTAGCTATTTATATGCATAGTTAATATATTATATCCAATTATACATAGATTAAATGCATTTCTCACAAATAGCAAAATAAACACAAAAAGTACCATATTTTTTATCTGGAACGTGTTCACTTCACCATACAGATCATCTTATAATTATACAGTGTTGAACATATAACCAATAAATGAAAATGAAAAACATGCCAAAATCTTCTCAAACTGTTACAGATTATTGGATAAGAACATAAGAACATAAGAAATTTTTATAGTGGGCACACTAGGGGCCACTTCGGCCCATCGAGGTGGCTCCACTATGTAAAAACTGCCTGTACATTGGCAACAACCAATTTTTACAAAACTAATTAATTGTCAATTTAAAACTAAAGATAGAATCTCTGAATCCAGAGGATCAAAGTCATAATAGGCTACTATCCACAAATATGTTACACTCTATATCTATTTATAACTGACATGCAAATATATCAGATCCAAAGAATCCAGTCATTTTCATTACGGTACCCATCAATACCAGTACCTTGCCAACCAAAAGTAAGTCACGGTCCATATCAATTGCGGACCAAGTCACAATTTACAACCATATACATTACAATATATATACTTAGAAGGAAAAGTGTAGGTGTGGCTGTAAAGACTACAGTAATGTAGAAATGTGTGTGCACCCATTTTGGGTCTCCCATTTAAAGGTGTTTGTGGGGCAAGTGAAGATCATGAGTTTTTCAATACCTCACAGTACTATGGGGCACCGCTCGGCAGAGGAATCTCTTTAAATGGGGTGTGTAAGGACAGAGAGTATCCCCTAACCAAAGATGCCTCCTCCCTATATCCCACAACACTTGTGTTGAGCTGTGGGATCTATCACCTAAATGCACATAATATATATGAAATAAACTAGTACCATTCATGCAATAAAAATGGGCTTAAACACTATCACCAGATGTCCCTTGCAGACATCAAACTATCCAACCTTCTTTTGAAAGAATCAAGTGTATCTGAAGTCACCACTTCTTCTGTCAGACTGTTCCAAAACTTAATTACTCTGTTTGTAAAACTATGTTTTCTTAAATTTGTTCTACATCTTGGCTTAAATAATTTCATACTATGACCTCTAGTCTGGTTATTGTGATCTTTAATGAAAAGAGACTCAAAACCTATCTTATCCAACCCTTTTATCATTTTTTTACACCTCTATCATATCATCCCTTAAGCTCCTCCTTTTTAATGAGAACATGTTTAGATACGCCAGTCTTTCCTTATATGTCAATTGTCTTAGAGATGGGATCATTCTTGTTGCTCGTTTCTGTACTTTTTCCAGTTTTCCAATATCTTGTATCAAATAGGGACTGTTAAATTGAATACAGTATTCGAGGAGGGGTCTCACATATGAAAAGTATAGTTGCTTTATAATATTGGGCGATTTGTTTTCAATGTGTCTCTGCATGAGATTGAGTCTAACATTTGCTTTATTTCTGATTACCATACAGTGATTTGAGGGTTTAAGTTCATTAGTCACAGTGACACCCAAGTCTTCCTCTTTATCATCATTTTTAATCCAAATTCCATTCATATTGTATTCAAATTCTGGATTTTTTGGCCCAATATGCATAACCTTGCACTTATCAACATTAAATTTCATCTCCCACTTATCCGCCCAGGCTGTTACTCTGTCTAAGTCTTTTTGTATTGTCATTGCTCCTGCTACTGACTTAACATTATGGCCTAATTTTGTATCATCAGCAAATTTTGAGGTTTTACATGATAGGCCCTTCTCTAGATCATTTATATAGACACCAAAAAGCAGAGGTCCCAGCACAGACCCCTGTGGGACTCCGCTCAATACGGGTCTCCAAGTAGACTTATTTCCATTTAGATGAACTCTCTGTTTTCTGTTTCTTAGCCATTCTTCTATCCAGTCAGCTATGTGACCTCTTATACCATGGGCTCTAACTTTTACCAACAATCTTGCATGAGGAACAGTATCAAATGCCTTTGCAAAATCTAAGTATACTATATCTACTGGCTCTTTATTGTCCAAATGTAGTAGGACTCCATCATAAAATTCAATCAAGTTGGTTAGACAGGACCTTCCATTTCGAAAGCCATGCTGGCTATCATTTATAAGGTTGCACTCTTCAAGGAACTCAGTAACTTTACCTCTAATGATACTTTCGAGTAATTTGCAAATAATGGAGATGAGGCTGATGGGTCTGTAGTTTTTTGCCAAGTTTCTATTTCCTTTTTTAAAGATTGGAGCCACATTTGCTTTCTTCCAATCCTCTGGAATTTCAGTACATATCAATGATTTATTAAAAATAATTTCTAGTGCCTATGCTATGTTCTTTTTGACAGCTTTTATGACTATTGGATGCATTTCATCTGGCCCTGGAGATTTTTCCATCTTTAATTTATCTATTGCTTTTAGGATATCTAGTTTTGTTACCCTTAATTCATTTATTTCGCTATCTTGCCCTGGTAGTATAAGACCAGGAATATTATTTAAATTTTCATTTGTGAATACTGATGAGAAGTATTTGTTTAGTTCTTCAGTTATTTCAAGATCATCATCTATAGTTTTATCATCTATATGGAGTGGGCCAATTTTCTTTTTCACTCTACTTTTCAAATTGAAGTGACTGAAAAACTTCTTAGGATTGTTTTTTGAATTCTTGGCTAGGCTTTTTTCCAGGTCTCGTTTGCTATCTCTGATTGCTTTCTTGCAAATGCTTCTTTTACTTTTATATATTTCGGAGTCTGTGCCATTTTTAGTTCTTTTGAATTTATGAAATGCTTTTGTTTTTTCTCTGATTGCTCTTTTTACATTGCAGTTTATCCAAGGTTGTTTTCCAGTTCTGATTTTACACTGTGGGATATGCTTCCTTTGTATGTTCATTATTATACTTTTAAATTTTTCCCACATACTAGTTACTGTCTGTTCAGGCTGTAGAATATCTGTCCAATTTATTAGACACAGATCATTTACTAGTCCATTTATATTTCCTCTTTTAAAATCTGGGACTTCTACTTTATTTTCACTAGGTCTTGAATTACAAACAATATTAAACCGAAGGATACAATGATCACCTGAACCTAGTGTTTCTGAAACTGAGATATCCTGAAAGGTATCTGGATTATTTGTTAGAATTAAATCTAGAATGGCATCGGCCCTGGTTGGCTCCTTTACTAACTGAGTTAAACCGTTCTCAATTACACAGTCTAAGAATCTCTTATTACTTTCTGGTGTTTGTAATATTTCCCAGTCTATATTCCTATAATTGAAATCTCCAACAATAATAATATTGCTTGTCATTGCTTTATTTATTTCATCAATAAGTTTATTTTCTACATACATATTTTCTTCTCTACTCTTGGGGATTCCTCCAACTGAACATCCCTCAGGTGGTCTATAGATACCCCCTATCCATACAATATCTATCCATACAGATTCAACTATTTCCTCTTTAACGGAGGTAACTTCAACTGGAGTCAGATTTGTCTTGGCATAAATAAATACTCCGCCACCCTCTGAATATTTACATTCATAATAAAAAAGTTCATAGCCATCAATTTCATAAGTAATGGTATTATCTCTTTCACTAAATGGACTATTTGGTATCGTACTGAATTTTGTCCAAGTTTCAGTGACAATCATAACATCAGGATTTTCAATACCTATGTATGCCTTGAATTCATTTATTTTATCTCGGATACTTCTTGCATTTACATAGAAAAATGACAAAGAACCCTTGGCATATTTTGCTTGTAATTTATTCTGGTTCTTCTTCTGTGATGGTATATTATTTGCATCTCTTTTACTTTCTTTGTTGACCTTTTTCTTTTGAGTTTTAATTATATTTTTTATTAGTTTATTGGGTGCTCTTCCAATACGTGCTCTACCGTAAAATTTACATTCCAATATGTGCTAACTAACGAAAATATCACGACCTAACCTAACCAATCGTTAGGTCAATTGTACGCCCTTGACGATTGGTTAGGTTAGGTCGTGATATTTTCGTTAGTTAGCACATATTGGAATGTAAATTTTACGGTAGAGCACGTATTGGAAGAGCACCGTTTATTGTTATCAAGAGTATTAGTATTTGTACTAATTTGGCCTATTCCTTTGGTTTTTAGTCAATTATATGATACAATCTTTGATAGTAAATCAGTCCCTTTACTATTAAGGTGAATTCCATCTCTGTTATAGAACTCTCTTTTTTTGTAAAATTTATTCCACAGTTCGATATATGTAATTTCCATGCTCTGACATAGTGTCTTAAGCCTACTATTTATATATAGTGCTTGTGAGTACCACTTATTATTCTCATGTATCCTGGGAATTATACCTGTGATAGATGTTTTAAGGTTAGGTCTTCGTTCCTTTAACTTCGTTAATAGCTGTTTATATGACTCCATGATTTCTTCGGAGTGCTTACCCTTTATATCATTTCCACCTACATGTATAACCATATTCTTTGGTACAATTAGGTCAATACCAGATCCTTTTTCTATAATTTTATTACTAATTCTATTTATCCCTGCACCTGGATAACAGTAAGCTATGCTACTTCTGGGTAATTTAGATCCTAGGCCCCTCACTTGAGAGTCACCTATAACGGATGCTGGTTCAAACACACCTATAGCTTTAGAGTGCCTGGGTTTATATGAGTCTGGATTATTATTGCTAACATTTTGTTTTATAGGCCTACTTTCTTCAGCTTTCTCATCTTGATCCTGGACCAGCGAGAAAGTATGAAACTGATTGGTTAGTTCTATAAGGACACCTTTCCTTGGCTCTTGAATTCTAACTTTCCAGGTTTTCCTAGGTTTTGTCCACTCATCCAGTGGCGGTTCCTCATATGGGCAATATGGGCAGCCGCACAGGGCGGCATTTGTGGAGGGGCGGCATGAGCGCCTGCAAAAAAAAAAAAAAAAAATAAGAATAAATAAATAAAGAAATAAATAAAAAAAAAATAAAATAAAATAAATAATAAAAGATCAATGACTTTGCATCAAGGAAGGTAAGAAGAGTCAGGCTTTAGATGGCAGTTGTGCTGTGGTGCAATTTATTTTGTTTCTTGTTCAAAGTGTAGCATAATAATTACCCTCTCTTAAGTGTCTTATTCTATTTATGTGATAGAGCATTTGTACAATTTAGAAATTTGATTCTCTAGTTTATTTATGGCAGTTGTGCAATTTAATTTGTATTTTTCCTGTTCATAGTATCATAATTACATTCTCTTAAGTGAGTTATTCTATTTACGTGATGAAGGATTTGTAAAATTCAGAAATTTGAGTCTTTGTTTTGGTTCTGAAGTTCCAACAATTAGTCCAATAAAAAGTTATTTTGTGAAAGAGTTATGTCTGTCCTTTATTTTGGGGGGATTCGAATGTGTGTGTGTTGGCGAACAGGGGGGGGGGGCGCTGAAGGTGAGGTTCGCCCAGGGCGTCATGTAAGCTAGGACCGCCACTGCACTCATCATTTTCAGAAATTGTCTGAGGATATCTAGGCCTGGGCTCACTATGAGGTATAGGGACATTTAAGTTTACTTGAACTGCTACTTCACTAGATTTAGGCTCAACTGCAGTATCTCTATAAGTTGGTATGGCCTCTCTCTCACTAATAGACCCTCTGGACTTATTAAAATTTTTGATTACAGTACTACACTTGTTACAAAACCACATCAAGTTGACATTAAGCTTAGAAGCAGCATTTATACCTTTATATATATCATTTGGATCAAATGTAGAATTCGGACCCCAGCCTTCTTTAGTTAGCTTTATAAGGCTAACTAACGAAAATATCATGACCTAACCTAACCACTCATCAAGGGCGTACAGTTAACCTAACGATTGGTTAGGTTAGGTCGTGATATTTTCGTTAGTTAGCCTTATAAAGCTAACTAAAGAAGGCTGGGGTCCGAATTCTACATTTGATCCTATCATTTGTAAGGCCTTTGCAGCTTACGTGATACCAGTCATCACAGCTATCACATGCAATAGCTCTATCTTTACTCAACTTCCTTTTTACAAACTCTACAGTCACTGTCAAAACCCATTTTTGTAGGGTAGGCTATGTTGCGAAGTTAGGTCCTAGGCTTAAAAATTTTGTTAACTCATCAACTTTGATACTATCAAGTTATATCAAAATAGTTACTCAGGTTAGGTCAAGTGGGAGTCTTACCTTGTGGTTAGGCTAGGCTATCAGAATAAGCTAAGCTAGGCCTGTACAAACAAGTACAGGTAACACCAGAGTGATCTTATACCAGTCAAAAAACAACTCCAAAATGCAGGATCAATCTCAACTGCAGCCCTGGAAAAATTTTTCAACACCACACTCCTGGTTTCAGTAATAAATAATTTGAACTTTTTTGTTGACAAGCAATTCTAGGCAGTGCCAAAAAGGTTAGGAACCCCTGATTTAAACTAAGTTCAACGTTTAAGCGTTCAAAGAGAATGAATTGCTTGTGATTAGGCTAGGGCTAGACTATCAGAATAAGCTAAGCTAGGTCTGTGTCAGCACTTAAATTATCACCCTTAAATAGCAACAACGGCTAAAATTTAATACAAAAACCTTTAAAACTTGTAAATAAACGCTTTTAGATAATAACCGAAAGCTAAACAGCAATAAATATACAAAGCAAACGTAATAATATTAATACAAAAGCGTAAAAGTCAACTCGCTAGAGCACAGCCCCAATACGTCCGATCACCACCACTCGTTTCTATTTTCCACAATTTTTAAATAAACACATCCCTTACAATTGCCAAAGAAATGTAGAACTCCAAAAACAAATACTGTGATGTCACAATTCAAGGTGTGAATGTCAATGGTTCCGAAAGTACATGGATACTATGCAATTAAGTGGGAACATATGTCATTACTTCTGGTAGCAATTCCCTGTGCATGCACGAAAGGCAGTACATTTGAAGTGAGCCTTAAATCATTTACAATGATCACGGCATGCCTTCTTGCAGCCACACTGTATGAGTTCATAGTACATATCTTGCGCCTATTGAAAATTGGTCCAAACAGACCTCCATCGACTTCCAACTTTCTTTTCCCACCTTCACTCAGACGGGCTTGGTATACTAGGGCTCTTATCTTATGAGCCTGACCCCACACATGACCGGCCTGGTAAGCTGCGCGCATGGTGTGCTGCCTCAAAGATGTTTGGGTTGGTGGTATGTTTTCCAAGGCACGTGTTTGTGTTGAGAATAGCTGCTGCCTGGCATCATTTACCTTTGAGATTATACTGGTTCGATCGTACCAAAGGACAACAAACTTCTCTATAAGTACCATATCGTCATCTAATATGTGGGATGGTGTAGAGGCTAATGCATGAAATACATCAGTGACCTCAGAAAATATACTCCGTCTCAAGCTGACTTTTTGCCTTTCCTCATAACGAATGACGTAGTATCACACCCTGTGAATGCGTGGAACATCAGGAACAGCGATTTCTGAGGGCGAAGCTGTGCTGAGAGCTCATGTGCAGCGATATAACTAAAGCTTTTGCCGACCCCGAAAGCAACTCAAGCTTCGGTAATCGGTAGTGTGTGTAGGTGGGCAATAACAAGGACCAGTATCATCAGTGCGAATCATGAACTTTGCGATGTCCATGACGCGCTGCATCGGCCATATAAACGAAGGATGCGTGTGTCAGCTTTCTCATGGGTACAAGGCTCGACTAGTTCAGTATTCACTTCGGTAGATGCCAGTATCTGCTCCCCAAATGTAGAGTACAACACTTTTCCAGCCATTTGGAAATGTGATGCTTGCTCTGAAAAAACAGGAACAGTTCAGATTTATTTTCACTTATTCTAAGAAAGCTCTGCCAGTTCCCTGGTATTTGTGAAATAGGCACTACTCTTCGGCGGATTCGAGATTCTTGTTTTTCTCTCGAGCCTTCCTTCAGGCTGTTGGCTTTGTATGTTATAATGTTTCAGACCAGCAAAGGCCCTAGGATCCACTCATGGCTAGTCTACCTAACCGTGTTTGTAATTGTGTACTGCGCATGTCCTCCTGGGTGGCGGAGGGGACCTACAATTTTACGTGGGTTCCGAACCACAAAAACCTTAATTTTACTACCTTAAACTATATCTAATCTATCAACATATGCATCTAATCGATTTTTAAACATGTTTATAGATGTGCTACTAATTACTTATACCGGCAAACTATTCCAGCTATTTGATATTCTATGCGTAAAAAAGTTTTTGGCGACTGCTGTCTCGAACCTTCTACTTGTCAACTTACACCCGTTATTTCTAGTTGTTGTTGTTTAGCCGATCAGCCCACCCTGATCGAGCAAGCCGGCGGCACGCAGGTAACCGATCGCCCTCTCCGGAGTGGACCAGAGGTTCAGCGCACTAGTGATGTTGTGTTATGTTCGTTGTTGTGCTACAGCGGTACAGTCTGTCATAATGTGTTCAATTGTTTGTGGTGTGTCCTGGCACAGGTGGCAGGTGTCGTGTATGGAGTTGTCTAGTCTGTGTTTATATATCCGTAAGTTGGGGTGATGTCCACATCGGAATCGTGCTAAGTTAACTCGATCCGATCTACTTAGGCTGATCTCTGACCTGTTACTGGGTGGCGACTTCGCACCTAGGACCGCATTCGGACCGAGTCGTGTCAGTGCTTTGTGGGTTAGGTGTGTGTGTGTATGTGTTTTCTGTACTGTGTGATGTGTGTGGGGTGTGGTATGGAATGGAGCATTTGGTTATAATGTCTCTCTGGTGTTACCTTAATGGTGCGAGGTGTTGGTGCATGATTGTACATGTAGTGGCAAAGGTGTTGTGGGCTAATTGTCGCTGCTGCCATGAATTGTGTTCCCCTCATGTCTAAATGTTCACTAAGCATTTTTGTTTCTGTCTGCAGGTGTTCTATTGGTGTTGTTTGAGTGCATCCTGTAATGATACGAAGTGCGTTGTTTTGTATTGTCTGTAAGGTGTTTATGTGTGTGTTTGAGATAATGGGCGCCAAGCATGGGCTAGCATAGTCCATAACTGAGCGAATATATTGTTTGTATATGAGTGATGTTGTTTCCTGCTGGTGTCCAATGTTTGTGCCTGTTAGTACCCTAAGCGTGTTAAGTCTTGACGTACATTTGTTTTTAATGTCCTGAATGTGGTTTGCAAAAGATAATGATGTGTTGTATGTGACCCCAAGTATTTTGGTCCTGTGAGTGTGTGGAATGTTGATGTTTAGTGTAAGCTGTGGAATTACCTGGTGTTCTTTTGTGTTGCTTGTAAGCAAGGTGATGGTTGATTTTGTGGGAACTACTTTGAGTCGATTGTGTGTGAGCCAGTCTTGTATACTGTTTATGTATGTTTGTAGGTTATTTGTAGCGGTGTCGATGTTGTTGTGGGTGGATGTTAGAGTGATGTCATCTGCATATGATGATAAGGTAAGCTTGTTATCTATGGGTGTTGGAATGTCATGCATGTATAAGTTGAAGAGTGTTGGTGAGAGAGCAGAACCTTGAGGGACCCCGTTCGGAAAAAGCTTGTTTTTGGAAGACTTGCCATTAAATGTGACATGTGAGTATCTTCCTGAAAGATAGTTGCTCAGCCACCTTTTGGTGTTATTGTGCATGTTTGTGTTGAGTATTTTGTTTATGAGAGGGAAGCGTGGGATAGCATCAAATGCTTTACTAATGTCTATTGTTGCTAATAGTGTACGTTGAGTTGGTCGTCTGGAGTTGATGCCATCCATGATGTGCTGCGTGAGGTTAGTGAGTAATGTCGTGGTTGAGTGGTGAGGTTTGAATCCATGTTGAGTAGGCGATAGTGGAATGTGTGGGTTGGTGATTTGTAAGATTAGTCTTTCTGTTACTTTGGAAAGTGTGCATAGTAAAGTAATGGGTCTATAGGAAGCTGGTTCTGTTGGATTTTTGTTTGGTTTGAGTAGTGTAATAATTTTACCGTTTCCATATGTCAGAAATAATACAGTGTTGGTATGAATATGTGCTGATATTTGTGAGAGGTAGTATTCCTTGTGGGCCCAAGTGTTTAAGGTGTATGTTAGATATGTTGTCTGGTCCAGTAGCCTTGGAATTCTTAATGTTTTTGATGATCTTGGTGGTCTGGTCTGTATTGAAGGGTGTAATGGTCGTGTCGAGTCTGTAGGTTTTCTTGTGTCTGGCTGTTTGTCTGTCTGCGTGTTTCTGGTTGTTGTCTCTGTTTAAGTGACTTATCTTTGCGTAGTGATTAACTAGAATGTTAGCTTGTTGTGTGTATGTTGGGATATTATTTTGACTGCGACAGATAGCCGCGTGTGAGGTGTGAATGCCGCTGTTAGAGTGGGTAATGCTGTTTATAGTCTTGTATAGCCTGGATGTATCTGTGGAGTGGTTTAGTGTTGTTATGAATTCCCTGAATGTTTCTGTTTGTTTTTCGTTGAGTTTGTTGTTTATTTCTGTGTTGAGCTGTTGTATCTGCTGTTTTATGGCTTCTGTATGTGGTGTTTGTGTGTTATATTTGAGGTTGTTACGTTGCCTTATGAGGTGGGCTATTTCTCTAGTGTAATTTGGGTTGTATTTCCTAATGTTGCCCTTTGGTATGTATTTGTTTGCATTATTGATGATCTGATTAAATGTCTTGAGTGTTATTTCTAGTTCTACTATCTAACATACTATTTCAGAAATGAAGCCTTATATATATATATAATATATATATATATATATATATATATATATATATAACACTTTTTTTGCGCATACCTACAGGTCGCTACAATTGGTGTAGAACAATGCGGTTTTCACCATTCGATGCGTCTTTTTATTGTGCAGTGCCCATGCTAAAAAAAAATTCTCTAACATAATTCTTTCCCCCCTTTTAGGGGTACAGTTCTTCCCATGCCTGTCCACGCATTTTTAAAATTTTTCATTTTTAATCATAATTTTGGCACAAACTAAGTCAATATTTACTAAACATTTAATATCATTCGATTCACAAAAGATTTTTCGATTCACAAAAGATTTCTTTATCGATTCAATACAAAAAATTACATAATTAAAACGGGCAATTTAAATAAACACGAGTTTAAAGTTAAACGAGCCACACTCGAAATTATTTACCGTGACTTTTGTGCGTTTTATTACTGTGGCTTTTGTACAAATAATTTTACTTATACACAAACAATTTGATAGGATATTGATTTATCATTCTATTTTTTAGTTGTCATAGAAATACGTTAATTAAGTTATCTGATTAGATGCGCTTTTATAGTTGAAGATCATTTTTAGAAAATTATTTATTTTTCCCACTTTAAAATATTACAAAATTTCTATTAGGTATCCTAATATCATTATGCCTGTCGCTGTAAGTAAGAAAATAGCAATTATTTTCCATTTTATGAAAATTTCGGACCCCCTAGGCCTACAAAACCAATTTTCCCCTTTTCTTTATCAAAAATTGTTGATTTTCGGAAGTCTTCCGGTTATAAATTTGTACCAGTCTATTGTTTATCTATAATAATAATAATAATAATAATAATAAAAGACGTGTGTGTGTGTGTGTGTGTGTGTGTGTGTGTGTGTGTGCAGTGGCGGTCCTAGCTTACATGACGCCCTGGGCGAACCTCACCTTCAGCGCCCCCCCCCCCCCTGTTCGCCAACACACACATTCGAATCCCCCCAAAATAAAGGACAGACATAACTCTTTCACAAAATAACTTTTTATTGGACTAATTGTTGGAACTTCAGAACCAAAACAAAGACTCAAATTTCTGAATTTTACAAATCCTTCATCACGTAAATAGAATAACTCACTTAAGAGAATGTAATTATGATACTATGAACAGGAAAAATACAAATTAAATTGCACAACTGCCATAAATAAACTAGAGAATCAAATTTCTAAATTGTACAAATGCTCTATCACATAAATAGAATAAGACACTTAAGAGAGGGTAATTATTATGCTACACTTTGAACAAGAAACAAAATAAATTGCACCACAGCACAACTGCCATCTAAAGCCTGACTCTTCTTACCTTCCTTGATGCAAAGTCATTGATCTTTTATTATTTATTTTATTTTATTTTTTATTTTTATTTATTTCTTTATTTATTTATTCTTATTTTTATTTTTATTTTTTTTGCAGGCGCTCATGCCGCCCCTCCACAAATGCCGCCCTGTGCGGCTGCCCATATTGCCCATATGAGGAACCGCCACTGTGTGTGTGTGTGTTCCAGCCATCAGCCATAACTCCAAAATGGAAGCAGTTACAAACATCGAACTTCACACACATATTGATTAGGTCCCGAGGTTGTGCACGTGGGTGTTAATAAATTAAATAATTAATTTTAAAACATTAAATGACGTCATCAAGATCATTACGAAACCTATGGTAAAATTATTGAATACCCGGTTAGGTTCATTGAATGCCAGGTTAGGTCATCTGTACGCCCTTGACGATTGGTTAGGTTAAGTCGTGATATTTTCGTTGGCTTTAACGAAAATATCATGACTTAACCTAACCAATCGTCCAGGGTGTACAATTAACCTAACCGGGCATTCAATTAACGTACCCGGGCATTCAATTAATCTAATCGGGCATTCAGTTGACCTAACCGGCCATTTAATTAACCTAATGGGGCATCATTACTATTATAATTTAGCAAAAGTGTGTCTGCCTGTGTGTCCGCAGAAAAACTTTTACGTTTTTGAACCGATTTCGACCAAACTTCGTATGGTGGATGGGGGTGATGAGTAATGAACGAAAATATATGTGTGACCAGCCCCCTCCCCCACCAATTACTGGGCCTGAGGGCCCCCAGCACCGCGATAAAACTATAGAAAAGAACGCAGCAATGAAAATCTTGAGCTTCACATTGTGTCAATATTTGTGAAGCTTAAGATTTTCATGACTATAGTTTTATTGACCAAATAATTGAACCCCCAGTAATTAGGGGCCTGCGACCCCCCAATTACTGTCGGTTCAATTATTTGGTCAATAAAACTATAGAAAAGAACGCAGTCATGAAAATCTTGAGCTTCACATCCGAGTTCATCGTATCAAGATTTGTGAAGTTTTAGATTTTCATGGCTGCGTTCTTTTCTGTAGTTTTATTGACCGAATAATTGGTTCGCCAGTAATTGGAGGGCCACAGGCACCCCAATTACTGAGGCCCAAGGTGAGAGGAATGGGAACGATATCCAGATAAAGGGCTATTGATGTTCAAAATAAAATACGCCGTAGGCCCACAATTCGGTTTGGGTCGAAGGTCCAAGCACCGCAGATCTAGCAAAATCGACGCGTAGGGCCGATCTTTTGCTAGTACAATGCTATTTCGAAAAAGCTCTCTCTGTTTACGTTATCGAACCCACTCATAATTTTAAAAACTTGGATTAGATCACCCCTTAGCCTCCTAGTCTCGAGTGTAGTCAATTTTAACTCCTTAAGCCTATCCTCGTACGACTTTGACATAAGCGACGGAATCATCTTAGTTGCTCGTCTTTGAACTCTTTCGATTTTGTCTATATCCTTGCCCATATGCGGATTCCAAAATTGGATCGCGTACTCCAAATGGGGTCTAACTAATGATTTATAAAGAGGAACAGTAATATCGCGCGATTTGTACTAAAAATTCTGAGCTATAAAACCTAGCACTTTGTTCGCCTTATTGACCGCTACTGTACTTTGTTTCGTACTTATAAATCACCAGTGACTATAACTCCTAAATATTTTTCCTGCTCTATGCTTGCTAACTCGTCTGACATACTATACGCAAAATTACCGTTACGCGAACCTATCTGTAAAAATTGCACTTATCGACGTTAAATCTCATTTGGCATGTGACTGACCAATCTACGATTTTATTCAGATCTTCCTAGATTTTACCTCTATCTTCGTCATTTATCGCCCTACCATCCAACTTCGTGTCATCCGCAAACTTTGAAACTGTACTGACTAGGCCGACATCTAAATCGTTAATATATATAATATATAAGAAAAAGCAAGGGACCCAACACAGAACCCTGAGGAACGCCGCTCGCTACACTAGCTCGAGAAGACTCCGCTCCATCAACGACCACCCTCTGTTTCCTACTTCGCAACCACTCTTCCAATTTATTACTACGCCCCTAATTCCATGAGCCTTAGTTTTTTTTCAACGAGTCTTTTGTGCGGTACGGTGTCAAACGCTTTTTGAAAATCTAAATACACTACATCTACCGCCCGATGACTATCGTAAACTTCAACCACGCTTTGGAAAAATTCTAAAAGATTGGTTAAGCAAGATTTGTTTCGCCTAAAACCATGTTGCGTATTTCTAATCAAGTTGTACAATTCTAAGTATTCGACTATTCGATCCCTAATTATCGATTCCAGTAGCTTACCTACAACAGACGTTAAACTGATTGGCGTATAATTTCCCGCCGGACCTTTATTAGACTAGACGCAACAGTAGAGAAGTCACCCGAAAAAAAAGCAAGAGGCATTTTTTGGTAAAAGTTGGTAGCAGGCAATTTTAGCTTACTTGGGACCTCTTTATTACAAATTAACTTGTTGCCAAAATTTATTTTAATGATTTATACTAAAAATGCAAAAAACAAAGTGGCTGCCTAAATACGTTGTTTTATCTCTTGTCTTTGCTCAAGCATGACTATATTATTCAAAATATACATATTAAATGTACAAGCAAGTTATTCTAGACAGCATTAGAATTATTCTAATTAATATTCTAATTAATTTTGCCACTAGATATGTATTTTATAAGTTTATTTCAGTTACAGATTTATTGAAATATACTTATATTACTAACATAAAAATCTATACCATATTACTCTATACAATAGGATAAATCATGGTTATGGTGCACATGTATTAGGCATATAATGCATATAATTATGGACAAAATGAACTGTTTCCCATATTTAAGAGGATTTCACTTAATTTGGATTAATGTTAACACAAGCAATCTCATTTCCAACATTGTTGCAATCACAGATGGCAGTGCAAAAAGGTCCAGCTTTCTTGCAACTACAGCGGAGGTTTCTGCATCCAGTGTGACATGAACAAGTTATAACTTCTTGGCAAGCTTTGGGGATTGGATCAAGTGTCATAAGTGTGGATTGTAGACTAGGGCGGAGTGAAAAACTCATTTTTCGAATTTTCAAATTGGCTAGTGTGGAAAATGTGTGGAGTAGTGAGGAAATAAGCTGGTATAAATTTAAAATCATAACATTAATATCTTCAGGTGCCACAATGACCTTCAATATTGAAAAAAATTGAAAAAAGCCGATTTTAACCAATAATTACAGAAGAGTTCACGATGCACAATAGACAAGAATTTATTCACACTTGTATAAAAATAGCTCAGTCAACCTTTAAAAAAAGTTTCTATTCTCTAAAAACAGTTTTCTATAGTCAGCTCACTCAGCTGTCACGTGAGTACCTCGGTTCAGTGTAGCTGTCGCTCTCGTAGCAGGTGGGTGTTCTGTTGTTGGCGTTACTCAGATAGTCTAAACTATATTTCTTATATATTTTGCATTTCTGTATTGTGTTGCCCTAAGTTTGCCATGTACTATTAACTGAAATTAACGTATAATTGATATTAGCTCTTTCTTTTTCAGATTTGTATACTTTCAAAATGTCTCGAGTTTGTGCAAAATCAACCAGGGCCTCAACTGAGTGCCCCATGTTTGGTATGGGGGAAGATTTGTGGCACAGGAATCTTCCTACATACGAAGGAGTTTTTAAATATTACTTGTTTGTAAGGAACGATTTGAAACAGAATACTAATAAAGATCCTTCAATATCTCAAATATTAGAACAAGTTGTTGATAAATTGAAAACAATTTGGGAAAGTGCTTCCGTCCCAATTCTGTCAGACATGCGAATTGAAACAATGTTCAGAAGCTACCACGAAAAGTATCGTGTCATTATGAAGCCATACCAAAGCAGAAAAAATTCTGAAGCTTACAAAGCAAAGATTGATATGTTCAAAAAAGAAGCACACACGAAACTTTTTGACATTGCAGCGTGCAAGTGCAAAGTACTAACACAATGTTCTTGTCCCAAAGAAAAAACGGTTCCAAAGGAAGAAGTGACGTTCCTCTTAGATCAAAGGAGTGAAAGAAAACTGTTTATTGATAGAGTAGATATTACATTATCAAAGAAAAAAGCATCTACGTTGCTAAGAAAGCAAAAAGAAGCTGTGAGGCTCACCAAAGAATCTTCACAGGAGAAATTGCAGGATACAAATGTTGAATTATCATCATCGACATCAAATAGTGAAAGTGAATCTGGCGAAATATCAGACGATACATTTCCAGAGCCAGTTAGCTCAAAGAGAAAGCTCGAACAACCTGAAGAACAATTATTCAAGAAAAGGAAAACTACAAATCTACCTTCAGTGGCTACTGCTTGTGACAGGACTGCAGTTTCAGATCGAGCTGCAGCATTCATTGTTAGTGCAGTATTGCAAGATATTGGAGAAGTTTCTATTGACAATACATCTGAAGTAGTGGATAGGAGTAAAATCAGAAGAGAAAGACAAAAGAAGAGATCAGAAATTATGAAAGATCAAAATCAGGTCCCAATCAGAGGAATCTATTTTGATGGTCGAAAAGATTCTACACTCTTCCAAGAAAAAAAGAGTCCAAAGTATATCAGAAGAAGGTAACAGAAGAACATATCACTTTAGTGAGAGAACCTGGTTCAGATTATTTGGGCCATTATTCTGTGAATTCTGGATCAGCTGAAGAAATATGTAAAGGAATGTTTGAGTATATTGGAAATAATGACATGAACCTGGAAAACCTTGTTGCCATTGGATGCGATGGTGCAGCAGTCAACACTGGAGAAAAGGGAGGCGTTATAAGGCTTATAGAATTGAAGCTGAAGAAGCCAGTTCAACATTTGTGTGCCAGCTCCATGCCAATGAATTGCCATTACGCCATTTAGTTGCAAAGCTGGATGGAAAAACATCTGGCCCCCGCGGATTCACCGGTCCTATTGGGAGGGAATTAAAGAACTGTGAGAGTCTTCCTATTGTCGAGTTTGAAAGGATTGATGCTGAGGAACCAACTGTAGACTGTGAAGATCTTAGCACCGACCAAAAATCTCTAATTGATATTCATCAGGCCATAACAAAGGGATATTGCTCTCCAGATCTTGCTCATCGTAGTCCAGGCAAAATGGCACATTCACGATGGCTGACTACAGCAAATCGTTTGCTTCGTCTATACGTTTCAACTGTAAGTCCATCTGAGAACCTCATGAACATTGCTTCTTTTATAATGAAGGTCTACATCCCAATGTGGTTTTCTATTAAGCAAAGTACGTCTTTTGTCAATGGCTCAAAACATGTTTTCAAAACTATTGAACTAACAAGAACACTGAATGACGAAGTAAAGGATATTGTAAACCCTGTCATACAAAGAAATGCATTTTTTTGCAAATCCAGAAATATTCTAGCATCAATGATTCATGATGACCGCAGCGCCATAAGAGAATTAGCGTGGAGGCGAATAAAGAAAGCAAGGCAAACAAACAAGGAAAAAGTTGTGAGGCGTTTCACAGTACCTGTTATTCAATTTGAAGCTACTGATTATACTGATTTAATTAATTGGCAAAAATGCATTGTCACTGAACCACCTGTGACAAGACACCTGACAGAAAATGAGATTGAAGAATTCATAGAAAACAAGAGTACCCCTCCATTCGAGAAATTCCTTGTCATACACAAGTAGTAGAAAGAATGGTAAAATTAGTGACTGAAGCATCATCAAAAGTATTTGGATTGAACGCGCGAGATGGCTTCATAAGATCAACACTTCAGTCACGTAAAAAAATGCCATCATTCGAAAGTAAAGCTGAATATAAAGTTTAAATAAAACGTTAATAGAAAAAAACATGCGCAAGGATGGGTGGTTGGGAGGGCATGGGTGGAGCTCGACACGCAGCCACCTCCTCGTGGTGAGTTCTGGATTATTTAGATCATTAATCAAAAGAACATTGATCTAAATAAACTAAGAGCTGCGTAATTCAGTAACTATTTTGGTAATTGGAACACTTAATATATAATAATAACAAGTAAGTTTCAGTTATTGTACTAATGCAGAATATAAGAAAATCATTATATTTCACTTTTTTCGACGGCTTTGTGGCACCTGAAGATATAATTTCGCAGGACTAATATTTATGCACAGTCATTATCTATAGCACCCACATATTTTCCGCACTAGCCATATTTGAATTTCGAAAACAAGTTTAAAAACCTCATTTTCGATCCGCCCTATTGTAGACATCCTCCTTGCAGTTTCCAGCCCATTTCTTCAGGTTCTGGCAAATCTGGGGTAGCAATATGAGCTTGTTTCCATGTAAGAGTCTGATAATGGACTCACATAATGTGAACCTTTAATGCATTGCTCGTTGGAGGCATTGCCTCAGCTTTTCCTAATTTCGAGAACAAAATAGAACGGGCATTGTCTACAGAGTCAACATGTTCCACACTGTACATTCTGCAAACAAATTTCTCTACTGCTTCATCTTTCTCTTCTGTGAGTTTCCTTTCTCCAATTCCAGAGAGAAGTCTGTGGTGCTTGGTGAAAACCTTCCAGGCAGATTTTTCCGAATGACTGAAAAAAAATGATGTGTCACATTCGGTGAGGGCATGGAAGGCCAATAGAGCTGTTTCAGATCCAGGAGGCAACTGCTCAGTGATTGCCCTCATGTTATAATATTTACGTTCCTTTGAGATGCCTGCCTTCATCCATAAGTTCTGGCATCTAAAACGATCACAATGGGCCACTAACAGTAGAAGAACATCAGTGTCCCTCGCTGATATAACAACATTGTTGCAAATGCTGTTAATGCCATGTAACACTAGTCGTGTAACTGCCTCTTCATGTGAAGCCATGAGTGCAGACAGATCAGTGGAAAATTGTGAAGATTGTACTTCCCATTCATTCTTAAATCCTCCAGCCATAACATTTTCCTTGTTAGGTGGTGCATTTTCAATCAGTTGTTTGAGAGGAATCTTGCCAGATTAGCTTTGTTTTCTGGCATGCCAAGAAACCTCACCCAATTCACAGGGAGTGAAACATGACGTCCTTCTTCCTTATATAACATGCTGCACCCTTGTTTGGGGAAACTCCGCTAACAACACATGAAATGGTATCTTTGTCATTCAAAAACGAGCAATAAGGTTATTATCTGATGCTGATTTCCTCGATCACTCTAGTGCATTATTTAAAGAGCTAAACCTACTAAAGCTCAACGATATAACCAAATTGGCACATTTTATTTTTATTTACAAGTGTAAGAACAAAATCATTAATTTGCAATGGGTAAATAGATATTTTGTAACTCATCAAGAAATCCACTCGTATCAGACCAGAAATAGATCAAAGCTTGTTATACCTCAATTTAGATTGTCTTCATCTCAAAAACTACCCATTTTCATCGGATTGAAACTATGGAATGACTTGCATGCCCGATATAAAAAAATATTGTGAATGTAAATTTATTTAAAACCAAGTTGAAATCCCGATTAATAATGGCATACTAACAAAAATCTAGGATTAATATCCACTAATATTGTTTAATATTGTCCATTAATATTGTTTAATATTGTAATATATGTTTTAACTATTAATAATCTTATTTACTTATTTATTTATTTATTATTATTAATTAATAACAACTAGCTGCTTATTTTTAATAAGAGTCCAGTAACGCCTAAAGCTTAAGGGCCAAATTAAATAAAATAAATAGTCGAGCTTCACAATTATTCATGTCATTGTAAATTGAAAAAAATGTATTTATTTTATTATTATTAATAAAGGTTATTCTATTCTATTCTATTCTATTCATCACGGCGAATAGGTCGTGTAGATTTGGTGCGCCGTTTTCTTGTGGTGATCTTAATTGATTGTTCTCGATATCGATCAAAAACAACATGTATCTCTTCATAGATGGATCCAGCCTGCAATACTGAGGATACAAATCGGTCTCCAAGGTCCCCAAATGTTTGTGCATCAGCTGGTTTACCCATGGCAACAACTAGTGCCTGTCCATCTATTGCTAAACAGCTTCTCCCATGTAGTTCGATACTTGGTGGGCAATCACTTCCTGCTGCAAGTCAGCCAACATTGATTTACTGTCAGTTCTGAGAGAACCATTCATCTCCATCAATGAAACTGGTGGAGTTGAATGCTCGTAGCTTACGAAACAAAATAAACGAATTTTTTTTTTAATTACTTACAAAGACTGGATGTTTCCTACGAAAAAAAAAATATATATAATTTACGCTTTTATTTATAGAGATACATTTGATGCTTTTTCTTTCAGTTGTAATGTTTTAAATAATTCAACAATATACAACACAACCAGTTATTACGCAAATATAATGTTATATAGCTTTTTACAGATTTTTATAATCAATAATACAACAATTATTTTTTTCCCAGTTTCAAGTTATGTTCATTACAGAAGAAGTGATACCTGGTCACAAACATACAGAAATTAATCCTCTTCATCACTATCATCGGATAGATTACCGGTACTTGGGTTGTTATCGCAACCACTGATTTGGCACTCGCCACAAGCGGCTGAACAGGGCATTCCATTACGCTTGCATCCTCATCTTGAAGTAGCACATTTCGTCTTGCAGGAGCAGCGGATCATGTTCAGTAGATAATTTGGAGCTGGTGGCTTGTCGCAGGCTGTAGGGTAGTAGGAATTATTCTTTACATACCAACCCCACTGTTCTGCATCGATCTTCTCTTCTGTAGACTTCCAGATTAGTATTTGAAAGTATGTGCGAAAGCTGTGGTACTTTGTGGACGCATCGGTAGGTGGCAAACGTTCGGGTGTAACAAAAGATTTAGCTGTAGCTACCTTTTCAACTAACATTCGATGACGTAGTGCGTTAGTGGATTCAAGTGTTTTGCAGCCATACAACAGAAGCATTGCCTTTCTTCCAGCGGCTTCAATGTCAGAGTGTTGGCAACAATCAGAACAGAATGTATTTGCAACTGAACGGAGTTCAGCCACCTTCATCAGCGTGTCGAATGCTTTGGCTTTACCGACCAAAAAAATTCTGGATGTGCTATCATAGCCCGTGAAAGCATGCACAAACAGGAGATACTTGCAGATGTCATTGCCTAACAATGATTGAATGCTGAGAATATCATACACAGGATTAGGAGATGGTCCCCGTCTTATATCGCTGCGATAGTACAACTTGAAACCACTGTCCTTGGCATGGTACAGAAGGAGAATCAGCAAGTCGGTGTCTTCCCCTATTACTGTTGTAGTTGCATTTTCTGATGAGGAAACTGCTGCACGAACGATGTCCACATTAGCATCCCCATCTGCGTTGTGAACAGTACACCCGTGCTTCTTCAACATCTCACCTACGAGGGAAATAAATGCTTGCTTGTTGTTTTCATTAGCCAAGAAGTGTTCCTTCTGGCCAAAAACTTCATGCTTGGACTGAGATTCACATTTCTGCTTGTCTTGGTGCTGCGTCTTCTGTGGGTCATGTCCTTGATCGTAGGAGAGCTGCTGTAGCCATCAAAAACAATGATTGCTTTTCCATATGTTTTCAGAGTGAAATCGGCATATGAGTTGGCGATGCTGTCATATGTTTCATCTTGACGCCAGGAAACACGATGTAGTAGAGATCCACCATCCAATACGTACTGGTCTGTGCACTGAATTTCTTGAACTTCTTCCGTGCGTAAAGTGTCAGTGTATTTGATTATTGCATGAGCTAGCTGAGACTTATCGGGTTTCCTCAAGATACTTCGTGATTCGAACAATGCAGGAGGATATGCACACAGTTCGTAACACATGACATCTTCAAGACTCATGTCTCCGCCAGTGGCAACAGTCATCATTCTCTGAAACAGTAGTGCAGGATCTACTTCTATATCTGAAGCATCAGTGATCACAACGGCAGAAGCAGATCCTAGTGTTTTCACTTTGTCAGATCTTTTGGCAGAATATGTAAAGGCTTGTTTCCCAATCATTTTTACGACAATGTTCGTACCGATTGAATGCAATTGATGAACGTTAACTCCAGGATCAGCAGTTAGCCCTGTTACAATGTTGCAGAGACCCGAGGTAGAATGGAATGGGGATAAGGATTCCAGACGTTCAAGTACTTTCTTCATGTCATTACTGTCCCTGATTTGTCTACTTCCCCTCATTTCCTTGTGCTGTTCACTACTTTCCAACAAAAGTCTGGTGTATTCCTGCATTGCTAAGTTATAAGTGGAACACAGAGGCATAGAAAAGAGCCACGTTGTCCTTTGGATGTCTGTAAATCCACTTCCGCGTGTCAGTCCGCCTCTGCTTTTCAGGGAACGCATTAGTACTTGTTCTATCACCAGGTCTGTGCCGAGTCCGGCCCATAATCTGTCGCTTCTTCTTACACAAACTTACCTTCCTGGAACATTTTGTTAACGGCTGGATTTTCAGAAGGCAAACTTAACATTTTCTGCAGGTACAGGTATATCGATTTCAGGTAATTGTGATGTCCGGCTGCTGCAATTATGGGGATGGTCTCCAGCATAGTTTGCAAGTGCAAATCCCACGAGCCGGTTCTGTCTGCTGTTATCAAGGAACGTGCAATGTTGATCATTCGCTGATATTCCAACCAGAGTTGACTTGTTTGCGAAGTAGATTGTAGGTCAGTTTTCTTCGCATCCAAAGTGGTAGCAATCTGAGACAATGCATTCGAAGATTCCACATCCTCAACTGATTGTTTGGCGGTCATAACATCGTCGAGCAGGTCACAAGCTTCCTTATGGAGGTCATGAGGAGTTCCATCTTCATTACGAGGGAAAACGTCTGCGACTAGTAAGGTACTAAGAGCTGCATCTACTATCATATGACCACGTATCGCTCTTGAAACAGCTTTTCCAGACATCATGTGTTGCACGGCATTTGGTCCGTATATTTCTTGAAGTACTTCAGACAATCCTGAACCATTCATAAGAGTACCAACTGCTCCCAAAAGATTCATCAGAGTGTGAAATGATCCCAGCATTAAAACAATGTCCTGCAGGTCTCTCTGTTCATTGATGATTTGGGAAGCTTTCCAGAACAAAGGCTGATCAAAGGTAATAATGCATGGGACTTTTTGATCGCGTGCTATCTTGCTCAAATATAGTAATGTCGAAAATATGCAGGTCATGTCAGTTGGCGACATATCTATGATGGGAAGGAACGTGATCGACGCCACACCTGGATGTGAGACACTTGATCCACCGTGAATTGCCTGCATTGTTCCGGACCAACTTGGACCTGATCTTTCTGCTGAAGATATCTGCCAGAGAAGACTAAGTCGACTTATGGTGGCAGTGGGTACTGGAAGTTCGCGGAATGAGATGTCCCTCAACATGCTTCTCGCGTGTCTATATTCCCTAATGTCAACGGTTGCAATCTTCTTAATGTCATTGTCACCAACATTACGCCTGTGAATAGAAGGGTGGATCTTGATCTTCGGAGTTATTGCGGCAATCATACCCATTCCATGAAAGGTATTCTTCCCATCCAAAGTGCAGACATCATGATCGACGTTATCTGCTGCTAGAAGGACTGCAGTGTTTTCATCAACAGTAAAAGAGCCAGACCCACTTGCCAGCGCCGCGTTTCTTTCGAATCTTGTTACTTCTGCATACGACGAACAGTAACCCAGCTGATGGAGAACGTCAATAAGGTACCTTGACCTAAAGTTGTGGTGTAGCTGAACCGACAAACCGGTCTGTAGTGGACATAGTAATCCTCTAGGACGGGTTGCTTGCATAATGCTCTGCCCAATTGCACCTATTTTTCTTGAAGCATCCTGTCCCGCAAATGCTTTTGATAATAGCAATTTCAGACTGTTGGGAATGTAATCAAGAGCACTTTCTGCAGTGATGTCATTTGGAGATGGATACACATCTTTTCTAGGCGAGTCGACAGACTTGATATCACTTCTGATTTTTTTGCAGCAGCTTCTACTAGGTAAATCTTCTGTAGCTCTATATCTATATCACATTCTTTCGACTTTTGTGATAATCTATAAGAATTTCATTAGCTGTCTCTCGTAGTGTTACTACATCTGCCTTCCCACTTTCACCTGATATTATGATCTTGTCTCCGTAACGTTCTAAAAGCTTTCTCTTCATGTGCCTGCGTTCGTAGACAGAGCTCTGACTTCCTTGAAGATATTCCTCCATTTTGGAAATTAGGTCTCCAATCAACAGTTGTTCATCATCATTCTCTTCCAGGTAAGCACAGGTCTGAAGGAAAGCTTGGTGTTGCTCTTCATTAGTTGGTCTCCCTTTCTTCGAATCATGATCGTCGGAGGAGTATGCGCGAGGAATGTTTTTTCCACTTCGAAAATTTACGCTGCAGGTGTGATGGTAGACACAATCTGCAGCAGGACGATCACGAAGATAATACTCCAGACGGCCTTTTACATTAAACGACCATTCATCGCAGCGGCTTTCACAGCACCTTTTTATGGTTTCGGAGAACTCTGTAGTTCTTATTTTGACATGCTCTGATTTTGGTTTGTGTTTGGAAAAAAAGTCCACAAAGGTATCACAAAACAAACAGTGAGTAGCACTGGAAAATGCGTATTCATAAAAACGAGCACTTTTCCTTGGTATTGCCTCGGCTGCGGTCTGTCGCTTCTTTATTTCAATGGTCTTTTTATCCGTAAACCTTTTCCTACATACAACGTGAACACTTATTCCAGCTGTTGCAACAACATCGCTTCCACGGCTGCGGCTGGATGCATTTATACCATCTGCTCCTTTTTGCGAGATGTGAACCACTTCCTGTCCGCTGTCCAATTTCTCCTTACAAATCACGCACAATTCTTCAGGGGTCTGCATTCTTGAAGGCGGACGCACACCGAGTCAGCCGTACACCGAGTCAGTCTGAAACAGAAAACACAAATTAATAAACTGTGTTGCAGTATTTAAAAGGAGTACATAATAACAGTTTTAAAGAAAATGACAAGCACAAATACGCAGATTTATAGGTTCTAGGAAATTTCGCCGCAAACATTTTCGCCGTAGGAAAATTCGCCGTAGGAAAATTCGCCGTAAACATTTTCGCCGTAAGACAAATTCGCCGTAAGGACATTTCGCCGTAAAATTTAAAAAAAATAATCAATGGATGATAAAGGGTATTATATAAGCATTAAAAAGGCAAGTCTTTATTCAATGGTAAAAGTCAGTGATAAAACTTCTTAAAAATAAACTCTCTTCCTTCATCAAATTGGTTATGAGTTTCTAGATACTTGGATGCATGTTAGTAATAGAGCTTTGTATTGCATTGTGGAAGCCTTCTATACTGTTGTTCGTTCTCGGCATATTATTATGAGTTCTTTCGACAACATTCCACAATTCTATAGGAAATGTTGGCTCCATTCTTCGCCTTCGCGCGCCTCGGCCTCGTTCTCCTCCTATATAGTGAGTTTCAACGCAAGATAAGGAATTTATTTAAGAAATTTATTTAACCAAACTATCACGACTTAACCTAACCAATCGTCAATGCCGTACAGTATAAAGAATGTTGGCTCCATTCTTCGCCTTCGCGCGCCTCGGCCTCGTTCTCCTCCTATATAGTGAGTTTCAAAGCAAGATAAGGAATTTATTTAAGAAATTTATTTAACCAAACTATCACGACTTAACCTAACCAATCGTCAATGCCGTACAGTATAAAGAATCTTAATTGTGGTAGACTGCTCGAAGCTAGGTAGACCGCACACTTAACCAGCACCGGCTATTATAAGGGTTCAGTTAAACTTTTTTTTTAATTTTAATTTTATTTTATTTACGGCGAAATATCCTTACGGCGAATTTGTCTTACGGCGAAAATGTTTACGGCGAAAATGTTTACGGCGAATTTTCCTACGGCGAAAATGTTTACGGCGAATTTTCCGGTCACGGATTTGATAGTGGGTAGTAGGAATTAAAGAGTTGTATATAATATAAGTTTATAAAGATGTAGCAATGTCCATTCTCACATACACTCCATACAGTATATTTTATTTACAGTACGTGACGTCATAGTTTAATACTAGCCGCCTAATACAATTTTTAGTGTCATATAGGTTAATTTAGAAACGAAAATGTGTTTTAAAACATTTTACTGATCAAGAAAAACGTCATAACTCTCTCTACAAAGCGAAATTAAAATTTATTGTATTTCGTAGGAAACTGCCAGTCCGCCATTTTGAATTTCATTTTTGGGGGTGTTCCCGAGGTCCAATTTTGTCGGATTTTGGATATGTTATTCTGCAATGGTTCCTGAGCTGGAAACAGTTTAGAAAGCTTCTGAAGCAATTTTGCCCAGGTTGAAGCTATTTTTGCTCTAGATTGCCTGGACTATACCGTACAACATTAAGCGTGCGAAAGTAAATAACAAATCCATGTGGTTTACTTCTATAGTAGGGGATATTATTTATAATATTATTTATAATATCCCCTACTATAGAAGTAAGCCACAAGGGTTTGTTATTTAATTTCGCACGCTTAATCTTGTACAGTACACATTCCTCATTATTTTTGTTTTGGAGGTCCCCATTACGTTTTCCCAATTGACGCGTGACAATTCATTTCTAAATTTATAAAAGTCTGTGTGCTGGAAGTTAGGAATTTTAGTCGAGTTAGCTGGTTTCGAGTGACTTACTGAGAGGACAAACTCTATCATATTGTGATTGCTATTGCTTAACGGTTCTATTACTTGAAGATCAGTGATAAGCCTAAGTAGTATACCCGCAATAGGGGAGAGTGCAAGAATGTTGCAAGTTATTATGTAATGTTGCAAAAGGGGTGGGGTTGTTGCAAAGGGGGTGGGGGTGTTGCAAAAAAAAAAGGAAAGAAAATTCCCCCAAAGGGGGGATGCTGTAGGTGCAACAAGGAAAACTTGGAGGCGGCGTTATCCCCCAAGAGAAAGGAGAGAAAGGAGGAGAGAAAGGAGGAGAGGTGTTCACCTGGCAGGAGCCAAGTGCATATTAAGACTTCAGCCGAGTAGGCGTTGTTTTATAGGCTCCTAATCAGCCAGTTGGCTTAGAAGGCGTAAATGGCTTGAGTTGCCAGATAGCGCCATGTATTCATTTAATTCTAATCGAAGACTGAGTTGCCAGATACCACTTTTTAGCGATACCATTGTATACATTATTATAGACTCCTAATCAGCCAGTTGGCTTAGAAGGCGTAAATGGCTTGAGTTGCCAGATACCACTTTTTAGCGATACCATTGTATACACTATTATAGACTCCTAATCAGCCAGTTGGCTTAGAAGGCGTAAATGGCTTGAGTTGCCAGATACCACTTTTTAGCGATACCATTGTATACATTATTATATTTCTTAAAAGTTGGTTTAGAATACCGGTAGTAGGTTTAGAAGGCGTAACATGATATAATTAAGTAAAACAACATTGCATCATTCTGTTTATTATAAATATATAGAAAATAAATATACATTTCAATAATAATTGAGGAATATGCATATAATCATAACAGTACAGGAAATATATACACACAATTATGGAGATATATATATAAAATAAATATACATTTCAAATAGAAATAAATATACATTTCAATAATAATAGAAATATGCATATAATCATAACAGTACAGGGGAAATATCACGCAAATATATAAATACATTTCAATAATAATAGAAATATGTATATAATCATAACAGTACAGGAGAAATATCACGCAAAATATATAAATACATTTCAATAATAATAGAAATATGCATATAATCATAACAGTACAGGAGAAATATCAGCAAAATATATAAATACATTTCACTTTTTTTCAAAATACTAAACTCGGTCTTAATCGAGTTTACAATTACATCATTATTGCTCTGCATTACGCAGTATATGCGGCTTAATAATATTTCACCGCTTAAAGTATAGGGAAACCTGTATTCGATATGAAGGGCTTTCATATCGTTCAGTACTATTTTTGTTCCCACTTTACAACCGGTTGGTAAGTCATCTTTAAATACGTCTAGAATACAATCAAAAGCACGCACAAAGAGTTCATCGTTAGCTACATTATTAAACACAAGTTTATAAACACGCTTTTCCAATCGAGGGTTTATTTCTACCGACTCGAGCTTTTCAATCGTGAACTCACTCAACATAGCGGCAATTGAAATAATCTTCTAAATCGTTACGACAACTGCGCGTTATATAAAGAAATAGTTCTTCAGGGTGAACGGTGTAGGTGAGCTCAGCCTTGTACCGATCAATTGCTTTGTACCAAAGTTCATGGTATTTCAAAGAGTCTAAACTTTTTAAATAAACGTCCAGCACTAGACCATTCTCACCAGCCCTACACTCGGTAAACCCATCGAGCAGAGCGGTGTATGCGTATTCAAGTACTGTATCAAAATAAAGCATGTCCGTAACACGCGCGTCTAATATAGGTTTCAGCTTGCGGAATCCGACGATTTCAAACATTCTGTCGAGGATGAAACGGTTTCGCGTAGGAACAAGAGCGTTATTATCAGAAGCATTCTTCCACATCAGCCGTATATCAATGCACGGCCGATCGTTATTTATACACAACGTACATACAACGGCGTATGAGGGTGCGTCACTAATCTGCTCTCTTCTTGTACCTACGTTAGCAGGTATTTTATAACGATCTTCACTCCACTTCTCAACTATCACGAAGATTCTATTCATCTCCTCGACACTTAAATAAACCCGTTTGTTTGTTTGTCTACATTCCGTTTCCAGTACATAGCTAATGGTACCGGAATTACGCCTGAACACGCGCAACGATTTCGTCACGGACACATCGTACGAGGCGTTGAGAATGCTGCTCAAAGGAAGTTCCATCGTATTCGAGGAGCGCACGTCCACTCGGTTCAAGCTCTGAGATAACTATGAGCCGTGTGAGGCACGCAGGTAGGCAGGAACGGTTCGACGGGCGGCTGACTCGATGATACGTGAATGGGCTTGTTCGTATGATCCGCGAGTCGTACCGAATTGTTGTACATATTTGTTTTTCCGGTACAAGAATTAATTTCATCACTACCAGCCTACGCACCAGACATTTTACCTCAGGATAAGAACTAGGAACATTTTATGTTTTACTAAACATCTTCACACTCCGGCGCACTATTTGAGAGGAACATATGCTCATATTTTTCCTTTCTGCCCATCAAACGATACTCGTCTCTAAAGTCTGTTAAAAACTCACGCAGGGCACTAGCCACAACCTCACTACGAACCTCATCATGATATACGTTAATATAGTGATAAAAATACTTAAGATTGTCCATGATCACGAGATTCACATTTTCAGTCGTAGGGTATGAGTAATCGACATGGTGTAGCATGACGTAATACCGCTTGTCACACCACCCATCCGCAAGACTCATTATCCATACCTGCTGCTTCTCTTCTGCACGCGTTGTTTCTTTTACTTCACGGTGTATGTGAGACTTTATAAAGTTTAGCTCTGCAGTATACTTCAGCACATCGTCTGTGCAACGAAAGCCTTCAACGGTCTCACCAGAACATCCGTAGAGTATTTGTACATCTTGGAACTTCGCACAATCCAATGTGTTTTTAAAAGAGGTATAGGAGGAGGAATAGGAAGTTTTTCGGTATCCACCACATCCTGACACTTTGCTGAATACCATTTCATAAACGTTGTACAAGCAATATTAAAGGTAGCCATTTGAATACACGTCTGATCTGAATACACGTCTGATCTCTCGGGCTTACTGCAGTCGACTGACCACGCAGGGACTCCCAGATAGTAGCATGACTCACGGTCTTACAGTGGGCGGAGCTTAGAACTTTCACACACACACACACACACACACACACACACACACACACAAAGGAGAAAGTGAAACGCTAATTGAAACATGATTTATTTAATAAACGAGATATTCAAGTTATATATATTTACAAATACGATTTAATAAACGAGATATTCAAGTTATATATATATATACGTATATATAATATATATATAATAGATATACATATATATATATATATTATATATAATATATTTACAAATACGTGTAATAAATCAATAGATACTTTACAAATACGATTTAATAAACGAGATATTCAAGTTATATATATATTTACAAATACGTGTAATAAATCAATAGATACGATTATATACAAGACAAATACGTGTGAGTTAACAATAGAAGCATCATACGTTATGGTATCCAAAGGGTACGGTATCATAGGTACCAGGTAACTGGTAACGTTTCCTATAGGTGTTACGGCACACCTTCGTACCCCTAAGTTCCTTCACGCCCCCCAGCTTCTGCGCCCGAAAATTGTGGGTGCCTACAATTAGTTGGGGAGGTTGTTCGCCCTCATCATCGTCCAAACATACTAGATCCTTCAACGATTCAAAGTTAACAACCCGCCGATTCGCATGGTTGAGCGTAATACCCTTTGCCTTCACGATATATTTCATTTCCTCCCCCACCCTGACCCGTACCCCATAAGTCTTAGGTCCTGTTGAGACAAAAGAGTCGGCGTAAGCGTTGTCCCCATACTCGTCCTTGATCTCATCAGTGAGCTCGCCGAGGAACTCCCCAATAGCGGGCATGTATTCACCCTCCCTCTCTGTGAATATCACGCTATCTGTATCGGCATACAATACTCTCCGCCCAAGAGAATGCAATAGACCCCAAAGTTTTATACGGGCGTAGGCTGTTGTGAAGCTGGCCACAGGTATGTTTGTAACCCTTGAGGTATCTGTGGCAAATTCAGTGTTGTTGTACTTTATTATGTAAGTATTACCTACATTCACGATCTCCATGACCTCTTTATCGGGAGCATTGGCATAATCCCAGACATCGCTATAACTTTGTGCCAAATGAATGCTCCCTCTGCCGGTATTCTGCGCAAATTTTCCCCATAGACTGTTTAGACACAACTTTGCACTAAAGCGCTGCCAGGATTCTTTACAATTTGGACACGATCAAGTTGTATACCTTCGCGGTCGCGGTAACGTTGAATATAGGCAGACTTTTCATCTTCGTATCAACTCCTCGCGGAACCCTGATGCCTCAACCTTATCCTTCAAAAAGGCGTTTATATATGGTGTGAAAAGGTTGGGTAGCTTCTGAAACCTCCACACCTCATGTATCTTCAGTATTCTATAACCATGGCGTACGGCTAGGGCCAGCTCAGGACTTGTATATACGCCTCTGATCTTACGCTGGTGGGGTATATGGTTACAATCGCCGTTATCCTCTTCCGCGCACTTCACGCACAGGGGAAACATGAGCTTGTCGTCGATAACGACAGGTAAGATCGGCATCCATAAATTGCGTGGGGGGAGTACGTCTACGAAAGAGAGCCCAAAGTAACGATCATTCAAATTTTTGAAAATTCATTGATGGAGGGTAGGCTAGGTCCCACCAGTTTCTCAGGAGCGCCCACGGGGTACGGATTGCTCTTCATCACGTATGGGTATAAAGAACAGAAATCGTAGTAATGGAGCTTCACGCCCTCCGTAGGTGGAAAGTATAGTCTGAAAGGATTTGTACGTCCTCCAAACAAGCTATCACCACATTTGAGAGGATCCAGCACCATTGAACGCTTGATCGTGTTTATTTCCTCACGGTACACCTCGTCTGTCTCCATCCGTGCATCATATTCATGCTCCCACAAGACTTTGTGAGTGAACTGTGATCCTATAAGTTGATCGCGGGTGCGGGTCGATGCAAGACAGTCGGCAGGAGACCTACCGTGGATATCTCCGGCGATTCCGCACTCAGGACGGGGGCATCCATGCCACCAGCAACCGTTAAAGGAGTACACAGTCTTCACACCAGTGACACGGTTTTCACTTAACCCATCAACCCAAAAAACACGTCCATTAATCTTAATGGGTACTTCACCCGTGTTGCGGGCGTGCTTTATGTATACACCTGTCTGTTGCTGTAGGTGTATGAGCCAGTAAATAGCCTTGTGTCCGTAACTGCGGGGTTGTTTCGGTGAATAATGGCTAAGGTGTCTTTAGGCATGAAGTTATTCTTGAACACCGTAAAACATAATGATGCGATGGTGGTTGCGACTTGCAGTGGATCGCATTTGAAACGGGCTATGTACATCCTTCTAAAGGCCTGGAAACATACTCTAAGCACGCGCACATCATTCACGCAATAACGCTCACATTCATCAGCTATATTATAAGGGTTACTTTCATTAAAACTGTCGTAGTATCGATCAAAGTCTTCACGTTCATCCATACAGTCAAAATAATGTTTGGGGGTGGTGGGCCTACGTAGTTTAAAGTCTCGCTGGTGAGGAAAGTGTAAGGGAAGTATCCTTTGGAAACTTCAGCTGCTACTCCCATCACCTTGGGTAGCTTTGCTAATTTACAAGGTGTGAATAATAAAGTATCTTTAAATTGTACATTGCCTCTTATCTGCATCTGTATTAATTTGTTGCCTCTTTTCAATGGATCACCTGTAAATATCTCAGAGGATTCGTGTTCAAGCAACTCCTTATAAAGGAACTGCGTGTCAAACTTTGCCCCGTTATGGGCGAGAATATACACAGTCATTTTTTTGAACTTGTCGGCTAACTTGACAATATAGGACACAAATAGTTTCACAGGACTATCGCGGACATTCGTTTTAAAAACGTTTGTCCGTTTACCACATTTGGGGCACTCGTCACATTCGATACCCATACACTCATCACAGATGGTCTGGCTCACAAGTAAATGTGGAATTACCTCTTTGGTTTCAGCGTTCGTATATGTTTCTATATCGTAGTATACAGTTATACAAGGGTTATTTTTAGGCTTAGCATCTTTCATATAACATACATGCTTTACTCCATCCGCCTTATATTCCTCCTGGCATGTAGGACAGTGAATTACGTCACACTTGTGCTTAAATTTTCCCCAATTATCCATTGTGTGAAACATACCACATTCACAGATTCTCATTTTCCTGCACGTGCCAATTGATTTATGGAAATCAAAACAGCTATTATTGAAAAATGTGCGTCTACACACATCACAGTCTCTCTTCTCAGCTTCAACTACACGGCTTTCACATTTGGTGCTTTTACACTGCTCACATACCATGTGACATTCTTTACAATGTCTCACTATATCATCCGCAAACTCGAGGCACCCCTTACACAAATCATGATGTCTCCCATATTTTCGACTTTTGTCATAACTCGCGTAAAGCCACCTTATATTACGGATGGGGAGATACGTTGTCCCTGACAATCCTAAAATAAGTAGGGGTCTTGTACGATCTCTCACACAGCTTTTAAAAACATACACAGTCCTACGACGATCATCCAACCCAAACACAACTATGCGGACATTCATTTCCTGTTCTACCCTTCTCAGCTCTTCAGGACCCATATTACAGTCAAATTCAAGTTCACAGTCTACAGCTAGTTTACGGGCACGCTCCACGACCGTAGGCAACCAAATTTTTTGGCCGTGTATTTTGTACAGTAAACATACGTGCTAAGAGTACTGCTATAAAGCCGCAACCACGATCGACGTTTATATGCTTTCGGTAAATAGTCGGAGAATTGAAGTTAAGAGTATACGGTATGGCACTATGACCCGCAACACGGAATACACGGTCAATATTTACCGTGAAGTTGTCCATATTGAAGGCTATACTACTTTGGGCGGCTTGCATTATACGTCCTAATATATATTCTACATCTTCAGCCGCCAAACGTCTAAATGGCACTATCACCCAATAATCGTCTACATCACCGTCATCTGACCCGAATCCAAAGGACAGACTCGTCCTGACTTCACGCTCGTCGCGATTCTGAAGAGCAAACTCTACAATACGCTGTACAACCCGGCGTAGCCCGCGCTCAATTCCATTGCTATACATGGCTCTAGGGTCGACCCTGACTCTATACCGATTTCTAGTCAAGGCTGGGGTGGGGGCTGCGGATCGCACCAATTCGAGCGTTATCATCCTCAACAGAACGGGGGGCGGCGGATGAATTAGGGGATATATTAGCGGAAGGTGCTGCTGGGGGCCTGTTGCGTAGGAGGTTGAGGGTTGGGGCTATTATTGTAGACTTAACAGAACGGGGGGCGGCGGATGAATAAGGGGATATATTAGCGGGAGGTGCTGCTGGGGGGTTGTTGCGTAAGAGGTTGAGGGTTGGGGATCTATTACCGCTGCAACAGGCGCGTATTTCGGTCGCTTTATACCTGACGTGGGGTTCTCATACCTCCGCTTTGGACGTGCTACCGGTATCGCTGGTGAGGGTTCGTTGGCAGGGGAGGAGATCACAACTACACTGTCGTCGAGGTCATCCGTAATGTCAATGATGGGTGCTCTACCTCATCGTCATTCACGGTTCTGTGGGAGAAGAAAGCAAAATATAAGGAACAGCACTCAAAATTTGTAATATTTTGTAAATGACCCACTTAGGAGTGTGACGTGTTAGAAATGGACTCTGTAGAAAAATTCAGATTCACGAGCCCATCCACATGTATTATATCTGGACCTACAGGATGTGGTAAAACTGTGTTTATGCTTAAAATCATTAAAGAAAAGGGAGAGATGTTCTCGAAATTTGTGCATAAAGTTATATGGTGCTATTCGACGTATCAATCAGTGTTCAACGAGTACCAAGATGATATTTTGTTCCACAAAGGCGTATATGACGTTAATTCGTTAAAGGGAAATGAACATACAATCATTGTAATTGACGATCTCATGTTGGAGATGGATAAAACGTTTGCCGAGACATTTACAGTATTCTCCCACCATCTTAACATAAGCGTGTTCTTCATCAATCAGAATCTATTTTTCAAAAATAGATACATGCGCGATGTGTCGTTAAATACGCAATATCTAGTCTTATTCGCGCAACGTAGAGATGTATCACAAATTGGGGTATTAGCCAATCAAATGTTCCCGAATCAGCGTAAGGAGTTTTTGGAAGTTTATAAAGAAGCTACAAGCACGCGTTACGGATATTTGCTTTGCGACCTTCATCCGCGAAACACGTTTAGAGTGCTTCTGCGAACGAATATATTTCCAAACGAGCCTGAAACGGTGTATATTCCAGAATGACAAAGAGACTAAAGAAATACCGTGAATTAATAAAAATCTATCATCGACTGCCCCGGGCATTGCAGCAGATGTTTATTAAAAATATCGACGCCGACTTTTTAAAATGCATCTGTGAAATCTGTCTTAACGTTATAAATTGCAATGTATCAATGAAAACCCATCAGAAGGCTCGCCTACGCCGCTACAAGAACATAATACGTGCACTCGCTCGTAAAAGTCAAACTGTAGCGAAGAAAAAACGAATTATTGTACAAACAGGAGGGTCATTTCTCCCCATCTTATTTTCAGTTTTGGGTCCTTTACTGACTAGATTAATATAAAAGAAAGTGGTAGTGATTCCCCACGAGGTGTACGCTTCACTGCAAAGGAATCCAGACACGATCTAGATCCCCGTAAAAGCAGACTTAAAAGAATGGAAAGCGAATTGCTAGCCCTATTAAACAGTGAAAAAACACCTGATGAGAAAAGAATCTTATACCAAGAAGCTCTGCAGAAATTTCTTCACGAGTACGAAAATTATAAGAGCCCTACAGAGATTCCTGTGGTTATTAGGCACAGCACGGGGGACGATGGACATGGCGACATAGGATCTGAGCCCGACGATACAGCTGACCAACCAAAAAGATTAGCCACACAACATATCGAACATGTATTAAAAAGCACCCTCCCACATACATTGATGAGTAAAGGCTTAAGTCTTTATAATCTATTGAATGAGGATCCGCCATACAATGGACCGATACAGGCGAGATTTGTGGAAGGATCAAAGGTACAGGGATCGAATATCGTAGACATTGTCCATGATCTGGTGAGAAAGTGGGATAGGCCATCACCATCAGGATGGAAGCATATTAAAGCAAGACTACAACAAATAAATGTCCCTAAAACGTTGATAGGAAATCTGAACAGGTTAAAAGACTTGGAACATGCAACGCATGTGACACAATTGAAGCGCCGTCACCCCGGCGGTAACACCTTTGAAGAGGAGCAAGAAGAGGTTAAACCAACCCTACCCACGTGCCTCTAAAATACGCAAATGGCTAACGTATTAACTAAACGCTATTATGACTTTCTACCCATCCTCTTACGGCGGCGTAGATAGACTGTACAGAAGTGTTTACGGAGTAGGAAAAAAAGATGTTGAAAGATTTTTGAGGGAGCAGGACGCTTATACGCTTCATAAGCCTGTGAGAAAAAGGTTTAAAACAGCCAAGACAACGGCTTCCTCGATTGATTCTATTTGGCAAGCAGATTTAACAGACATGCAAAGATATTCTGTGTATAACGATGGTTACCGCTACATTCTATTCATAATAGACGTATTCTCTAGATATCTGTGGCTAGTTCCTCTGAAAAATAAATCACCTGAAACAGTTGCTAAAGCCACCAAAACGCTAATGTTAAAAGAAAACAGGGTTCCTGGCTATTTTTGTACGGATATGGGGAAGGAATTTATAGGCCGTGCTTTTCAGAACATGTTGACAGAGTTTAATATCAGCTATTACACAACCAATTCTATACATAAGGCTTCTTTAGCTGAAAGAGTTCAGCGCACCATAAAGGAACGCATGCACCGTTATTTTACACATAAAAACACACAGATTTCTAGACATTCTGGAATCATTGGCATCATCCTACAACCGCTCACACCATCGCACGATTGGGACAACACCTAACGAAGTTTTAGAAAGAGGTACGCTCCCGAGAAGAGATGGATCACCACCACCACCACACTCTGCGCGCTTCAAAATCAATGATTATGTAAGGCTGTCGCGTTCGGGGAACAAATTCGCAAAGGGTTTTGAGCAAGGATGGACACGCGAGATTTTTAAAGTTAGGGCTATGAGACCTAAAGGTGAGATAATGATGTATTACATTGAAGATTTGAATGGGGAAGAAATCTCAGGAGGCTTTTACCGCGAGGAATTGCAGAAAGTTGCGTTTAATTTAGGAAAAAATGTGTTTAAAATTGAGAAAATTTTAGGAAGCAAAGGTTCAGGAAAGAGAAAAATGTACCTGGTGAAATGGCTAGGGTACCAGAAAGCTTCAACACTATATAAAAGCTGATGCAATAATGAAGCTTAAATAGTATGCAACATGGCTCCTAACCATTTCTACGTCACACTCCCGTCCTCCTCGTCCCTGTCTGTACACCCTAACAACACACTAGCCAACTTTGTAACAGAACTCCACAAGCACATTGAATTGGGTCGTGATTCGTATGAGGTGGGGATATGCGAAATTCAGCTGGACACCATCTTTTTAAATATTGAACATAAAGAAACCGTTTTTACGATTCTTAGAGACATTGACGAGTGTGAAAAAGCTGGGGTAGCTATGGATGAAACTATGCGTATCGCTCGGACTAAGATTGCACGGTATTACAGTACAGAAGTAAGACTAGGACCGGGTCAATATGGTTCGGCCGAGGATGTTGTGAGAGGCTTAAACGTAAGTTTAAGAAACTCAAACCTTACGAATGATTTAGTATACGAAATCGTAAACAACCCTGCACATACACTAATCCTAAAATCAAAGACTAACAGACGTATTAAAGACCATAGAAAGTTCCAAATTCTAGCCAATGGCCGATATAGCGCAGCCTTCCAAAGAGACACATTTCACGAGACACAGCATGACTTGTCCAGATTAATGTATCAATTGAAGATGGAGAAATTGGCTGAAAGGTCCCCAGACATGTGCTATATTTACAGTAATATAGTGGAGCACCAGTTTGTTGGGGATACCCAGGCACGCCTGCTGCGCATTGCTCACATCCCCAACCATAGAGGAAGGAGTTTGAGTATTACATATGACAGACCCCATTATGTGAATGTCGCAACTAATTTAATAACCAATATCTCAATATATATAAGAACGATTGAGGGTGAAAACTTCCCATTCGGTAACGGGAGCTTAACAGTGAAGCTACACTTTCGACGCACTGAGTTATAATGGATAGAAAGCCTTTCACCGTCTATCGAGGGGTGCGATACCAGCGCGGTAGTGGACTTGGGTCCATTTTTTCATCCATACTACGTACGGCTGTTCCTTTGCTGAAGAGGGGTGCCAGATACCTTGGAAGGAAAGCGCTACAATCAGGTATTAACACTGCAGAAGACATATTGGCCGGGGCTAAACCTAAAGAGGCTCTAAAAAAACATTTAAAGCGTACACGGGACGAAATCATCAAAGATGCAAAGAGAAAAATGCGTGGTGGCGGGGAAGAAGAAGCGGGCTGCCCGGAAGAAGAAGGGGTCACGTGGTATTAAACGTAAAAGGCTATCAAAAAAGAAGTGCTGTAAGCGAATGAAACCTATGGTTGACCACTTTTTTGACTGATATAAGCTAAGGACATTGATCTCATGAATCATAGTTTGTTTACCACTTGTCGAGAGAGGAGTCACTATTTCGCCATGGCACGCTTCATCCACCCATGTAGTTCACAATGCTGTAAATCGGAGCTGTCCCTTTTTGAGCTACCTCCAACCCAAGTTTCTATTGAGCACAGTGACTTTATTACAATTAACCCTTTAAACACAATTAGTTCCCCGAGTGCACCTATAGAATTCGTGATACCCAGCTCAGGTCCTTACTTTTTTGATCCAAGCTGTGTGCACATGTACGCTAAGCTACGTATAGCCCATTCTGATGGAACGGTCTGCGATGACAAATATGCTGTATACCCTGAAACAAACTTTCTGCACTCCATATTCAACCAGTGTGACGTATATTTAAATCAGACCAACATATCGGCAGGCACGGGGTACTATCATCTACGAGCCTATCTGGAAAATGTCCTCAACTTTTCCAAAGAAGCGAAGGCTACCTTTTTAAGTGCCGAGGGATATTATCAAACTAAAGATGAAAATAGTATAAAGGACAAATTTAAAAATTCTAAAAAGAAAATATACGAGTGTTTTGGACGGTTGCACACAGATTTCACTTTCCAGGAGAAGTTGCTTGTGAACGGGGTGGATATGAAAATAAAGCTCACCCGCACGAGTCCTGAGATCTGCTTAAATCTGGATGCTGATCAAGAGAGGGTGCAAAGCCCGTTGTGGTTCACATTATGGACACATACCTCCGCGTACGGCGAGTGAAATTAAGTTCACCAAAACAACTAGAAATTGAGAAAAATTTACTAAACGCTACAGTGAAATATCCTATTAACAGAGTGCAAATCAAACTATATACGGTTCCTGCAGGGTTGGCATCGAAGCAGATAGAAAACATTGCCCTGGGAAATCTTCCTAAAAGGATATTAATCGGCATGCAGGACCATGCTTCGGTGAATGGAAAATATAAAAAGAGTGCCTTTAAATTCGAGAATTTCGGACTTAAAAATATAACTCTATACGTTAATGGCACTGCTTTGGGTGGAACAATGGGTACGGACTATTCATCAGACGCTGTGTTACCTCTTTGTGCCAGAGCCTATAGTAATCTGACCCATATTGCAGGTGATTGTGATGAGCTTGGTAATGGGGTAACGCAGGAAGAATTCATTGATCAATTTAACCTTTATCCGTTTGACATTACACCTGACTTATCTGCTAGCGTAAATACCCATTTAACCCCACAGCAGAGCGGAAACATCTCAGTGCGGCTGGAATTCGCCAAGCCTATAGACGCTCCTATTAGTGTACTAGTATATCTCGAATCGCAAGCCCTAATAGAAGTAGATAGATTTAGGAGCGTTATCACTGACTTTTAAAATGGATGCTAATACACTTCAGAAAGTAATGGAGCGAGTCACACGTTCCAAATTTATCGGCGTGTTTGCGAAGAATGAAACATTGAGTTTGCCAAGTACGCGAGAATGCGGTAGTCTTATTGTGAACACAGATGTCATCGGTAATGAAGGGATTCACTGGATCGCTGTCTATTTTAAAAATAGACAGCGCCTGTACTATTTTGATTCACTCGGTACTCAACCCTGGAGTGACCCTATTATTGTAAAATTTCTCGCTCAGTTACATATTCCCGAAGTTGTATGGAACCCATTTCGCATACAAGGATATTTTACTAATGTTTGCGGAATGTACTGCGTCTCATTTCTCATGCATATGTCATGTGATAAAGAATTTATAAATTTTTTAAATTTATTTGACCCGTGTCACACTCGCCGAAACGATGAAATGGTATGCAGACAGATAAAAATCCGTTTTCCAATTGTACGTACTCGTTGTATAGTATAATGTTTTTGTTCGTATATTTGTAACGATATATTCTGTAGTTGTTATTGTACTGATTTCTTTCATTTAATAAATTTATGAAAATATATTGTCTTCTTATCCCAAAAAGATCGAAAAACACTTACATTATTTCGGTGTGACATTGTTGACTGATCAGTATATCCTCCGTCATGACACGAGATTCTTCAAAAGATTGTATAACACGTGTCAAATCCTCATCGGACCTTAAAGGAATAATGTTCATTCTTTTAAAACATATACAGAGTATACAGACAGATCCCCATTATGTGAAGATATCTTTGGTTCATTTAAGAGGAATAACATTGATTGCCATAAAAAATTTCGATTTTAGCATAATGGGGATAAGAGTAAAACCAAATAACATTGATTGACATAAAAATTTTTGGCGAGTATCTATTTGACGAGATACTACAACCTCCATATATATATAAATCGAATTATAGACACTTACATTTCTATGGTAGTCCCTTGCGTCGGATTGTAAGGAGCGTCACTGCAAATATCTTCAACGGTTTGCGTTGGAAATAATTCATCACGGTCAATCGCGTTAAAAAGACTAATTGCGGTTAATGCTGCAGTATCACTTTCTTCATACAATTCCGGGGAGACGTACAGGTCCATGGTGGAGGATGTGTGACATTGCTGACTGTTCAGTATATCCTCCGTGTTCATGACACGAGATTCTTCAAAAGATTGTATAACACGTGTCAAATCCTCATCGGACCTTAAAGGAATAATGTTCATTCTTTTAAAACATATACAGAGTATACAGACAGATCCCCATTATGTGAAGATATCTTTGGTTCATTTAAGAGGAATAACATTGATTGCCATAAAAAATTTCGATTTTAGCATAATGGGGATAAGAGGTAAAACAAATAACATTGATTGACATAAAAATTTTGGCGAGTATCTATTTGACGAGATACTACACCATCCATATATATATAAAATCGAATTATAGACACTTACATTTCTATGGTAGTCCCTTGCGTCGGATTGTAAGGAGCGTCACTGCAAATATCTTCTACGGTTTGCGTTGGGAATAATTCATCACGGTCAATGCGTTAAAAAGACTAATTGTCGTTAATGCTGCAGTGTCACTTTCTTCATACAAATCTGGGGAGACGTACAGGTCCATGGTGGAGGGAATGATTATTCACTGACGCGAAAATAGCTACTGTTACTCCCAACTGAAAAATATCCCCTTTTATATGCACAATCGCCAAGCTCCGCCCCAAAAGACCAGATGTTCGTAGTGATTGGCTGCCGATGTAGCTGGGTGGAGCTATGACGTGTACCAATCCGCTATAACGGGTCCGGACGAGTAACATATATATAAAATCGTGTTTCTTTGAATAAATTATAGACACTTACATTTCTATGGTAGTCCCTTATATTATATTTTTATTTTTACTTACAAGTTATTAGTAATGTTTTCACAAATTCTTGTGTTAACATAATTTCAATTGTTAACTTATTTCATAATAAAGAAATATATCCTAATTATATTTTTAAAAGAGCATTCGGTTTCCACATTAAACTGTGGGTCTAAGGTGGCGTGAAAACTCTATCCGTTTTCACTCTTCGAGCTAGTTGTTATTATTACTAAAGAGAAAATCATGCATGCTTTTCGATCATACCACTGACTCGGTTCAAATGATGCTTTAACATGCTTTTCGGCCATACTACTGACTCGGGTCAAATGATGCATTAACATGCTTTTCGGCCATACTACTGACTCGGGTCAAATGATGCATTAACATGCTTTTCGGCCGTGCTACTGACTCGGTTCAAATGATGCATTAACATGCTTTTCGGCCATACTACTGACTCGGTTCAAATGATCCTGTTATTTTAAATCCGTTTCAATAATCCTGTTATGTTGAAATGTGGAAGAGTAAGCAACGACTCCTTGACGAGATGTATTTCGATCCACAGAACAGCTGTTCACTGAAGGCTACATGTTTCACATTTTATAATAAAGAAATATATCCTAATTATATTTTTAAAAGAGCATTCGGTTTCCACATTAAACTGTGGGTCTAAGGCGGAGGGAAAACCTTTCCAATTCGGCGAGAAATTACACTAGGGTACAACGAAAACTATTTGGTGTTTCTTATAGAACTTTTGATGCTGATTCCGGTTTCAGAATTTTCTATCGCCCATAGTTTTCGAGAAAGAATCATAATAATCGTGTATATTTGTCAACCCTTATATATATATATATATATATATATATATATATAATATATATATATATATATAAACACAGATGGAGTCGATGTAGACAATGCAGGTCCTCAGCTTAAATTATCTCGATGAAATAGTGAGCAATCGACGAGATGTATTTCTGAATCCACGTTAAACTGTGGGTCTAAGGCGGGGTGAAAACCTTTCCAATTCGGCGAGAGATATTATTTATTATAATTGTGGGTATAGTTAACCCTCTCTCTCTCTCTCTCTCTCTCTCTCTCTCTCTCTCTCTCTCTCTATATATATATATATATATATATATATATATATATAATTGTGGGTATATCTAAGAAGTGGAGTGAAGAGAGGATTTGTTCAAGCTGTCTGGGAGAAAGGCAAAATTATGGTCAAAAGGCAATCAGTTGTGTTTCGAGTTGACCAGATTCTCGGAATTCCTTTCCTCGTGAAAGGAAAAACAACGCTTAATGCTTAATTTCTTATATTGAATAATTAATTCTCATAAAAGGAGAAAATTCATTTGTTTTACATTATTTAGCGTCATTTGGTTTAAATTAATATACGTTTGGCATTTTTTTTCTGATTTTCATTCACATGATATGTACAGATGCTTATGCGTGTGCGTGTGTGTGTGTGTGTGTGTGTGTGTGCTTGTGTGAAAGTTAAGATTTAGAGTGAAGGGGGACGAGAGAGAGAGAGAGGAGAGTGAAGGGAGGCTTATCAGGGATTGAGTTTATTTTTTACAAGTACAGATGGGTGGGGGGTTTGGGGGAATGAGGGAGGAGGGTCGAGGATATAAAGAAATATATCCTAATTATATTTTAAAAAGAGCATTCGGTTTCAACGTTAAACTGTGGGTCTAAGTTACGCGTAAATATAAAATATTTTCATTGTAGAAATAATAATAATAATAATGATAATAAGAATTGATGTGAAAGGTGATTGATTTAAGCAGTTAAGATGTAGTTATAAGAATATGATCCCATACAAATTACGCATAAATATAAAATATTTTCATTGTAGAAATAATAATAATAATAATGATAATAAGAATTGATGTGACGGGTGCTTTTTGCTCGAATAACTTGGACGAAGGATTAACCCTCGGCCGAAAAGGTCTCTAGGGGGACGATTCAAAATGACCTAGGAACACCTGCTGGTTGAGAGACCTTCCCCCCAATCCCTGATAAGTCTCCCTTCTCTCCAAATGAAAAGAAATTTATGTTTCAATTGATTAATTTCTTTAAATTTCATTTTTTTCAATTTTCTTCGCAGGGGAATTTGTGTTTTGGCTAATTTCAACTTTTAAATGAATTGTTTCGTAATTTTCATTTCGTTTCGTGACTTAAATATTTATAATAAAAATTAAGTGTGTAAAAATTATTTATTTAATAAACAGAATTTAATTGGATTCATCTACCATCATATACTGTGGTGCACTATTTAAATGGATGATTAATATATGGTTTTTTGCTATCTGGGACACATGGCGCTATCTGGAATACATGGTGCGATCTGGCAACTCAGCACCCGAATACATGGCGTGATCTGGCAACTCAGCAACTGCATACATGGTGCGATCTGGCAACACAGCACCTGAATACATGGCGTGATCTGGCAACTCAGCACCTGCATACATGGCGCTATCTGGCAACTCAGCCAGAATAGAGGTTTATAAAAGACCGAGAGACGACTGACGGAGTCATTCAAGCTCGGCTCCCAGCCGAGCAAGGACCTCTGGTCCTTCTCTTTCTGGCCCTTTGGGAAAACCCCTTAGAGGCCTCTTAGGTTAGGTAAACGAAAATAACTTGGGGGAGAACTCCGCCTCCAAGTTGCATGCCTTACAATCAAAGGCAACTACTCTCTCTCCTTCAGGTGTACCCCTCCCCCCTTGGCTCAGCCAACTGACTGATTAGGCCAACTGGCTGATTAAGAGCCTATGAAACAACGCCTACTCGGCTGAAGTCTTAATATGCACTTGGCTCCTGCCAGGTGAACACCTCTCCTCCTTTCTCTCCTTTCTGGCCCTTTGGGGGGAATAGCTTGGGGGAGAACTCCGCCTCCAAGTTGCATGCCCCTTGCAATCCCGGTTGGCAACAAAGGCCAGTACTCTTTTTCTTTTTCTTTTTTTGCAACACCCCCCCTCTGCAACACCCCACCTTTGCAGCAACCCCCATTTGCAACACCCACACCCCCTTTGCAACATTACATAATAACTTGCAACATTCTTGCACTCTCCCCTTTTGCGGCTATACTACTAGCCTATCATCCGTATTTATTACTAAATCTAAAATACTGTCCAACCTCGTACGTTCCCGAACCTTTTGAATAAGAAAGCTATCCTTAAGTAACGTAACTAAACGATTACCTTCCGCGTCTCCATGCATTGTATCGTAATTCACGTTAGCGCAATTAAAGTCACCCATAATTAAGGCCTGCTCACTACCTATTATTCTCTTTAGTTGACGATATAACACTTCGTCCGTATCAGCTGTTTGATTAGGGGTTATATATATGTGTTTATATATATATATATATATCGGCAACAACAAGGTTGAAATCGCTCAATTTAAGTTCTGCTATAGTCGAATCTATCGGTTCTGGAATTCTGTGCTTTAGTTCTATAGCGTTCGCAATATTATCTTTGATATACAACATAACACCTTCTTCTCGCCTATACCCTCTATAGGGTCTATACTAGGGTTTCTCCTTATATGCAGCTTTCTTCATCCAGGGAAATCCCGGGAATTCCCGGAAAAATGAAGCCAATTCCCGGGATCCCGGGAGATCCAGGAAATGGTTGTATATTTAAGAGAAGGGTAATTTTTTTTATTGTTCAGTGATAAAATACCCTTCTAGAATTGGGATAACTAATTACTTATGCCTAGATGATCACCTTTGCATTGTAATATTTGAATTGAGTTTACCAATCAGTGGTAGCTATTTATTATATATTAAACATAATATTTATCATGCTATTCATCGGCAGGGGACAAATGAAAGGCTAAAATATTATATTCCTTTAATTATAATTAAGTGCATTTGCAAATAAAAAAGAAAAAGAAAAAGAAACTTCATTCAATAAAAATAATTTATACCTTTTATCTCAACATATTTTATCTTAAAATATTTAGCCAATACAAAAAAATAAAAATAAAATAAACTTCATTAGAAAAAATAATTTCATCCTTTTATCTTAAAATATTTTATCTTAAAATATTTATCTTAAAATATTTAAAGAGTCAATCAACATTTTTAAAATAGCTTCTTAAAAAACATAAATAATTCACTAGGCAACAAAGATTTTGTTACAGAAGACCAAATAGGTGCTCCTAGCTAATTTCGGTATGCTGATTTCAAATCTATAATTAGATTTTTTCTATCACGTCTAGATTTTGTGTAAAATGCAAATCACTTTTAGTAAAATTTTCTACCACGTCCAGATTTTGGTTTTAATCGGCTTAATGCCAGTAATATGAAACTTGCTACGTGACAGTTAAGCAGAACGGTTGTTGAAGCTCTCTGCTGATGAGCAAGTGACAGGTTGTGGTGACTTGTGTGTTTTTATAGCATTTGTTTTGTACTAACTACGGTGTGTATTTCTTTTTATTTTGCACATCGTAATAATTACTTTCTACGTTTTTTCAGATATTGTATGGTAATTCAAAATGGCATCAAATAGACGTGCTTGTGTAAATCACCCAGACAACTTCTGCTTTGTCTGTGGACAATATACACCTAAGCCACAACGTAGAAACATAACAACAAAGATTAAACTTGCCTACAAGTGTTATTTTGACTGTAAGTTAGGAGACCAACAGAGGGACTGGGCACCACATATTTGCTGTGCACAGTGCAATGCAATGTTAATAGCTTGGATGAATGGTAAAAGAAAAGCTATGCCGTTCTCAGTCCCCATGGTTTGGCGTGAGCCGAAAAATCACTTCAATGATTGTTATTTTTGTTTGACAAAGATTGCTGGTTTCACAAAGAAAAACAAATCAAAGATCACGTACCCAAACTGCGAATCAGCAATGAAACCAGTACCACATGATGAAACAAATCCACCACCAGTTCCACCAGCAACGATAACAGACAGCAGTTCATCTGAAGATTCTGCTAGTGATATAGAAACAGGGAAAGATGGCATATATGTTCCAGATGCAAATATTTCCCCACATTTGTTAAGTCAAGCGGAGTTAAATGACTTAGTGCGCGATTTGGAATTACCAAAAGAAAAGGCAGAGTTGCTTGGTTCAAGACTTCAAGAATTTAATCTTCTCCAACCAAACACCAAAGTTTCCCATTTCCGCCATCGCCATTTGCAGTTTTCATCATTTTACTTACAGGAAGAAAACGTTTGTTTCTGCCACGATATCAGTGGTCTGATGCAAGGGATTGGCTGTCGCTATGATCCAAAAGAATGGAGACTGTTCATTGACTCTAGTAAAGCTAGCCTTAAAGCTGTATTACTGCACAACGGCAATGAAAAACCTTCAATACCTGTAGCACATGCCACTGGCCTTAATGAGACTTATGAATCGATGAAACTGCTGCTAAGACTCATCAAATATAAGGACCACACATGGAATATTTGTGGCGACCTTAAAGTTGTATCATTACTTCTTGGGTTACAGTTGGGCTACACAAAGCATATGTGCTTTTTGTGTCTATGGAACAGCAGAGATGACAAGAACCACTACAAAAAACATGATTGGCTATCTAGAACTGAACATGTTGTTGGTAAATACAATGTGAAACACCCAGCACTTATTGACCCTCAGAAAGTACATCTTCCACCACTTCACATTAAACTTGGCCTTATGAAAAATTTCGTGAAGGGTATGGATCATCAAGGTAGTGGTTTCCAATATTTAAAGGATAAATTCAAAGGAATATTGACAGACGCTAAGCTAAAAGCTGGAGTTTTCACTGGACCACAGATCCGCAGTGTCATCCACGACTCATCGTTTCCATCTAACCTAAATGAGAATGAACTAGGAGCATGGACATCTTTCGTTGAAGTTGTCAAAAATTTTCTTGGAAACCACAAAGCTGAAAACCACCGTAAACTCGTAGAAAACATGCTTAAATCTTATGAAATAATGGGATGCAGAATGTCTTTGAAAATTCATTTTTTACATTCTCATCTTGACTTCTTCCCGGCCAACCTTGGGGCTGTAAGTGACGAGCATGGTGAGCGCTTCCACCAACAGATCTCAGTTATGGAAAACAGATACCAAGGTAATTTCAACCCAAATATGATGGGAGATTATTGTTGGTTCCTGCAGAAGGAGAGCTCGTCATCCTACAAGCGACAAAGGAAGAGGACACACCAAAGTTTCACTTAAGAACAGGAATTTGCCTTTCAGTAGTAACAACAAAATACTAACGCGCTTTGGGTGGATGGTTGGGCGCAGGGGTGGTAACTCCGCCAGCGGAATTCCGCTGTCTGTCTTAAGCCAGAATAAAGGAGGAAAGACATCCCTGTTCACTAATTATTTAAGTATGCTTAACATAAAACGTGGCACGGAAAAGTAGCTTAGACGGCTTTCGTAATAGAAGCGGGTGAGAAAAAAAATGAAAAATAGGGGTTTTCGGTTACACAAAATCTGGACGTGATAGAGAAATTTTGATATCAGATCTGAAATCAGCATCACCGCTTTAGTAGGAATCAGTAGTTCACGTGTCTGTAACAAAAAAAAAGTTGAAATTTGTTGCCTAGTATAATCGATACTTCTATCACTAAGACGAGTTCTCAACTTGGTGATAAATAAACCTGCTGCAGAAAAGGCTCTTTCTGATTCAACAGAGGTTGGCGGAATGGTTTTCAGTGCATCAAATAAATTCAGGATGTTTGAAGTTCTGTTCCCTATTGTCTCGAATAACTGCAGTTCTTGCTTCAAATGCTTGCTTAAACTCTGAGCAAGATGAGTTGCCTGCGATCGCTAGATAATATACTGAGACTCAGTTCCTTGTATTATACGCAGCGCTAGCGACATTCCCTCGGCCAGTTTTTGGCATACGGGCCCACTTTTAGATTGCTCTAAGTCGCTAATGCTAGTAGGTGTTCATTTAAAAAAACAGAAAAGTAGAATAAAATGTGGTCAATATTATGCAGTTTTCTTTAGTTCTACCCAAGAGCCTTCTAATAACAAAAGAAAAAACAAATAAATCAATAAAAAATAAATTAAGTCATTTTAAAATTCCGGGATTTCCAGGGATATTTGTCCAATTCCCAGGATTTTCAAATCCAATAAAAACAGCCGGGATCCCGGGATCCCGGGAAAGAAACCCTAGTCTATACCTTCTAATTTGATACTTCCCTACAAAGTCACGTGTTTCAGTGCTAAACCACGATTCACTTATCGCAATTAAATCATAGTCTTTGTAAGCAATTAAAGAAAAAATGTGTTTATTTTGCTTAGTAGGCTACGAGTATTCAAAGATAGAACCTTCAAATTGTTTGTTAAAACCGCGTTACCTTCGCGTGATTTAAGGAAATTACACCGGGACCGTTCGAGTTACGGCAGCCTGAAAAGAAGAGACAGTATTATGCAATAGTCTTCCTAAACGCGCAGCACGAACGTCATTAAGATGAAGTCCATCTCCAAGGAACCAGTCCCTCCTGCCGTAGAAATTTCCAAAAATTCGCAAAATGCACTCCTTCCTGTTGGCAAAGAGACTTTAAATTACACTGGATGACAAAAAATAACTTTTTTTGTCACATGAACAAAAATGGGTGGATTTTACGTGGGTGAAAAAATGACCTCAAAATTTGTCAATCACCCACCAATATTGAGTGAATCGAAAGTGAAATTTGGACTAATTTATAGACGTAATAGCAATATCAAAGTAGAAAATGCATATTGAACTCACCTAAAATGTAGCTACTGATGATTTAGGCTTGTCTTACTGACAAATGAAAGTCAACAGTGATGTGCAGCGACTTATAAGCAGAGGAGGAGCAAGGGGCAGACCCCGACTCCTTCGTCTTCTGACTCAAATTCTGAGTAATGTAAATTCATGTGTCACTCTAAAACTGCGGGTGATAGAAAAATTCTGTTTTCATTTCCGTAATCAACGTAAAAAATTACATATAGTTCAAGTAAAAATATCTCTGTGACAAAAACTTTGTTGACCAGTGTCATTGTTAATATAGGTCGCCTTGCTGTGGAACTCGTTACGTTGGATAATTCGAGGAAGTATACCTGTTGAAACAATCTTATTAGTTTTTTCCTTTAGTCGCTCTAATAAGTCCCTGTACCTAGCCAGCAGCTCTTCCGATCTAGAATTTAAAACGTTATTAGTACCGACATGAATAACACGTTGTATCCTCAAAGATTCAGTCTTTAAACTGGTCAACACTATTCGTTATACCCTCCACCCTTGCACCAGGGTAGTAGTAACGGCGCCTACGACGGGGGTTTCTTCCACAGAATTCCTCGAGCTGCTCTCGAACTATGGAATTACCAACGAGCCGTATTTCAGGTTCATCAGCGTCTTCGAAACCTAAAACAGAAAACTTTTTGTTTGCTATTACGGGTAGACATGTCTTAGGTTGTCTCAATGGGGTTCCATTACGCACTTGGATGAAGGGTCGGGAACTAGGGGAAGAGATAGGGCTGTTTGAATTATTCATACCATTAGTAGAAATTGAGGCAGGAGAGGCCGCGACTGAATAATAACTCCTCTCAGAAGGCCCAAGGGATTCTAATTTCGCCGTCAGGAGCATCACCCTCTCTTCAAGCCTCACTCTGGTCTCCCTCTCACGCTGTAGGTCGTTCTTCAGAAAATCCATGTTCGAGCACCACCTACAAACTAATTGATCATTATTATTGGCTAAATTAAACGCGTAAGCAGCAAACTTCCCTTCGTACCGACTGCAAGTACTTGACGGGGTGCCATGCTATTAACTAATTAAATTACTAGCGTTTGTAAATTAATAGTGAGTTAATAATGGTAATCTAATAACGACGCACGTCTCCGGGAATAAGTAAAAAACAATTAATAAATAAAACGTAGGTCTATCGCGTGTTTAGTTGTGACGTCACCAACGCAAGCCCGCAAAAACGTTCTTGAAACGCAGAAGACAGGTTCCTGTAAGACAAACTTGTACTGAACGAAAAAAGAACAAGAACTTTATACGTAATTAAGCTACCGGCGAAGGTCCTGCAAAAGGAAAGGTATTAATAAAGAGAGATAATGATACAAGGCAATTTAAGAACAACAAAAAAAAAACTTACCTGCCTACTGTTCGACCGATTTTCCCAATTACAAACATATAATCAGTTTACAGTCTAATATAATGACACAAAATAGTTGTTGCAGATGTAAATAGTAAAGAAATGGAAATAATGCATGTCAACTAAAATGTGTGCTATCCGTATGATAATGTTATCTTCCAATCATTCTGACATCCATCTGAGCAAAATTTCAGACTGCCAACAGTTTTTCTTGTTCTCTGGAGCTCCGTGGAGAGATCCATTGAGGTGGTTTGCTTTCATCATTAAAGTCCCACGGGAGTTGGATGCATGACATATGCTCCCTGACTAATATAGTGTAAATCATCAAAGAATTTGGGAAAAATAAAAAAAAAAGTTCAAATGCAAGTTTTCGTACATTGCCTTACAAAATTATTTAATACGTCGATCAGAAGCACTACGTAGATCAGAAGCATTAAAGCAACCCCAAAGAAGCAAACTACCACCACCATGTTTAACCACAGGAAGGATGTGTTTTCCTTGAATGCAGTATTTGATTTTCGCCAAACATACCGTTGCTCGTTGTTCCCGAATAATTCAATTTTGGTCTCGTCTGTCTAGAGAACTTTCTTCCAAAATGTAAATCCATCATTTTGATGATCATTGGTGTATTTTAAACGAACTTCTTTCTGCGCTTTTCATAGCAGAGGTTTTCTTCGTGCAACTAATGCAGACGTTCTTTCTCAATGTACGACAGTAGTATGCCCTCAAAATGGACGAGAACAATGCAATTGCAATATTGATCAATGCTGCAAGATGTTGCAAAGGGGGTTATCCGACAACGGGAGGGGGTGTTGCAAGTTGTTGTGTAACAAGGGGGAATGTTGCAAGATATTATGCAACAAAGGGGGAAAGGGAATGGGAATGGTGCACGCCTGGCAGGAGCCAAGCTCATATTAAGACCTCAGCTGAGCGGCCGTTGTCTTAATATGTTCCGAATCAGCCAGCTGGCTTAATGAGCCAGTTGGCTTATCTGGCTGAGTTGCCAGATTGCGCTATTTATTTAATTAAAGCATATATTCTGGCTTAATCAGCCAGTTGGCTTAGAAGCTGAGTTGCCAGTTTGAGCTATTTATTTAATTAAAGCATATTTTCTTGCTTAACCCGCCAGTTGGCTTAGAAGGCTGAGTTGACAAATTTCCCTATTTATTTAATTAAAGCATATATTCAGGCTCTCCGCCAGTTGGCATATCTGGCTGAGTTGCCAGTTTGCGCTATTTATTGAATTAAAACATATTCTGACTTAACCCGCCAGTTGGCTTAGGAGGTCTAACTAGCCATTTGGTATAATTAAATAATAATAACAACGTTTATATATACAACCAAAAGAATTAAATAAAACACCACCACATCACTCTGTTTATTTTGATGAATTATTGGATTGGCATAATCCGTCAGCTGGCTTAACCCGCCAGTTGAATTAGAAGGCCTAACCAGCCATTTGGTATAATTAAATAATAATAATAATAACGTTTATACATACACAACCAAAAGAATTAGATAAAACACCACCACATCACTCAGTTTATTTAGACGAATTATTGGACTGGCATAATCCTAGTCGGAGATGTACGAGCATTTGTGTGCGTTTGTCCCCGTCAGCTGGCTTAAACCGCCAGTTGGCATAACCCGCCAGTTGACTTAGAAGGCCTAACCAACCATTTGGTATAATTAAATAATAATAATAATAATAATAATAATAATAATAACGTTTATATATACACATCCAAAAGAATTAAATAAAACACCATCTCATCACTCTGCTTATTTAGACAAATTATTGAATCCAATTTCACGAAATATATTGAAAATAAATATACATTCCTATACAAGCGAAGGAATATATGCAATCAAAAATAATAATAGCATAAGAACTACGAACGAGGAGTATATATATAATAAAAAAATAATAATATACAAGCCCGGACCTATTCAAATTGTTCATTCTAACGAAGGTCAAGCGTGTCACTCCACCTTAGACCGACAGTTTAACGTTGAATCCGAACCACGTCTAAAATAAAATGTTAAAACACTCCTTAACACAATAAAATCTAATTTTATAATAAAAAAATTTTAAACAGCCCTACCATACAAAATATCACTTGGGAGCGGAATAAGATGGTTTACCGAGAACAACAGAATCACTTTGTGAAAATAATATTTATTATTTACTACAGAAATGCTCACTCCGTCGAAGGTCAAGCTTTTCACCCGGTCCTAGGCCTACAGTTTAACGGGGGTTACTATAACAATAGATCTAGTTGGCCTGGTGAAGTAGTGAGTTGACTTCTGTTACTCTCCATCTCTCAGGTACACCCGGATCATCGGGGATCTTTTTTTCTATTTCATGGAATTTTAGATCCTCCACTTTTCCGTACCGTAACAGTTGAATTTTATCAGTGTTAAACTTCATATAAAAACTATGCAACATCGCCTAAAACTTACTACATCATTACCCCTAGCCCGTCCGTCATGCATTAAAAAAGTTCTACTTTATCGGCAATCTTTGTTTAGCATCCCCCATGATTGCTCATCCCGGCGAAAGGTCAAGCGTGTCACTCCACCTTAGACCTTCAGTTTAACGTTGAATCCGAACCACGTCTAAAATATAATGTTAAAACACTCCTTAACACAATAAAATCTAATTTCAGAATAAAATAAAAATGTAAACAGCCTAACCATACAAAACATCACTCGGAATTGTCCTGAAAATGAAAGAAAGAAAAAAATAAACAATAACAATCAGTTCACCTATAAAAATATATAAAAATTGATGAATATATATATATATATATATATATGTATATATATATATATATATATATATATATATATATATATATATAAAGCAAAAAACAAATTAATTTATCAAAAGAATTTACGAAAACAATTTCTCTATTTCAATTAAACAAATTTTTTATCTTTTCATTTTGAAGTCTCACACAATTTATATACGGCAAGCATAATAAACTTAAACACCGAATTTGAGCTGGTATAAATTAGTGTCTTTAACGATTATTTTTCGACTTTAAACCTTTACATTAACTTGGAAATTTTGCTACTTCTTTATTGAATCTCTTAGAATGCTCTACTATATATATATATATATATATATATATATATATATATATATATATCTTTTTTATTACCTAAAAATGCGTCACCATACACTCAAACATTTTAAACTGCCATATAAAAATCAACGCAAAGAGGAAACAAACAACTCTCGAATTCCGACTTTAATTTTGACTCCACAATATTACGGCTTCGACAAGACGACTCAGATAAATTTTGAGTCAAAGAAGTTTTGGAAATCTAGACTCCAAAGAGAAGATAAAAAATTTTTTTTTTGACCGCGAAAATTACGAAAAGAAGAAATTTTGAAAGTGATGGGCGCCATCTTGAAAAACAGTTACAATGATTGTTAAGGAATGAGAATCGAAATTTCCTTGCAAATGGGATAACACAATTCATCTTGCTATTTAAATAATCGAACCAAAATATTTATTAATGCTATAATACGGGTGGGAGAGCCCTTAAATTTATATAAAGGAACACCGCGTAGCCACCAAAATGTGTTTAATTTCTTTAAGGGCCCATTCCTTCATTATTATATTTAATTATTTACTCTACTTTCTATTCATTTTCTCTCTATCTTTCATTTCTCGTTCTCTTTACTCTCGTTTCGCTGTGCTTTATAAATACGGGTAGCACGTGGCCGAGTTTGAGACGCCATTATGATTCGAACAATGCAAAGGAGACGGGTGATTGTTCATACACTAATTACACTTTACTAACTTTTATTTATGCCGATACGCTTTAAGATAAGCGGGGTAATGCGAGGGGGTGGGGGAGTAACGTTACCATTTTAAGTCGGAGAGAGACGTAATACTATTCTAAATTTACAACTACATCGTAACACACAAAAACACCTTCTTAAGCCCAAGGCCGACCGATGATTGAAGGGCATTTCTGCCCAGACAAACGTTTCCACGAGCTAAACACATTTTTATTCACACTCCGCCTAATTCTGCGTATTGTCAAAAACATTTAAAAACGTAGAAGATTGGGATATTATATATATATATATATATATATATATATATATATATATATAGTTACCCCTTTTTCTTTGATGTATTCAATCTGACGTGAAGACAGCGAGTCTTTGCTTATATTGAGGTTCTAAATGTAGCAGGGCTAGGCTGCTTTAAACCCTAGATCCATGTCCCAAAGCTGGATCCTGTCTGCTTTGCAGATAGCTGGTGAGGGAAGCTTTATTTATGGGACCTCTTTGCGAGTGACCCGTTGCCCGCGTCGGGCTAGCATCATGAAAAAGAAAAACTATGGTATTTGTCATTTACCATTACTTATTCGGACTATAGTGGATTTAATTATCCCAGAAGATTTCCTTTTTCCATGCACGGTCTGTGTTTATCATATATATATATATATATATATATATATATATATATATATATATATATATAAGACCACTAAGTCCTTTTTCATCCGGTAGTTAAAAGAATACATTCATTTTCACCTGCTCAGTCTCATTTGTTTAAGGTTCAAAATTGAGTGTTAAACGCGTTGCAAGAGAGCATTTCCCTCCTCCACCAGGCGGTCATGTGTGTCGGAGAGCGCAAGAGAGCAAGTCGTTCCTCCACCAAGACAGGTCTAGAGGCGGGACCACCTGCTTGAACTCCGTGTGAAGAGAGGACAGCGAGGGGGACACTAACAAAGGGTCAGAAGACAGCAGTAGGGTATTTAACACTGAGAAATTTCAACTCTTGAGATATGGTAGAAATAAAGAAATTAGACTGCATATTAGGCCAGATGAGCCGGGTGTACATAACTATGTGCGGTTGAGAGCGCGAGAGAGCAACTCGCTCCTCCACCAAGCGGTCATGTGTGGCGGAGAGCGCAAGAGAACGGCTCACTCCTTCACCAAGGCCAATCCTAGAGGTAGGGACCACCAGCTTCGACCTTCGTGTAAAGAGAGACCGACATGCGGAAGTGCATCGGGGTACACACACACACACACACATTTTATTCATACAGTTAACCGTGATTCACTCTCGTCAATTGAGTTAACATGACCTACTAATTGTTACCATCATGCACTTACCCGTGATCGTGGCATGGAGCTAACCGCGACTTGGAGTTGTTTACATTCGCGGGTCCCCTCGCCATACCACCACAATGCGACTCAGTCAGTGTCTCTCAGCGCGACCAAATGCAATATTACGAACGAAATTATCAAAGACGCAAAGAGAAAAATCGGCGAGTGGTACCAAACCTCAAACTAAACCCAGTAACCATACACACTGATAACACCTAGTGACACGCGTTCATTAGTTGCGGGACTATTTATCGAACTTTTTGATCACACCTCATATATATAAGATCTACTAAGTCCTTTTTCAACCGGTAGTTAAAAGAACACATTCATTTTCACCTGTTTAGTCTCATTTGTTTAAGGTTCAAAATTGAGTGTCAAACGCGGTGCAAGAGAGCAATTCCCTTCTACACCAAGCGGTCATGTGTGGCGGAGAGAGACTTTTAATTTTTATAGAAAACAGAGTAAATACATTTTTACATTAAATTGTCTTCGCATCCACGTTATTTTACGAGTCGAGAAGGAAAGGGCGCAGGTACATGAAAGGGTACCATCGGAATGTTTGACCTATTGTCGTGATTTCCCTTCCTTCATGTGTATAATTATTTACTTTCCTTTACTTCTATCATTATTCCTTCTCTTTACACGCTTTTCATTCGCTTTCGCTGTACCGTATATAAATGCATGGTAGCGCGGCCTGAGTGGAAAGCCGTTAGACAATGCAAAGGGAGACTGGGGTCAATTATAATCTTCATTGCACTTTTTACTACTTTATTATTGCCGAAACAGACTTAGTTAAACGGGGTAATGCGAGGGGAATTTAATTATAATATTTAAGACGAGAGACACAAAAAGAACTTAAATTCACAATTACAGTCTGTAAACGCAAGGCGGGCAGATGACTAAAGGGCATTTCTGGGTATTTGTCTCTCGTGCTGCTTGTTTTCAGGCGTTGTGTTGCCAATTCGTATTTTATAATTTTAATAAACAACCATCATTTATCGCAAATATATTTGTTAACATCATTATCTCTATTCATTTCTTATAACCAAAATATTTTATTTAAATATCATTATAATATAAACAACCATAATTTATCGTAATTTCATTTATTTAATATTATTATCTTTTAATTTCTTATAACCAAAACATTATAATTTTTAATTAGACATTGCTACACTCGTACCACCCCCTTGAAAATAAGTTTTACACTCGGAAAACTTGTTAATATAACGAATTTATTTATTTATCCAACAAAGTTATTTAATTTGCAATTTTTTTTTTTACAAGATTCAATTTAGAGAAGAAATCATTAGAATGACAAATTCCACACATCAGATATTTTGTGTCATTTTATAAAAATCGAAACAAACTATAATTTTCTCAACATTTGCATAAAATGACATTTCACACTAATAATCAAATTTACAACCTGTAATGAATCTCTAACGTGCCACAAAAATAACAATTTTCTTAACATTGGTTACATAAATTTCAAGTTCACAATTGATTCCAGCGATTCCTCATCAAAGATCGCTTTATATTTGAAACAATTATTTATACAGTTACATAGTTACAATCAGGGCAACCTAGAAAAAATAAGAAAACGTTTATATAAAATACTGACCAGGGCGCACATACTATTTCACGAAAAACACAACAAATATTGGCAATAATCGCACCCTTTCACTTATAATTTCATTACATAATAATCAGTACATTAATAGCTGGACGTTGTTTAGATCACAATCCGCACAGTTGACAACGGACTCCTTCAATTTTCAATCGCAGCTCCTGCTCACTTCGCTAGAATGCAAGGGATTGCATCACCATGCAACAGGTCAGCACGCTTTAGGTTGGTTCCGCTCTCTCTCCAAATGACGAAAAAAAAACAAGAGAGACGTCCAATTCTAAAAGGATCAGGGGGGCGGGGAGATATACTGAAAAGGGGAACCACGCACCGGAATTGGACGGAATTTGCAATTCTAGAAGTAGATGAATCAACTCGCCTGTCTCATCTCATTTTTTGTGAGTGAACGCTGCTCTTCCTACGTCCAGCTGCAAGACTCTCTACTGGCAATAATCAAACGATCACTTCGCCGTAGGCAGTTTCGCAACAAACCTACTGTATGTCTGTATGGACAGTAAAGCCTTAGACACTCGTTCAAACTCTCGTGGCTTGCCTACTGAGTGCTAAAACACATATTTAGCGAAGCATCAAGCAGCGTGACCAGCTACTGCCCTAAAAATACCAGTAGACCATCGAAACTGTCCTGTGCCAAGTCCCTGCACATTTGGTTTCTTTTGTCTCTTCTCCTCTCTTCTCTTCCGAAACTGTCCTGCGCCAAATCCCTGCGCATTTCGGTTTCTCTTCTCTTCTCATCTCTTCTCTCTCTTTCATCGGTGATCGATCACCTATCGGGTCGACTAAACTCAATAAATGGAATTTGGATCCAACTTAGTTGCCTCCAAATCGAATCTTTTGAAATTTTGAAAAAAAAGTTATTCGAAACGTTTATCCTGCTACTGATTATCATTTCATATTTAATTTACCGAATTTTCTCGAGAGTTCACTTCGAAACAATAACTACAAATTTGCTCTGGCCAAATTCACGAAAAAAAATGACAAATCTCAAAATTTCGCAAAAATTTAATCACGCCTAGCTACCAATAAGGTCACTTATGGCAGTTACATCGGAGAAGATAAAAAAATTCATGAAACGCACGAAACAATACTGTACAGTAGAAATATAAAGCGCCCATACATAGTAACGGTTATTATAATTTAACAAATATTATTATTCAAACTACCTTCAGAAATCACATCGATACATTCAAATACAAAAGACAAAAATGAGCCCCAGAAACTTCATATAATCAATTCTCTGAAAATCACAAACCCTCTTACACTTTGGGGGAAGCACACACAGCGGCCACAAAAACGACTGGCCATCTAAAAGGCTCCATCTCCGGGTGAACACTCGAGCCAATGTTTTAACTGCATTAGTAAACCCGACTGAAGTTTTAAACAATAACAATTTTCCAAAACAGATATTAAATAAAAAAATTTAAATATTAATACCGAAAATGAATTTACTACATTAATTAAAACTTGGAAAGCTAAATTTCATAAGAAGCAAACTCGCAATTCACAAATTACATCTGAGAGACAACTCTTTCCTTCAATACAAACCCCAGTATGGTTTATAAATTTAAAAAATCCCAGTAATTTATCGTTTCCAAGTGAAACTACAGCTTTTCATAGTTATTCTAAATAAGAACAGATATTATGAACCCAAAATACACGCAACCTGCTATGTAAACAAAACAAAAATTAAAACAAATCATTCTATAATGAAGAGTGTTCGCTTTGTGTTGTAAGCGAGCCTCTATAAAAATATTCCTAACCAAACCGAATTTAACTGCAGTACATCGGGAAACATTTTTTGTAACATTTTCTATGCAAACGCGCGAACGAAAAAACATTTTTCATTTTTAATACCCAAAATAAAACGTTAAAAAAAAAACACACCATAACAATAAAATTTAATTTCAGAATACAAAAATTTAAACAGCCCTAACCATACAAAATCACTCGGAATTTGTCTTGAAAATGAAAAAGAAAAAAGATAGACAACAAAGACAGCCCACCTACAAAAATTAATAAGAATTAATGAGTATATAAATCTATATAATTATATATATAATTAATATATAAGTATAAGTTAATATATAAGTATATAATTAATGAGTATATAAAAAAGTCAAAACGACAAATTAATTTATCAAAAATTTTACGGAAACAATTTCTCTATTTCAATTAACAAATTTTGCTTATTTTGAAGTCTCACACAATTCATATACGGCAAGCATAATAAACTTAAACAGTCCGAATTGACCCAGTATGAATTAGTATCTTTAAGATTATTTTTCGACGTTCACTTTAAAATTAACTTAACCTATAAAGCGAAGCGATACTTAAAATTAACTTTCGGCCTTGCCCTAAAAGCCTGTAATTAAACAATAAAATAAGCCTACCATTAAATACATCCAGTCAAAGAACAATCTCAAAAACTACCTAATAAATTCTGAAAATTTTGTTACTCATTGAATCTCTTAGAATGCTCTCTCTCTCTCTCTCTCTCTCTCTCTCTCTCTCTCTCTCTCTCTCTATATATATAATATATATATATATATATATATATATATTATATATATATATATATCATTACCTAGAAATGCGTTCCAAATTTACGCACAACCTTTTTAAAATCTAACCGTATAAAAATGCATGACACAATCCATTTAAACAACTAAGATAATGTAATTCGTATAAATTAAGTGCAAAAATTTATTTACTAATCATTATTATTATTATTTTCATCACAATTATTATTATTTTCATCACAATTATTATTAATTCAGAATTTGAAAACCCAAAAAAGGACTGTAAACACAAAAAGGTAGGCTGGAAGACAGAGTAAAAGTGGAAGAAAAATGATGAGTCACCGGCCCGCAATTATTCAATTTTGAAACTTCTCTCTCCGACTGAAGCAACGAAAACTAAAGAAACAGCGCGAAGAAAGATGGAACAAACGACTCTCAAATTTCGACTCTAATTTTTTATTCCAAATTACAAAAGAAACAGCGCGAAGAAGAAAGAAACGACTCTCAAATTAAATTTCAGACTTAAATTGAGTCGCGACAGAGTCCGACTCCATAGAAGAGCAAATGTGAGTCGGTTTGAAAACAATCGAGATTCCAACGAATAGGAAATAAAAAACAAAAATTTTCCGCGCGCGAAAATTACAGACACTCTTAGAATTTCGAAAGTGAGACGTCATATTGAATTACATTTACAATGAATTTTTAAGGAATGAAAAACGAAATTTACTTGCAAATGGGGGACACTTTGCATTTTGCTATTTAAATAATCGAAACAGACTATTTATGAATGCTATAATACCGGTAGCAACAATATTTACCGAAATATAGGGCACGTGGTAGGGCCCCGTAAGTAACTGTAATTAGGGCCACCGCTTGCCACCAAAAATGTCATGATTACCTTTCTTCATTATTATAATTCATTATTTACTTTACTTTCTACTCTTTATTCAATTTCTCTTCTACCATTAATCATTCTCTTTACACGCTTTTCATTCGCTTTCGCTGTACCGTATATAAATGCATGGTAGCGCGGCCTGAGTGGAAAGCCGTTAGACAATGCAAAGGGAGACTGGGGTCAATTATAATCTTCATTACACTTTTTACTACTTTATTATTGCCGAAACAGACTTAGTTAAACGGGGTAATGCGAGGGGAATTTCATTATAATATTTAAGATGAGACAAAAAGAATTTAAATTCACAATTACATTCTAACACGAAAAAAGGCACCTTCGTAAACGCAAGGCGGGCCGATGACTAAAGGGCATTTCTGGATATTTGTCTCTCGTCCTGCTTGTTTTCAGGCGTTGTGTTGCCAATTCGTATTTCATAATTTTAATAAACAACCATCATTTATCGCAAATACATTTGTTAACATCATTATCTCTTAATTTCTTATAACCAAAACATTCTAATTAAATATCATTATAATATAAACAACCATAATTTATCGTAATTTCGTTTATTTAATATTATTATCTTCTTTTAATTTCTTATAACCAAAACATTCTAATTTTTAATTAGACACTACTACACTATATAGCAGCGAGGGAATACCCATGATGTCTCGCTCTGATTCTCCTTACATTCGTTCTTTGATTTAAAATCACAATAAATATTATAAATGTTCTATGAGATTAATATTTTATTTTTCACCCTATAAACATCACCATAAACGGTAGACATGATCTACCTTAAAGCTAAAACATAACTTCTTATCAATTCATATTTTCAGCTTCAATAAACATCGATAACCCCCACCCCCACCCCACCCATCCCACACACATTGGGAGTACTCAACAATTAGAGTTGAATGAAATATATATATATATATATATTTAGTGGTGGACCGGATGTCAGTTTTTCAATATTCGCGGATGCGGATCTTTAATTTTAATATCCGGGGATGCGGATATTTAGTTAATCTATCAATATAATATAGAATTATGAATATATGACAATTTTTCAAATTTCATGATATTACTATTATGGCAGGCAATGCATAAGAATTAAAATTAATATTAATGTTTTCATTGATAAAAATAATAACTTTCTCAAAAGTTTCGGCCACAGAAAATTAAATGAAACAAGTTTCATTCAATTTTCTCTGTTACTAGGTATTTATATTTTGAGGTTTATATACTTGTTCCTTAATAACACCGGTCTGCATGAAAATCGATTTCTTTATTTTGAGTTGTGATTCTGAAGCAGTTCGCTGCGCTGAATTAAAAAATACCAGTTTTTTTTTATCACCCACATTTTTAAAGTTATTAGCAAAACAATTTTGGGACGTTTTGTAATTTTTTACCTTTTTTATCTTTAATTAATTTCGTTTTTTCATATTTTTCAGATAGATAATTCTAACATTACGTCTTTAAAATTTTAATAATGGCTTCTAGAGGATGTACCCATAGTCCAGACATATTTTGTTATATTTGTGTTCGGTATGTTGTTGTAAAACAAAGGACAAATGTAACGACCTTCATTAAGAAAGCTTATCATGCTTATTTTGGAATTAAATTAGGAGATCAAGACAAAAGTTGGGCTCCACACAAGGTTTGTCTTACGTGTGTTGCGGCACTAAGGAATTGGTGCAAAGGTAAAACGAAAAGTTTGCCATTTGGGATCCCTATGGTATTAGGGTGTGTCGAATTTTTCAACTTTCAAATTCCAAATATGAGGGGTGCTAAAAAGTTGCAGCATGACTTAGGAATTCTAAAGATATTTTTGTTAATTTAATATAATTTAGTTTTGCTTGGTAAGAAGCTACATAAAAATAGTGACTTTTTTGTGGAATTATATAATAATTATATTAATAATTATATATGCTGTATATATAATGCACTGCTGTTTTTGCTTATTTCACAGGTTGAAACATATTCATCAGTGTGCTGAAGATTACTTGTCCGTCAGTGCTACCATCCTAACCAGTGGGAATTACCTACAATGGCTTCTAAAAGGAGGACAAGACTGGGGACATTCACACATATGAGCAACCTAATTGGAACTGGTAGAGAGTTGTTGCCCTCTGAACTCCCAACTCTGCGAGACGTTCTGAAATATGGGCTACTGCTAAGAGAACAAAGTGGTGAGGATGTGAGAAACTACCCAGCAGCCAGTCTTGCAAAGGACATTTACCCTAAAGTGCTTGAAAAGTGGGAACGAGCAAACAGTTCTTTTGTAGCCCCCGTTGTAAATTCACGAGTCACAATCTTAAACAAGATCCAAGAGAGCTGGGAGCAGGCCAAAAACATATCTCTTGGGAGAGGAAAGCTACATGTCAAAGAGGCTTTCATTGCAAAACTTGACAAGCTTTTTGACATCCTCAGTTGCAAGTGTAAAATTGTTCTCTGCTCTGAATTTGGCTGCCTTGCAGATGCTGGTTGCAAAAACGAAACTCACATTAACTGTACATGCCCTAGGGAGATGAAGATCCTGTGAAGGAACTTGCTTTCATTAAAGGTCAGAGAGACAAGTCTGGTTCTATTGGACCACATCAGATTGGCTTGCCAGATCAACCTGAGCACAACAGACAAGTCAAAAAGCAGAAGCGGCAAGAAGACGAAAGAAGAAGGCTTGCTGAATATAAGCAGACAAGTAAGCAGGATGTTTCAATGCCATCAAATGAAATAATTTTCTCTGATGATGAAAATGAAGAACAAATAGCTGATGCTCAAGATGGAAAGGATGGAAGTTATGAAGTGACATTAGAAATACCAAGCACGTCTTCAACTTCCAATAAAAAGCCAGAGTACAACACATTAGAAATACCTAATGTTGCTATGCATAGCATCAGATATGGTGTTGGCCTGCGTGCCACAGCTGCCATCACCACTGCTGCCTTTATGGATGCTGGCTTGATCACTGAAGAAGACAAGAGACTTGTAGTTGATCACAATAAAGTCAAGAGGGCCCAAGAAAAAGTTATGAGATCCCTGGATCAGGAATTTGATGATCTTTGTAAGAAGGGTGAAATTGACTGCATCTTCTTTGACGGCCGTCAAGATACAACTAAAGTTATGCTGAAAGCAGACAATTCAGATCGTCAGTTCCCCAGCATCATCAAAGAAGAGCATTATTCTGTGTGCAGTGAGCCAGGTGGAAGATATCTCTACCACTTCACTCCTGAGAAAGGCTCAACGAGAAAAAAACCTGCTGAAGTTATTGCTGATAATCTTGTAGATTTCATGAAGAAGAAGGGCATTGATAAAAGCCTGCAGGCCATTGGAGGTGATTCTACAAATGTTAACACTGGCTGGGAGGGTGGTTCCATGCATTGGGTAGAGGTCAAGCTTTGCCGTAAGCTGATCTGGTTGGTTTGTGCCCTCCACACTAACGAGTTACCCCTGCGACACTTGATCACAGCACTGGATGGGAAGACCTTGTCTAACAACAAGTGGACAGGTAACATTGGCAAGATGCTAGACACTGCAACCGAACTTGAAATTGATCTTCATTCACCAAACTCTCAATTGGAGAGCCTCTTACTTCACTGAGTGACAATGTCGTAAAGGATCTCTCTACTGATCAAGCGTACGGGTATAGGATCACACAGGCCATAAGGACAGGAGAACTTCCCACAGATCTGGCCCTTCTTGAAATTGGTCCAGTGAGCCATTCAAGGTGGTTGACAACAGCAAACAGGCTTTGTCGCATATGGGTTTCAAAACATGGCCTTAAAGGCAAAACCCTCAACAACTTAAGACTGATAGTGGAATACATTGTTGGTGTGTACTACCCCTGTTGGTTCAACATCAAAGTAAAACACTCTTGGGTGGAAGGCCCACGCCACATCTTGTTTCAGCTGCGGCTAGTTAGGCTGCAAAAGAAGGCTGTAGTGGATGCTGTTTTGCCAACCATCAAGCGCTCAGCATGGTATGCATTCAGCGAAATGATAATCCAGACACTCTTGTGCTCAGATGACAGTGAGGAGAGGAGAGCTGGTGTCCAAAAGATTGTTGACATGAGGGGTGGAGATGATGACACACTTGGAGATCTTTCTGTACGTCCCAGGAAGACACCTTCCATCAACCCCAGTGCTTCTTCCGTGTTGGAGCTGACAGACTGGTCTGACGGGGTATTTGAACCTCCTTTGACATGTAAACTGACTACAGCGGAAGTAAAGAAGTTCTTTGACAAGCCTATGCAAGTTCCACAGTGGCCCTGTCATGCTCAGTCAATAGAGAGGTGTGTGAAACAAGACAGAGGCAGCAGGCAGGGTGTATACACATGAGAAACGTGAGGGCTATATCAGAGGCCAAGAAGCAAGTCGGCGGCTGATGTCCAAGAACGAATCAAAGCAAGACTTGATGAAACTTGTTGTTTAAATATTTTTTTTACTGATGTCATTACTTTCTAATGTTGTTTTATGATTACAAGGATATGTTTTATGATTACTAGGATATGTTTTATGCAGAGAAACTAAAATTTTTATAGCATTACCTGACATTTTGAGAAGCTAAAATTAATAAATGTTGTTTTCCGAGAGCAATTTATGTGCTTTTTAATCAAACGTAGATTTACCAAGCTAAGTGTTGAGCAATCACAAAAATAATAGCAGATTTGAATTCTTCACATCCAAAAACATATTTTTAAAACCCCTCAGTGAAGGAATTGGCAAAAATTAATTTTCACCTCCCAAATTGACACACCCTACTATGGTATGGCGCGAGCCTAGAAACCATACCGATGACTGCTACTTCTGTTCTTGCAATGTTAAAGGTTATAATGCAAAGAATAAAGAGAGCCTTCAATACCCAAGTCTTCCATCTGCAATAAGGCCGGTACCCCATGGTCCAGAAGTTCCTATTCCCCGCCCACCCGAGAGTCTGGATCAATACAATTCAGATTCTGATTCAGCTCCAAATCCAGACAATGATGATGTTTATGAACAGCCAACAGCTGACCGAGATCCTCCTAAACCATTAACCAAGCCGAACTAAATGACTTAGTCAGGGATTTGAATCTGCCTAAGGACTCTGCAGAACTTTTGGGTCTAGATTGCAGGAGAACAATTTATTGGCATCCGACACATACTTCGCTTGGTACAGAAATCGTGAGAAAGACTTCGTGCCTTTTTTCGAAGAAGATGGTCCCTTGGTATTTTGCAAGGACATCACAGGATTAGTGTGCAAGCTAGGCATCGAATACCAAACCAGTGACTGGAGGTTGTTTATAGATTCCTCTAAAACCAGTCTAAAAGGAGTGTTACTGCACAACGGTAACAAATATGCATCAATCCCAGTGGCCCATTCTACTCATTTAAAAGAGACCTATGATAACATGAAACTGCTTCTGGAAAAAATTCAGTATCAAAATCACAGATGGATATTGTGTGGGGATCTCAAAGTCCTTTGCATGTTACTTGGGCAGCAATCAGGATACACTAAGATGCCATGTTTCATCTGCGAATGGGATAGTCGAGCACGTGACCAGCACTGGAAGAGGAAAACTTGGCCTCCTAGAGAGAATCTTACCCCAGGATCAAAGAACATTTTACATGAACATCTAGTTGAACCAAATAAAATCCTCCTACCACCCTTGCACATTAAGTTAGGCTTGATGAAGCAGGTGAGTGTTTCAAGTACATTTGTTCAAAATATCCAAAGATTAGCTACGAGAAAATAAAGGAAGGTGTTTTTATAGGTCCTCAGATTAGAAAGTTATTGACAGACGATCATTTCCTGAACACAATGACCAATAAAGAAAAAGAAGCATGGCTTGGTTTCAAAGATGTTGTTGAAAACTTCTTGGGAAACTACAAAAGCCAAAATTATGAAAGACTGGTGGAAAATATGCTTAAAAAGTTTTGCGCCTTAGGCTGCAACATGAGCCTGAAAGTTCACTTCTTATTTTCGCATCTTGACCGTTTTCCCGAAAATCTCGGAGATGTCAGTGAGGAGCAAGGGGAACGATTTCACCAGGACATCAAAACCATGGAAAGAAGATATCAAGGAAGATGGCATACAAATATGATGGCGGATTACTGCTGGTGTCTGCAACGAGATCAGCCTAACGCACAGCATAAGAAAACATCAAAGAAGCACCGGTTTAGTCTTCATTAGTCAGATCTACCTTCGTAGTCTTAAGTCTTTGGAATAAGTCCTGAAATGTTTGCAAGTAAAGAAGGTAAATATATTTTGTTTCTTTCAGTTATTTTTTTATTCTTTCATAACAAGCTTGTCCAAGAGCTAGGAGCTATTTAATTCTGCTTTAATTAGGTTTTACTCTATCACCTAAAGATTTCGTGCTACAAGGGGTGTTGTAATACCTCATCTGTCCCCAAATGTTAACCACCCATTGATGGGAGGGGAGAGAGTATTTTGCTGGGAACGGGACTGGTTGTTATATATATTTACCCTACATTATTATGTAAGCGTTACTGTAGTCTATAACAACAAAATTTATGGTTTAGCATGTGCAATCCAATGTTGGTCTCGATAAGATGGTTTCATTTGGGATAAATGGGGGATTTATGACACACCCTGTAGTAAGAAAACCATACGTGATAGGAAAAACAACTAATTTTTGAGATCAGCGCACTCAAATTATATAGAATCACCAACTAGTTTGTAAAAATCGATCGGCAAGTTTTCAAATGTGTACTGGTGTAATTAATACTTTACATGAAATGTGCATGACTGGGCCTTATAAGCTACTTTATAAGCTAATTTAATTGTAAATTGCATAATTTATTAGAGGTAATATCCGCAGTCAGAAGTGCGGATGCGGATGTTAAAAATGATGCGGATGCGGATATCCGGTCCACCACTAAATTATATATATACATGTATATATATATACACACACACACACACACACACAGAGTCAACTGAAGACGGCACACACACACACACACACACACACACACACACACACACACACATTAGTGATTTGAAATCGCTGCTAAAATGATAATCATCAGAAAACTCGCAAGAGCCACTCGCTCCTCCACCAAGCCAGGAAGACCTCAACTTTGACTGTTGTGGCGGTCCTGAAATACGTTCATTTAAGTCTCTGACAATATCCTAGGATGTATCATAACGCCCCGGCTAGTGTTACTATTTGCTGTAGTACTACAGCTTTCCGCCCCAACCCGAGCGCATAGTGCCGACCTGAGTTACCCGTGCGTTCCCCATACACTTCACAACTTCTAAGAATCACAAAAGGGACCTTTATTAGCGATACTTTAAAACTTGATGCAGCAAATTTTAAAGTATTGACAAGAAAGATCCCCGATTTTATGATTCTTAGAAATTGTGAGGGGTGTGAAAGGCATGGTAACTCAGTTCGGCACTATGCGCTCGGGTTGGGCGGAAGGCTGTAATACTGCTGCAAAACAGTAACACTAACCAGGCGTTATGATACGTCCTGGGATATTGTCAGAGACTTAAATGAACGTATCTCAGGATATCCACTACAGTCAAAGTTGAGGTCTTCCTGGCTTGGTGGAAGAGCGAGTTGCTCTTGCGAGTTTTCTGATAATTATAATTTTTAACAGCGATTTCAAATCACTAATGTGTGTGTGTGTGTGTGTGTGGTGTGTGTGTGTGTGCCGTCTTTAGTTTTTGAATCTCTCTCTCAATCTCTCTCTCTCTCTCTCTCTCTCTCTATATATATATATATATATATATATATATATATACACATATATACAGGGTGGGCCGTAAGTTTCCATACATAGGAAAAATAAAAAAAAAATTTATGGACAACCATTTTTATTTATATAATATGCTCTACATGGTTGCCATTGTTTTGAAAACACATTTCAATACGTGTTCCCCACTGTTGATGAACACGCATTAGCACAGTTGACGTTATGCTTGTAATGGCGTTGGTGATACGTTCCTTTAGATGATTTATGTCTCGTATCTTTTCCTGATACACCATGGCCTTCAAGTGCCCCAAAGATAGAAATCAAGGGGGGTGAGATCTGGGGATCTGGGAGGCCACTCCACAGGACCACGCCGACCAATCCAAGCATCCGGAAACTGCTGCTGATCCAAATACCGACGCACGTGAAGACCATAATGAGGTGGAGCTCCATCTTGCTGGAAGTAAACTGGGAAGTTACCTTCCTCGTTTAGCAGGGATGGGAAAATCTCTTCTTGCAACATGTTAAGATACCTTTCGGCATTAAGATTTCCACTGACAAAAAAATTGGTCCAATAATTCTGTCACCCCATATCCCGGCCCACACCATCACTTTACCGGCACCTTGCATCTTCGTCGGACTCAGCCAGTTAGGGTTAGCATTACTCCAATAAGTATGTTTTGCCGATTAACTCTCCATTGACGTAAAAATTTGCTTCATCAGTAAACAAGATCTTACGTCAAACGCATATTCTTAGGGTATCTGAAACATAAAAACAAACGTTTAATTTTTCCTATGTAAGGAAACTTACGGCCCACCCTGTATATAATAAATTATATATATATATAATAAATTATATATATATATAATAAATTAGTTTATATATATATATATATATATATATATATATATATATATATATATATATATTTCATTCAACTCCAATTGTTGAGTACTCCTAAGTGTGTGGGATGGGTGGGGTGGGGGTGGGGGGTTATCGATGTTTATTGAAGCTGAAAATATGAATTGATAAGAAGTTATGTTTTAGCTTTAAGGTAGATCATGTCTACCGTTTATGATGATGTTTATAGGGTGAAAAATAAAATATTAATCTCATACAACATTTATATTGTTTATTGCGATTTTAAATCAAAGAACGAATGTAAGGAGAAGCAGAGTGAGACATTATGGGTATTCCCTCGCTGCTATATAGGTCAACCATTCCTATGGTACCCTTTCATGTACCTGCGCCCTTTCCTTCTCGACTCACGTAAATTAACGTGGATGCGAAGACAATTTAATGTAAAAATGTATTTACTCTGATTTCTATAAAAAATTAACAGTCGCTCTCCGCCACACATGACCGCTTGGTGTAGGAGGGAATTGCTCTCTTGCACCGCGTTTGACACTCAATTTTGAACCTTAAACAATTGACACTGAACAGGTGAAAATGAATTTATTCTTCTAACTACCGGTTGAAAAAGGACTTAGTAGATCTTATATATACGAGGTGTGATCAAAAAGTTCGGTAAATAGTCCCGCAACTAATGAACGCGTGTCACTAGGTGTTACCAGTGTGTATGGTTTTTTGGTTTAGTTTGAGGTTTGGTACCACTCGCCGATTTTTCTCTTTGCGTCTTTGATAATTTTGTTCGTAATATTGCATTTGGTCGCGCTGAGAGACACTGACTGAGTCGCATTGTGGCGGTATGGCGGGGGGCCCCGCGAATATAAACAACTCCAAGTCGCGGTTAGCTCCATGCCACGATCACGGATAAGTGCATGATGGTAACAATTAGTAGGTCATGTTAACTCAATTGACGAGAGTGAATCACGGTTAACTGCATGAATAAAATGTGCGTGTGTATACCCCGATGCGCTTCCGCATGTCGGTCTCTCTTCAAACGAAGGTTGAAGCTGGTGGTCCCTGCCTCTAGGATTGGCTTGGTGAAGGAGTGAGCCGTTCTCTTGCGCTCTCCGCCACACATCACATGACTGCTTGGTTGAGGAGCGTGATGCTCTCTCGCACTCTCCACCGCACATAGTCATGTACACCCTGCTGATCTGGCCTAATATGCAGTCTAATTTCTTTATTTCTACCATATCTCAAGAGTTGAAATTTCTCGGTATTAAATACCCTATTGTTGTCTTCTGATCTTTAGTTAGTTTCCCCCTCTGCTGTCCTCTCTTCACACGGAGTTCAAGCAGGTGGTCCCGCCTCTAGACCTGTCTTGGTGGAGGAACGACTTGCTCTCTTGCGCTCTCCGACACATATGACCGCCTGGTGGAGGAGGGAAATGCTCTCTTGCAACGCGTTTAGCACTCAATTTTGAACTTTAAACAAATGAGACTGACCAGGTGAAAATGAATGTATTCTTTTACCTACCGGATGAAAAAGGACTTAGTAGCCTTATATATATATACAGGGTGGGCCGTAAGTTTCCATACATAGGAAAATTTAAATTATGGTCTTCACGTGCGTCGGTATTTGGATCAGCAGTTTCCGGATGCTTGGATTGGTCGGCGTGGTCCTGTGGAGTGGCCTCCCAGATCCCCAGATCTCACCCCCCTTGATTTCTATCTTTGGGGGCACTTGAAGGCCATGGTGTATCAGGAAAAGATACGAGACATAAATCATCTAAAGGAACGTATCACCAACGCCATTACAAGCATAACGTCAACTGTGCTAATGCGTGTTCATCAACAGTGGGGAACACGTATTGAAATGTGTTTTCAAAACAATGGCAACCATGTAGAGCATATTATATAAATAAAAATGGTTGTCCATAAAAAAATGTTTATTTTTCCTATGTATGGAAACTTACGGCCCACCCTGTATATATATATATATATATATATATATATATATATATATATATATATCGAAGCATTTCATAATTCTTTGATATTGGAAAGATCCCAATCTTCTACGTTTTTAAATGTTTTTGACAATACGCAGAATTAGGCGGAGTGTGAATAAAAATGTGTTTAGCTCGTGGAAACGTTTGTCTGGGCAGAAATGCCCTTCAGTCATCGGTCGGCCTTGGGCTTAAGAAGGTGTTTTTGTGTGTAATGATGTAGTTGTAAATTTAGAATAGTATTACGTCTCTCTCCGACTTAAAATGGTAACGTTACTCCCCCACCCCCTCGCATTATCCCGCTTATCTAAAAGCGTATCGGCATAAATAAAAGTTAGTAAAGTATAATTAGTGTATGAACAATCACCCTGTCTCCTTTGCATTGTTCGAATCATAATGGCGTCTCAAACTCGGCCACGTGCTTCCCGTATTTATAAAGCACAGCGAAACGAGAGTAAAGAGAACGAGAAATTAAAGATAGAGAGAAAATGAATAGAAAATAGAGTAAATAATGAAATATAATAATGAAGGAATGGGCCCTTAAAGAAATTAAACACAACATTTTGGTGGCTACGCGTTGTTCTTTTATATAAATATAAGGGCTCTCCCACGTCGCCTTATATTTCGGTCAAAATTGTTGCTACTCTTATTACAGCATTAATAAATATTCTGGTTCAATTATTTAAATAGCAAGATGCATTGTGTTATTCCATTTGCAAGCAAATTTCGATTCTCATTCCTTAACAATCATTGTAACTGTTTTTCAAGATGGTGCCCATCATTTTCAAAATTTCTTCTCATAGCGAGCATTTTCATAATTTTCGCGGTCAAAAAGATTTTTTTTTCTCTTCTCGTTGGAGTCTAGATTTCCAAAACCGCTCTGACTCAAAATTTATCTGAGTGTCTTGTCGAAGCCGTAATATTGTGGAGTCAAAATTAGAGTCGGAATTCGAGAGTTGTTTGTTTCCTTTTCGCGTTGATTTTTATACGGCAAGGTTTAAAATGTTTGAGTGTATGGTGACGCATTTTTAGGTACTAAAAAATATATATATATATATATACATACAGGGTGTACATAAAGTCAGGATCTATTTTTGTGAAGCACTTGGAAATTATGGAATTCAATCATAAAATGATAAAGTGGTAACATTTATTAAATAATTAAGAGTATGATTCGACGTGACTCCCATCAGTATCCCTGCACAGCTCAAATCGTTCCGCAGCATTTCTAAACACATTCTGGAGCATTTGCGGGGTTATGTTATCTGCAGCAGTTCGTATACGTGTACGTAAGTTTTCAAGACTCGTAATCTTCGTCTGATAGACGTGCGACTCGATAAAGCCCCATGCAAAGAAATCTAAAGGGGTTAAATCTGGTCATCTCGCTGGCCAAGGTCTGTTGCTTCCGCGTCCGATCCAGCGATTTGGAAAACGTCCATTTAGATAATCCTGAACAATTTTGGCATAGTGACAAGGAGCACCATCATGTTGATAGACGACGGTACTAACAATCCTATCCCCGTCGTCTATCAACATGATGGTGCTCCTTGTCACTATGACGATTTGAGCTGTGCAGGGATACTGATGGGCGTCACGTCGAATCCTACTCTTAATTATTTAATAAATGTTACCACTTTATCATTTTATGATTGAATTCCATATAATTTCCAAGTGCTTCACAAAAATAGTTCCTGACTTTATGTACACCCTGTATATATATATATATATATATATATAGTAGAGCATTTTAAGAGATTCAATAAAGAAGTAGCAAAATTTTCCAGAATGTATTCGAATTTTTAAGATTATTTTTTGATTGGATGTAAATAATGGATTTATAGGCATCGCTTCGTAGTTTTAGTTCGATTTATAATTTTAAGTTACTGTAAAGGTTTAAAGTCGAAAAATAATCGTTAAAGACACTAATTTATACCAGCTCAAATTCGGAGTGTTTAAGTTTATTATGCTTGCCGTATATAAATTGTGTGAGACTTCAAAATAAAAAGATAAAAAATTTATTTAATTGAAATAGAGAAATTGTTTTCGTAAATTCTTTTCATAAATTAATTTGTTTTTTACTTTATATATATATATATATATATATATATATATATATATATATATATATTCATCAATTTTTATATTTTTATAGGTGAACTGATTGTTATTGTTTATTTTTTTCTTTCTTTCATTTTCAGGACAATTCCAAGTGATGTTTTTTTATGGTTAGTCTGTTTACATTTTTTTTTATTCTGAAATTAGATTTTATTGTGTTAAGGAGTGTTTTAACATTTTATTTTAGACGTGGTTCGGATTCAACGTTAAACTGAAGGTCTAAGGTGGAGTGACACGCTTGACCTTCGCCGGGATGAGCAATCATGGGGGATGCTAAACAAAGATTGCCGATAAAGTAGAACTTTTTTAATGCATGAAGGACGGGCTAGGGGTAATGATGTAGTAAGTTTTAGGCGATGTTGCATAGTTTTTATATGAAGTTTAACACTAATAAAATTCAACTGTTACGGTACGGAAAAGGGGAGGATCTAAAATTCCATGGAATAGGAAAAAAGATCCCCGATGATCCGTGTGTATCTGAGAGATGGAGAGTAAAACAAGTCAACTCACTACTTCACCAGGCCAACAAGATCTATTGTAGTAGTATCCCCCGTTAAACTGTAGGTCTAGGATGGGGTGAAAAGCTTGACCTTCGACGGAGTGAGCATTTCTGTAGTAAATGATAAATATTATTTTCACAAGGTGATTCTGTTATTCTCGGTAAACCGTCTTATTCCGCTCCCGAGTGATATTTTTTATGGTTAGACTGTTTAAAAATTTTTTATTCTGAAATTAGATTTTATTGTGTTAAGGAGTGTTTTACCATTTTATTTTAGACGTGTTTCGGGTTCAACGTTAAACTGTCGGTCTAAGGTAGAGTGACACGCTTGACCTTCATTAGAATGAACAATTTGGATAGGTCTGGGCTTGTATATTATTATTTTTTTATTATATATATACTCCTCGTTCGTAGTTGTTATGCTATTATTATTTTTGATTGCATATCTTCCTTCGCTTTTACAGGAATGTATATTTATTTTCAATATATTTCGTGAAATTGGATTCAATAATTTGTCTAAATAAACAGTGATGAAATGGTGTTTTATTTAATTCTTTTGGATGTATATATAATTGTTATTATTATTATTATTATTTAATTACACCAAATGGCTGGTTAGGCCTTCTAAGTCAACTGGTGGGTTATGCCAACTAACGGTTTAAACCAGCTGACGGGGACAAACGCACACAAATACTCGTGCACCTCTGCCTAGGATTATGCCAGTCCAATAATTTGTCTAAATAAACTGAGTGATGTGGTGGTGTTTTATTTAATTTTTTTGGTTATATATTTAAACGTTATTATTATTATTATTTAATTATACCAAATGGCTGGTCAGACCTCCTAAGCCAACTGGCGGATTAAGTCAAAATATTTGCTTTAATTAAATAAATATCGCAAACTGGCAACTCAGCCAGATACGCCAACTGGCCGAGAGCCTGAATATATGCTTTAATTAAATAAATAGGGCAATCTGTTAACTCAGCCTTCTAAGCCACCTGGCGGATTAAGCCAGAATATATGCTTTAATTAAATAAATAGCGAAAACTGGCAACTCAGCCTTCTAAGCCAACTGGCTGATTAAGCCAGAATATATGCTTTAATTAAATAAATAGCGCAATCTGGCAACTCAGCCAGATACGCCAACTGGCTGATTAGGAACATATTAAGACAACGGCAGCTCGGCTGAGGTTTTAATATGCGCTTGGCTCCTGCCAGGCGAACACCTCTCTTCCTTTCTCTCCTCCTCTCTCTCTTTCTCTTGGGGGATAACTCCGCCTCCACGTTTCATAACCCCTTGTTGCTCTTGCAACATTCCCCATACCCTTTGTTGCATAACATCTTGCAACATTCCCATTGTTGCACAACAACTTGCAACACCCCTCCCCTTGTTGCATAACCCAATTGCAACATCTTACAACATTGATGAATATTGCATTGCACTCGTTCATTTTGCGGGCATACTACTTACGACGTACAGTGGGGGAACGGACATCGATGTTAGACAGCCTTAATGTTTGGCAAATATTACCTGTAGTGTCTCATGGATTCGCGGCAGCAATTTTTCAATCCGTCTAGCTGTACGTTGTGAAATCTTACAAAGTTGCCCGCACCTTGGTGGAGTTTTGATTGTTGCAAAGCCTTTCCATTTCTTTATACTGCATCAACCGTCGTAAATGGAAGGCGAAGTTTTTCTCCTATCCTCCTATAACTCATTCTAGACTCGTATGCAGAAACAACAGATTTCTTAAGATCTGTAGACAGTTCTTTACCACGATAACCCATTGCTTACTAATGGCTTATATAGTCATCTGTCTTCCATGAAGATTCACAGTGAAAATTATAGAATTCAGAATTGCAACATTCGTAATCACTGAACAGCCAACGACTGATAATTTTTTTAAATTCTTCAAGCCTAAGGTAGACATAAATTATTAAGTAATTTTGTAAATAAATGTACGAAAAATTTTACATTTTAACTTTTTTTTATTTTCCTCAAGTTTTTTAATGTCTTACATCATTATACAATGTGTCTCAAAAGTCACTATCTATTTTGAAAAATAATGGGAATTACGAAAAACTGGTTTAAGACATGAAAAATATATTTATTTCAAAGTAAGTGCCACAAAGAATTAGTGCTATTTATTTATCTGTCTCCACATGGCGACCATCAGTGTCTCTACAGAGCTCAAAGCGATAAGTTGTTTCCCGGAACACACTTTCCAGCATTTGAGGTGTTATTTTCTGAACTGCATCGGTAATACGATTTCGAAGTTCGGATACATCACTAATTCTTCTACCAGTGTACACCTTAGACTTAATGAAACCCCAGGCGAAAAAATCTAATGGTGTTAAATCGGGTGAACGTGCTGCCCATGGTTGTGTTCCTCCACGACCAATCCGGCGACCGGGGAAGCGTCTGTCAAGATAATCACGTACAATTATTGCATAATGGCACGGTGCTCCATCCTGCTGAAAAACTACTGTGTCAAGAATGCCATCTGTAAGAAGTTGAGGTTCGAGGAATTGTTCAAGCATGTCAAGATAATAAACCAATTAACTTTTTTTAAATACACAAATTTGCACCAGAAGTACATATCTTTATGCCAGCATAGCATTTTTAAAAAAAACATCTAATGTCACCGAAATAGATAATGACTTTTGAGACATCCTGTATGTCGGAATTAAACTAATTTTTTATTCATTAAATTTTTTCAAACGAACGGTAAACTTTTCCTAATTAGCGTATGCATGGTGCAAAAGATAAGGACGAACATAACTGAAATAGTTCTCTGCATGAAAACCTATGAGCGCCAATGTGTGTATGTATATATATACACACAGGGTGTCCGAGAATTATCTGTACAATTTTTGGCTGTTATTAAAAGTCAACCATGAAGGGTAGAAATTCCAGTATTGGCCCATTTTACAGAGAATCTCATTAAGTTTTTTCTGATACCACGTTTTGACAAGTTTTTAGAAATGTACGCGGGTGACAGACATTGATGATTTAAAAGCAAGAATCACAGCTGCTATTGAGCGAATTGATGTGGATATGCTGCAGCGTACATGGCAACATTTGGAGTATCGATTGGATGTTTTGCGAATCACTAATGGTGCACATATCGAATGTTTGTAACAACGTTACTTTAATAAAAGAAACTTTTGAAAATACAGATTCTAAATAATCTTGTTTAAGAATTTTACGTGTGTTATCAAGAATTTTATTGAAAGATGAAATTGTACAGATAATGTTCGGACACACTGGAATTTCTAAAAAACTTGTCAAAACTTGGTATCAGAAAAAACTTAATGAGATTCTCTGTAAAATGGGACAACACTGGAATTTCTGCACTTCATGGTTGACTTTTAATAACAGCCAAAATTATACAGATAATTCTCGGACAGCCTGTATATATATATATATATATATATATATATAAATATATATCAACGTAAAGAACGACGCTTGTATAGGAGATATTCCGCGCAAGATGAGAGAGAGAGAACGAAACAAATGAAAAAATAAGGTAACCACCCGGGAATCGAACCCTGGATCTTCCGATTGCCGGTCAGATATGATAACCATTACACCATGGGCCTCACTCATTCAAATGCCGTAATTCTTCTACATGGTGTAATGGTTATCATATCTGACCGGCAATCGGAAGATCCCGGGTTCGATTCCCGGGTGGTTACCTCATTTTTTCATTTGTTTCGTTCTCTCTCTCTCATCTTGCGCGGAATATCTCCTATACAAGCGTCGTTCTTTACGTTAATTATACTGCGTGTTTGCGTTAAATGTATATAATGTTACGGCATGCGGGAGGTGCCCCCTTGGGGCATTGGTTTCTGCGCGTATGTAGAAGAATTACGGCATTTGAATGAGTGAGGCCCATGGTGTAATGGTTATCATATCTGACCGCCAATCGGAAGATCCGGGTTCGATTCCCGGGTGGTTACCTCATTTTTTCATTTGTTTCGTTCTCTCTCTCTCATCTTGCGCGGAATATCTCCTATACAAGCGTCGTTCTTTACGTTAATTATACTGCGTGTTTGCAGTTATATATATATATATATATATATATATATATATATATATATATAATGATACACACAGACCGTGCATGGAACAAGGAACTCTTCTAGGAAAATTAAATCCACTATCGTCCGAATAAGTAATGGTAAATGACAAATACTATAGTTTTTCTTTTTCATGATGCTAGCCCGACCCGGGCAACGGGTCACTCGCAAAGAGGTCCTAAAAATATAGCTTCCCTCACCAGCTATCTGCAAAGCAGATAGGATCCAGCTTTGGGACAGGATCTATGGTTTAAAGCAGCCTAGCCCAGCAACATTTAGAACCTCAAAGCTGGATCCTATCTGCTTTGCAGATAGCTGGTGAGGGAAGCTATATTTTTGGGACCTCTTTGCGAGCGACCCGTTGCCCGCGTCGGGCTAGCATCATGAAAAAGAAAAAATTATAGTATTTGTCATTTACCATTACTTATTCGGACTATAGTGGATTTAATCTTCCTAGAAGAGTTCCTTGTTCCATGCACGGTCTGTGGGTATCATAAAAAAACCTCACGGAACCATTCTGAGTTCATTCTCATCATGAAACGGACATGTTATGTGCCTTGAAAAGTGGACGCTCAATTCTGCCAGTTGAGGTTTAAGTTTTGGTGTTTGGCTAAAAATATAATAGTTACCCCTTTTTCTTTGATGTATTCAATCTGACGTGAAGGCTGCGAGTCTTTTGCTTATATTGAGGTTCTAAATGTAGCTGGGCTAGGCTGCTTTAAACCTTAGATCCTGTCCCAAAGCTGGATCCTATCTGCTTTGCAGAGAGCTGGTGAGGGAAGCTATATTTTTAGTACCTCTTTGCGAGTGACCCGTTGCCCGCGTCGGGCTAGCATCATGAAAAAGAAAAACTATAGTATTTTTCAGTTATCATTACTTATTCGGAATATAGTGGATTTAATCTTCCTAGAAGAGTTCCTTGTTCCATGCACGGTCTGTGTGTATCATAAAAAAAACTCAGGGGACCATTCTGAGTTCATTCCCATATATATATTAGACTGGTCCTACCTATAAGGGTGAATTTTCAAATTTATTATTTTTGATATAGTACCCCTGGATATTTTGAAGAATGGTTAAAGAATTATAAATACCAATTTTAATGCAAATCGGATAATATTTAGAGGTGCCGCAAGGAGGTCAAACATTTCATTTTATTCTCCAATCGGATTATTTATATTAATATTTTTTACCCCTGAGGTAGCTGTTATCGGTGCGTTTTTTTTAATGTGGTATCCCCTATAGGCCTAATCCACAGTCCTCTAATTTTGTTTCTATTCCATTTATTTCTTTTATCTAAGTCTCTCTTTTATTGTAGATTTTTTTACGTTTGGAAAACGCTTTCGGTGCTGCTCTACAATTTGTAGAAGATATTGTTGTTCTTCACTTTTCGTAAGATGGCCACTGAAGTTCTTAATTAAAGCAACACCTCTCTCAGCGTTGTCATTTACAACATTCATATTTTTTACATAATTGCTAGCAGCTTTGTAGTCATCATTAACGTTCCAATCAGCAGGATCTCTGTCCAAAAAGTCCATTGGCAATGCTAATTTTGTGAAGAAGTTGCGAGTTGTTGAACTGACGAAGCTAGCTAGTGTTTTGTCTTGTAGGTTAGGATCATTCACATTCAAATTTATCCAGTTAGGAGGATTTTGAGAGCCAGTCACATCCAGCGCCTTCACCATTTTTCGCTTGACTTCCAGTGACGTTTCTTCATCAAAAAGAAAAAGTCCGATGAGCTCTTCATTCAAATACCAGAGATGGCGAGAGAGCGCTTTAGATGCAGCTACAGATATTTCTTTATCATCGTAGGATTGAAGTTTCTTGAGAAGAGATAGGTCATTACCTGGTGCAGAGGAAGCAATGGGTGCTAAAAACCATTAATTTACGTAGCATCGAACAGTATATAATGCAAAACGTTGCATCCCTTCTAGTTCACGTCTAGTGACTTCCATTTGTTTGTGGAAAAGACAAATTTTTATTGCATATATCACTCGCGCTATCGATCGCACACGGTGCAACGCTCCGGGTTGATGGAATTTAATGCCATCAAAAGGAACATCTCCAAGGTATATGATTGTCAAATCTAAGAGTTCTTGGTAATCTGCTCGAGGTTGTAATTTAGTCAAATGTTGCTTGCAATTTTCAATTATACTGTGCTTTTCCGGTACATCGATTTGAACAATTTCAAACTTGTTTGTGTCAAAAGTCTTCCATTTATTTTTAAGACGCTTAAATAACAAGATATCCGGACCACCAGTGGCAGCGCCGTGACATATGTCAAAGACAGATGCTATTACTATTTCGAGAATGTGATGTCGACAAGCTAGTCCGAGGAGCGGCCGTTCAAGTATGCTTTCAATAAGAGTACATGCTCCTTTTTTATCGCCAGTGTTGCTTGTAGTTGTGTCAAAGCACATTGCCTGCACACAATCTCGTAGCCCCCAGTCATCCAAAGCTTCGACCACAGCACCTGCAATATTTTTTCCTGTGCCAGATTTAAGTTTAGGTACGGAGAGAAGTTTAGATTTTCCTCCGCCTGATACAATAATTGGAAGTCTATCCACACTATCATCACCAGTAAGATCTTGGATAAGCTTTCCGTCCCAATGAACTGTTAGAGGAATATCAGTTTCAAATGATTGCTTGATGTCATCCGTAATTTGCTGACGAACTGATATTCGTTTTCTCCGTATTGAACTTCTACTCAGAACAATATCATCAACTTCATATCCAAGAAAAGATGCAGTAGCTGCTACTACTGATACTGCTTGGCGATCACTTAATTTGTTTCTGTCCAGTGTCATTGCTAATTCTGTTGATACAACCATTGCTGGTTTATGACTACCAAGTTTCTCCTTCTTTATGATGACTGGTGTACTTAATGTACTTGGCTCTTCTTCGGAGGAACTACTATTTGACGAAAATTGAGTCACTGTTGTGTTCATTTTCTTTCTCATAGTTTCTTTCTTAACTTGGCGTTGAAATGCTTCATCTCTAGATCTTCTCTTAGATTGTTTGAGAGCACATATTTTGTCCACACTTCCTATGTAGCCTCTCCTCCCCTTCTCTCGTTGAGCTTGTAGAAAAGCTCTGTCTTCTTCTACCGTCATTTTTTGCAGAGCATTGGCATGGGCGATATCGAATAAATCGTCCAAACGTTCTTGAAAAGAAGTTTCTTTATCTATTTGTGTCTGTGAACGTCTAGATTTAGATTTTTGAAGTCCTCTATAATTAAAATACTCCTTTTCTATTTTTTTCGTAACATTGCGATAGTCAGCAGTTGGTATATTTGCCATCTCCCAAAATTTCAATACTTCAGCGCAAACAGCTTTAGATGCATCTTTCAACGTCTTTTTGGCATGTAGATGATGAAAAATAAGCCGCAGAACGTCACCATAGGATGGTAGCTTTCTTCCACATATTGCCTCAATTGTTTGTCCAATAAGCCACATTTCTGTTGATTTTCTAGTCGCTACTGAACTTGCCATATTTTACATCCTATTTGTGCATGATGCCATTTGACACTCTCCTACACTGCTATGATGCTATCATCTCAACAACACAAGTAACATACCAACAGAAGATAACTACTCCACAATTCATATAATATTACTAATTTTTTTTTATTTCTGATATTTTTGACAGTAGTGCGGCACCCCTAAATATACTTCAAATGAGCTGATATTTTTGTCAGAAGTTATTCTTATAAAGGTTCACAATAATTTGAGGTACCATGTTATGATTTCAAAACGTTTGTTTTTTGGACCAGTCTAATATATATATATATATATATATATATATATATATATCTTGGTTTTTGCTTCTGCCCGAATTGTTCATTCTCACGAAAGTTAAGTTTGTTGCTGCACATTGGACCTACAGCTTAATGTGGAATCCAAACCACAACCCACCACGGGTGGTCAGAGGTTACGAAATCCGTGCCAGGACTCGATCTCACGACCTCCCGATCAGCAGCCCAGCGTTTTAACCACTAGGGTACCCATTTACTTACCAACCTATTTTTTTTTGGAAGGATGAACAGCTGGGTAAGCTGAGCTCCGTCTGCTTTCTCCGGGAATGTAACCAGGGCCGGTGGATTCGTAGTCAGCGACGCTAACCACACCACCACCGAGGCGCATATATATATATATATTAGTGGTGGACCGGATGTCAGTTTTTCAACATCTGCGGATGCGGATGCGGATTTTTAATTTCAATATCCGCGGATGCGGATGCGGATGCGGATATTTAATTAATCTATCAATATAATATAGAATTATGAATATATGACATAATTTTTCAAATTTCGTGATATTACTATTATGGCAGGCAATGCATAAGAATTAAAATCAATATTAATGTTTTCATTATGATAAAAATAATAATTATCTTAAGAGTTTCAGCCACAGAAAATTCAATGAAACAAGTTTCATTCAATTTTCTGTGTTACCAGCTATTTATATTTTGAGGTTTATATATTTGTTTGTTCATTAATAATTAATACTTTACATGAAATGTGCATGACTGGGCCTTATAAGCTACTTTATAAGCTAATTTAATTGTAAATTGCATAATTTATTAGAGGTAATATCCGCATAATATCCGCAGTCAGAAGTGCGGATGCGGATGTTAAAAATGACGCGGATGCGGATATCCGGTCCACTACTAATATATATATATATATAGTATATACAGGGTGTCCCATAAGTCCGGCATCATAGGAGAAATTCATATTTTTCTATTTCTACAAACCATAATTCATATTTTTCTCTTTCTACAGGCCATAATGTCTGTGAGCAAGGAAGAACGAATTCAGATAATTCTACTCATAGGAAATCGGAGTCAAAGAGAGGCCGCTGCTGAATTTAACAGACTGCATCCAGACCGCAAGCCAATAACACAGAGTTGTGTTAACAAACTTGTTGCAAAGTTTAAGGAAACAGGATCCATAGAAGATAAACCACGCAGTGGACCTTCAAGGAGGTCCACTGACGACGATACAGCGACTGCTATCCTGGCTCATTTTAACAGAAGTCCCAATAAGTCTCTTCGGCGATTGTCCGCCGAGACAGGAGTGTCGAAAAGTAGCATCCATCGCATTCTTCAGGCTCACAAATGGCATCCATATAAACTTCAGATCCTACAGAAATTAAGCGAAGATGATCCCGACCGGCGGATGGAATTTTGTGAATGGGCTACGAAACAATATGCTCGGGATGCCAATTTCCCGTCCACCATTCTGTTCAGTGACTAGGCTGTTTTTTATGGAAATGGTGAGGTAAATCGACAGAACACCCGCTACTGGTCTCAAAACAACCCTCACTGGTATACCTCTTCAAAGGAACAATGTGCATCTCGGGTGATGGTATGGTGTGGCATTTGGAAGGATCGCATCATAGGCCCCCTCTTTTTCGACGAACATGTCACTGGAGGCACCTACCTACGTATGCTCAAGGAAGAAGCATTTCCCAGTGTCTTCAACGAAGAAGGAAATTTCCCAACATGGTTCCAGCAAGACGGCGCTCCTGCACATTACAGCACCCAAGTAAGGGAATAACTGTACCAACAATTACCTGGTCATTGGATAGGACGTCGAGGGCTTGTGGAATGGCCAGCTAGAAGCCCGGATCTCACGCCACTAGATTTTTATATCTGGGGCCACTTGAAAGCGTTGGTATACGCAGAGAAAATTAGGAATGTTGAACATTTGCGGCAGCGCATTATTGGGGCATGTAACACCATTACTCCTGACATCATTCACCGTGTGCTTGCTGACTGGGTATCACGTCTGAATTTGTGTAGTGAAAACAATGATGGACATATTGAGCACGTTCTGTAAATAAAAGCTTTTGTTTTGCCTTTTTTTATTATTTTTCCTATGATGCCGGACTTATGGGACACCCTGTATATATGATAAACACAGTGTGCATGGAACATTGGAACAAGGAACTCTTCTGAGAAAATTAAATCCACTATAGTCCGAATAAGTAATGGTAAATGACAAACACTATAGTTTTTCTTTTTCATGATGTCTACTTGCGACGTGGTCACTCGTTAAGAGGCCCCAAAAATATAGCTTCCCTCACCAGCTATCTGGAAAGTAGGGCTGGGCATTAGGGTGGAGTGAAGAGAACCTCTTTTTAGAATTCAGTTTTGTTTGGGGCAGCCAAAAGTTAGTCTGTGGTACCAATAAGAAATCTGTAAAATATTAGCTAACTGCGACATCAACTTCACCGGCCCCAAGGAGGTCAAAGATTTTGCTTTTCAGGCGCCCAAAAAATCAAGGAAAAATTAAAAAATTTAAGCGTATCTTCCTTTGTGTTTGTGCTAGGAAGATCATTTTTATTTAATTTTATTTGTCTATTTATGTTCTTTAAAGTTTCCCTTATACACTTTTCTCCCATTCCTCAGAAATTTGGAAAATTTGGTATTTCATGAAAAATACTAACAAAAAATAGGAATTTTTATATCTTTCGTTGAGTTTCTCAACTTTAGTAGATGTTTTAGCACCATTTTAAGGTTTTCATTTGTTTACATTTTCACATATTTAAATTATTTCATAATTATATTATTTAGGGTTTGTTATTTATACTATATTACATTATAATTTATATCTCTTTTTCAGATAATTTGATTGCTTTGATAAATTTTTATATTGAATCTGATTTGCTAAAAACATTTACAGTCACTAATATAGTCTAATTCTTTTCCGACGCACAAAGCAAAATTAGGCATGGTTTCCATGGCCGCGAATGAATCAACAAAAAGGAAGACATGGAATACTCAACAGCTGAATCCAATCTTTGGGCCACCAAAGGATCTCTCACTGATTTATTTGCCTTCGTCCGAAGATATACTTCAGTGTTTCCTTTATGTTAGATAGGAAAGAATTAAGTCAGGAGAAGCTAATCGAAAAATTTGTGATGTTGCTACAGTCGTTGTCCAAAAAGTAAAGACTGTATGAGATCGTGCTTCTATTCCAACTAGATATCATAAGACCATAACGTAGCGCATCCAAGGTTTGTACGAAAAATATCAAAATGTCTTGAAACAATTCAAAGGGCGGAAAGACCAAGCATCCTATCAAGCATTGCTTCACAAATTTAAACTTTGACTCGCTGAAGCTCTTTGATATAGCTTCTTGTAAATGTGAAGACTTCCTGGCATGTCGTTGTGAGAAAGACCGAAAAGTTCCTGTTCTGGTAAAGGATTTCCTTAATGACCAACGAACGTCTCGAAAAATGATGATTGGATCCGTAGATAAAGTGGTCACCAAAAAGATGGAAACAAAGAAAAAGGCTACACAAAAGTATGAGGAATATACAGCACGGATCTCGAAAGGAATGAAAGAATTTGATACTGCTGCAACTGTTTCGTCAAGTTCCAGCGAAACGGACGAAAGCAGTGAGCCATTTAAACTCACGACAAAGCCATTAATTAATCCCGGACCTTCACAAATGAGAATGCGGTTGCCAACAGTGGGTTGAGAATGTGATCGAAGAGGAATATCTGACCGTGCTGGGGCAGCTCTTGCATCTGCTGTTTTTCAATATTTAAAATTAATTAGTAGTGAAGATACTTCTTCAGTGATCGACAGAAGCAAGATAAGACGAGAAAGGAAGATTAGAAAAGATCTCTCTGAAGATACTTCAACTTTCAGTTGAAGTGATTATGTTATGGGTCTCTATTTTGATGGAAGAAAAGCTCGAACAAACGTTATGATAAGGAAAAGTAGCAAGTATCATTCTAGGATTACTATAAAAGAGCATATTGTCCTTTTGAAAAAAACCAGGCTCAACTTACTTAGGCCACATATCTCCAGACTTGAGCACAGCAAAAAGCATTTATAAAAGCATTTTGGAGTTCTTGGGATGCAAAAATATCAGTGCTAGAAATATTGTTGCCATTGGCTGTGATGGCACTGCAGTCAATACTGGAATAAAAGGAGGCATATTAAAAAATTTGGAGCAGAACTTAAACAAACCCTTTCACTGGTTTATTTGTCTCTTTCATTTTAATGAGTTACCATTGAGGCATTTGTTAGAACACCTCGATGGGCCCTCCTCTGGTCCACGAAAAATATCAGGACGAATTGGAAAAGCATTAAAATCTGTCGACCAACCAATAGTTAAGTTTGAAGCCATGGAAGGAAATCCTCTTTCAATTACTGATTTTGATGATCTAAGTACAGATCAATTGTACCTCTATAAAGCTTCTCAGGCTATTACTTCTGGGTGTTGCAGCAATGACTTGATGGGATGTGAAAATACGATGGATAGCTTAAAAGTGCTGGTACAATACATCGTCAAAGTTTATGCGCCAATGTGGTTCACGATCAAGACAAAACCTTAGTGCTATGATGGACCTCGTCACCTGTGGCAGATGGTAGCTTATTCAAGATACCTAACAAAGGAGCTTAGAGATATTGTTGATAAAGTTATCATTCGTAACGCCTACTTTGTGCATCAAGATTTCAATGATTACTGATAACCGGCCAAACATTCGAAAATTGGCAATACGAAGGATCGAAATAGCAAGATCTCAAGCTGAAAAAATGAAAAGCATTCGCGAGTTCAGTGTACCGAAGCTAAATAGCTAAATTTCCATGCACTTGACTACACTGATATTATATTTTGGACAGATAGTCCCATCAGGCTTGAGCCACCATTGTCAAAACACTTAACCAAAGAGGAGTTGACATCATTGGCTGAGAACATTAGCGAAGAAAAATTAAAACTCTTTCAATTCCCATGTCATACACAAGCAGTAGAAAGGAGTATCAAGCTTGTAACAGAAGCGGCAAGAGCACTTTATGGAAGTGAGAGGAGAGATGGCTATGTTAAAACCAAAATTGCATCTCAAGCAATAATGAAATCATTTGAAACCAAGAGAGACTACAAAACTGAATAAGAAGCTTTCGAAATTATTGTGGTGGGTAGGTTAGGGTGGAACTCAAAGAGCAGCCATCTCCACGTGGATATTTCTGAGTAATTTAAGCCGAAATATGCATGGCTCGTATCTAGCTTAAATTAGCGGAGAGCTGCTCCAATAAACCAATATATTTAAAGCCATGCAGCTATTTTATGAGCTTCTAAAAGAAAACTGAATCAATGAATGACGCTTAACATCAACCATTCAACGAAAGCAATAAACCTCCATTTTTTGTTAGTATTTTTCATGAAATATATACCAAATTTTCCAAATTTCTGTGAGGAATGGGAAAAAAGTGTATGAGTTAAGTTAAAGAACATAAATAGACAAATCAAATGAAATCAAAATAATCTCCTTAGCATAAACACAACGGAAGATACGCTTTTGGGGTACCTGAAAGGCAAAATCTTTGACCCCCTTGGGTGGGGCCGGTGAAGTTGATGTCGCAGGTATCTAATATTTTACAGATTTCTTATTGGTACCATACACTAACTTTTGAGTGCTCCTACAAAACTGAATTCTGAAAAAAGTTTTTTTCACTCCACCCTATTGGGCATCCGAGATCCTGGAAGTAAAGTAGACAGCTCATTTCCCGGTAAACTGTCATTGATCCCGGGATTTCTCGGTATTTTATTTTCAGGGGAGACTTTTAAACAGTTTTATTATGAGGTATATTTATTTCATGCAAAGGCTTTTCACAACTGAAATTTTCTTTCACCTATTTTTTAAACTTTGAAAACCGTTTTCGCTTGAGTACGGGGTGAAATAATATCCCCGTATCCCGGATGCCCAGCTCTACTGCAAAGCAGATAGGATCCAGCTTTGGGACAGGATCTAGGGTTACAGCTACACCTAGCGTACTATACTCAGAACCTCAATATAAGCAAAAGACTCGTTGCATTCATGTCAGATTCACGTCTTTTGCTAATATTGAGGTTCTGAATATAGTAGGCTAGGTGTAGTTGTAACCCTAGATCCTGTCCCAAAGCTGGATCCTATCTGCTTTGCAGATAGCTGGTGAGGGAAGCTATATTTTTGGGGCCTCTTTGCTAGTGACCCGTTGCCCACGTCGGGCTAACATCATGAAAAAGAAAAAACTAAAGTGTTTGTCATTTACCATTACTTATTCGGACTATAGTGGATTTAATTTTCCCAGAAGAGTTCCTTGTTCCATGCACGGTCTGTGTGTATCATGAAAAAACCTCAGGGGACCATTCTGAATTCAATCCCATATATATATATATATATATATATATATATATATATATATATATATATATATATATATTCCGCGCAAGATGAGAGAGAGAGAACGAAACAAATGAAAAAATGAGGTAACCACCCGGGAATCGAACTCGGGATCTTCCGATTGCCGGTCAGATATGATAACCATTACACCATTACGTTAATTATACTGCGTGTTTGCAGTTAAATGTGTATATATATATATATATATATATATATAATAGAGAGAGAGAGAGAGAGAGAGAGAGAGAGAGAGAGAGGACCGCCAAGTAAAAGGAAAACCAATAACAGAATTTCATGTATTTAATAACACATTTTCAAGGTTTCAAGGTAAAATGCACAAGAAAGCGCCCAATCGATATTGTTTTTCCTCTCTTTTGGCGGTTTTTATTACACATTACTTCATAAATTGAATGCGTCCCAAAACCATGTATACATTTTTAAAAAACTTATAACAGGCGAACCCACTAACGGATTCAGATGATTTTTTATTTATTTTTATAGGTAAAATATACAACATCGAAATAATAGATAGTTTAATTTGTTTTAAACACGTAGGTGTTCGAAATGTCGACCATTGACATCAATGCACCACTGCGCTCTTTGATTCACTGATTGGCAGACTTCAACAAAAATGTTTGTAGGGATATTTCTACACGCTTCTTCAACTGTGCTCTTTAGTTGTTCAAGTGATGTAGGTCTTCTACTGTATACTTCATTTTTCAAATGACCCCATAAAAAAAGTCAAGTGGGTTCAAATCTGGTCAACGTGGTGGATACTCGATACTACCTCGTCGTCCGATCCACCGATAATGAAATGTTTCATCAAGGTAGTTCCTGACATCCTGATGGTAATGAGGAGGTGCTCCATCTTGTTGAAAGTAAATGTCCTCATCTCCGTATAACTGTCGAATTGCAGGAAAACCTTTTCCCCGAAGCATGTTGAGGTAGCTATGACCGGTAACTGTACCATCGAAAAAGAATGGACCAACCAAACCTTTGGAAGAAAAACCACACCAGACAGTTATACCCGGTAAATTTACATGTCGTTCCACATAAATGTGTGATTTTCTTGTGACCAGTATGTGCAATTATGACGATTAATTATACCATTCAACTTAAATGTAGCCTCATCAGACCACACAATTTTGTCCGCAAATTGGCCATCTTCTGTGTTTTTTACTCGAAACCATTCGCAAAACTGGATTCTGCGATCCGGATCATCCTCATTCAAGGCATGTAATAATCTCGGGATGTAAGATTTCCATTTAGCATTCTTCAGAATTCTGTGGACACTTGTCTTACTTTTCCCTGTTTCACGAGCAAATTGTCTCACAGATTTTCTTGGTGATCGGTTGAATACCTGTAGCACTTCATCAGAAGTGTTAGCATCTGTTGATGTCTTTGGTGGACGCCCAGTCGCTTGCTTGTACACATCATGCACAGTACCGTATACTTCAAATTTCTCACAGATACGTGAAATGGTAAGTCGAGTTGGAGGATTAGTTCCAAAATTGTCTCTCCACTGTTGTTGAGCCTTTGATATCTTCTCAACTTTAAAATACGACTTTAGTATCCATTTTCTTTGCTCAAATGATAAGCGCACACTTCCATTTTCCATATTTACTGTAGGCAGGCAAGGCTATTACTAATTTCGATTTTGTATCTCCTTAGGCTAGGCAAGGCTGTTAACAATTTCGCTGTTGTATCTCCTTAGGCTATAGGCTATAAAAAGAAATAAAAATCATCTGAATCTGTTAGTGGGTTCGCCTGTTATAAGTTTTTTAAAAATGTATACATGGTTTTGGGACACTCTGTGTGTATATATATATATATATATATATATATGGGCAAAATATTCAATTCAATTTATGAAGTAATGTGTAATAAAAACCGCCAAAAGAGAGGAAAAACAATATCGATTGGACGCTTTCTTGTGCATTTTACCTTGAAACCTTGAAAATGTGTTATTAAATACATGAAATTCTGTTATTGGTTTTCCTTTTACTTGGCGGTCTTTATATATATTATATATATATATAATATATATATATATATACATTTAACTGCAAACACGCAGTATAATTAACGTAATGGTGTAATGGTTATCATATCTGACAGGCAATCGGAAGATCCCGGGTTCGATTCCCGGGTGGTTACCTCATTTTTCATTTGTTTCGTTCTCTCTCTCTCTCATCTTGCGCGGAATATATATATATATATATATATATATATATATTTGTTAGCATCACTAACAATGAATACATCAGCTTCGGGCTCGATTCCCGTCGTGGGGAAGAGGTGCGCAGCTCATCCAGCTGTTCATCCTTTCTTTACTTGGTAGATGAGTGGGTATCGTAAAATTCGCCCAAATGAGTTGGAATGCTGCAAAGGAGTCGAACACAAGTCGATCCTGAACATTTGCTTAAAACTATTGAGCGTTTTTACAGGGTTTTGTCTTTTATTTGTATGGGAAACGTTTAGGGCATCTGTGACGTTGTGGTTCTTGCAGAACACTTTGAATATATTGAAATACGTCTTCACTCTTCAGATGGTGAGAAACAGGGTAAAACCTTTAATGAACCTCTACTCGGATGTAATCAATCTTTTCTTCGGATGTAGAGAAAGTGATGACACACTAACTTATAATGATACACTGAAATATAAAGACTCGAGTTTACGATTATCAGAAGCGCTGGTTTTGGGAAATGAAGCGACAATACGTTAATAGGTTTATTAGAAGCACGCCATCCTACCTATTGTAAGGACTTCACCAGGCGTGATGGTGAAGATCTTAGAATAGGTCGCAAGCTTTAGTTTCTTATAAATCCATTAAGTTAGCGTGGTTTTATTCCTCGAATTAAGTTTTTCGTAATTGAGATTATTCACATAACAAAAAACATTGATTTATTTGGTTTTAGATTGGAAATAGAAGTGGGAAACGTTTTACTCACAATGTAAACTTTATTATGTAAACTTTAACTCAACTCTTTTAAGTTTTGTGCATATTACAATCTAAATATTTGGGTACATTTTTCATAACATATATTTTTTATGTGCTGTTTTTATATGGAAATATTTATAAAAGATATAGTTCACTGATTCATGGTATTAATCCAGGGAGTAACTGCAAAACATATATATACGTTTATCATTTTGTTCTGCAGTCTGTAGACACAAAATACACAAAATATAGAATTATACCTTAAAAATTAACATATTCACTCTTTTCCAGTATAAAACCCGTTGAGTTTGCCACAATTCTATTCATATGTTAATCATTTAATCGTTAACAGGTTTGTCTCAAATTTAAATTTGGATCGATACCCTCTGAGTGACGACGACCGAGAGCTGAAGGTAGGAGACGCAAGAGTGTCAGAATTGAAATGATTCATTCACCGCAGTCCTTCAATGACGTGGTTCCCAGATTGTATGATATTACACCTTTTGAATTTGAAGTTCGTATCGACATTTGATTCCTTACAATATGTAACGTCAGACTAGCATTCAGTATCACCCATTCGTTCTTTTGTTGAGTGTGAGACGCACTTATCTGACTTTTAAAATTAGTGTTCTCTTCAGAACCTCTGCATCATCTGCATCTTGGTCATTTTCCTTTTATGGTCTTTTCCTCCGCGTAAGCGTTTTCACTGAGATTCGTCCACTGACGTTCCACACGCTGGATCATCACTGATGCAAGTCACGCCAGTTTCTTTCGTGAGCAGTCGTCAGAAAGTTCTTGAGAATTTATTGCAAAGGAAACTTCCTTCTTGTGTTGATGTAACTTAACAAATTCTTTACCCAATTCCAGATGTCTGAAATCTTTGGGAAGGAGTTTTTGTTTACAGCATACATCCTCATATTCTTTATTTTAGAAACAGGGACAGAAAGGACATCACACATCTGAGGAACTCTATAATTTTTCTTAAGGAATTTGAGGAATTTGAAGTACAAGTACTACGACCATTCGGGTTACGATGGCGAGGAGTTCTTGAACATTTCTGCTGGGATTTCCTGATGTTTCCTCTGTCTTGATTAAAAGGAAGGTTGACCATTTTCTTCAGAAGTAAAATATACCAAAGTCTTGATCTTTAAGGTGCCAAAGATACCTAAAATATAAATAAAATTGATAGTTAGAGAGCCTGAATAAAAGCGTCTACCTACTTGTTTATTTTAATATTTAAATCCGTTTGTTATTCCTCTTACGTTTCGCGCATATATATATATATATATATATATATGTTAAACACAGACCGTGCATGGCACAAGGAACTCTTCTGGGAAAATTAAATCCACTATAGTCCGAATAAGTAATGATAAATAACAAATACCATAGTTTTTTTCCTTTTTCATGATTTTAGCCCGACGTGGGCAACGGGTCTCTCGCAAAGAGATCCCATAAATATAGCTTCCCTCACCAGCTATCTGCAAAGCAGACAGGATCCAGCTTTGGGACGTGGATCTAGGGTTTAAAGCAAACCTAGATCCCTACACTCAGAACCTCTATATAAGTAAAAGACTCGTTGCATTCACGTCGTGTTGAATAAATCAAGAAAAAGGGGGTAACTATTGTATTTTTAGCCAAAAAAACCAAAACTTAAACCTCAACCGGGACATTGAGCGTCCACTTTTCAAGGCACGAAACACATCCGTTTAGTATACACAAACTCAGAATGGTTCCCTGAGAACAATATATGTTAAACACAGACCGTGCATGGCACAAGGAACTCTTCTGGGAAAATTAAATCCACTATAGTCCGAATAAGTAATGATAAATGACAAATACCATAGTTTTTTTCCTTTTTCATGATTTTAGCCCGACGTGGGCAACGGGTCTCTCGCAAAGAGATCCCATAAATATAGCTTCCCTCACCAGCTATCTGCAAAGCAGACAGGATCCAGCTTTGGGACGTGGATCTAGGGTTTAAAGCAAACCTAGATCCCTACACTCAGAACCTCTATATAAGTAAAAGACTCGTTGCATTCACGTCGTGTTGAATAAATCAAAGAAAAAGGGGGTAACTATTGTATTTTTAGCCAAAAAAACCAAAACTTAAACCTCAACCGGGACATTGAGCGTCCACTTTTCAAGGCACGAAACACGTCCGTTTAGTATACACAAACTCAGAATGGTTCCCTGAGAACAATATATGTTAAACACAGACCGTGCATGGCACAAGGAACTCTTCTGGGAAAATTAAATCCACTATAGTCCGAATAAGTAATGATAAATGACAAATACCATAGTTTTTTTCCTTTTTCATGATTTTAGCCCGACGTGGGCAACGGGTCTCTCGCAAAGAGATCCCATAAATATAGCTTCCCTCACCAGCTATCTGCAAAGCAGACAGGATCCAGCTTTGGGACGTGGATCTAGGGTTTAAAGCAAACCTAGATCCCTACACTCAGAACCTCTATATAAGTAAAAGACTCGTTGCATTCACGTCGTGTTGAATAAATCAAAGAAAAAGGGGGTAACTATTGTATTTTTAGCCCAAAAAACAAAAACTTAAACCAGAAGCTATATTTATGGGATCTCTTTGCGAGAGACCCGTTGCCCACGTCGGGCTAAAATCATGAAAAAGGAAAAAAACTATGGTATTTGTCATTTATCATTACTTATTCGGACTATAGTGGATTTAATTTTCCCAGAAGAGTTCCTTGTGCCATGCACGGTCTGTGTTTAACATATATTGTTCTCAGGGAACCATTCTGAGTTTGTGTATATATATATATATATATATATATTTTAGGGTGGTTTCATCTCATAGAGGTGGAATTCTATTCCAATTTTTTTTTCTTTGCCAACCCATCATTTAGTGCCACTTGGGGTAGAAACTGTAGAGCAGGAATATTTTTATGATCAAACGATATTTAGGACTTGCTCAACTCATTTGAAATTTTATGAATATAAAGTATATTGATATTAAATAGGAATCAATGAAATTCGTACTATATATATAATTTTGCTACAATAGCCCATGATTATGTTGTCCTTAAGGCAAAAAACAAAAATCTAAATATTTACATAAACATAAAAACAAAAAAGTTTATAAAAAACAAAAATAAAAAATAAAAAATCAAACCTAAAAAAAAATGAACATGAAAAAATCACGTTCGCAGCGTTAACAAATTGTAACACAATATTAGCGACGCAGGTATTTAACAAATTTGTGCTTCTTTCAACTTCTCAGGAGCAACGATGTCGATGACAAAACGTGCGGCCAGTGCCATCTGGTTGGTTGGTGTTACTCAGGCGAACTTTGAAGCTCCCATCTCGCCGACAAGTATTGGCTGTTCTATTCCATTTCCACACTCAGCAAAAACTGACTTTTAAAGATAGCTTGTCCAAGACAGCTGATCTCTTGCTTCCAATTTGGATGAAAGCTCGAGTGCCTACAAAAGCTGCTAAACATGTCGAACACATTAAGAAGCTTCATACTGAGTGGCAAGTGCTCAAGAAGAATATCAACCGAAAGTCTGCCACGAACCTTACCAACCAGGCAACATTTCAAGATGGGTTAGACAACCTTTTCGACATCGCCCACCAGGTTGCCATGCAGCTGATGAAAATTGAAGAGGACAGACAATTCCTCGAAGCTTAACGGGAGACAGGACAGAGGGGCACGATGGCTGGAGTCGACAGAAAACTCACTCTGCAAGAAGAACGTGTTGCAAGAGGGAGAGCGGAAGCTTCAAAGCGGACTGGCAAAGCGGCTTCATCAAGTGCTGCTGCTCGTCAGAAGTGGAGGAAGAGCTTGCACCATCAGAAACGCGTACTCCTAAACGAACTCGACTTCGTGGAACTGTAAGTGTGGTGACACCTGAAGTGGCAGCTGCACTAGATCGGACTAATGTGACTGACCGGCAAGCAGCGCATATATTTTCAGCTGAAGCACTATCCGCAAGGAGCGGATGGAACATCGGAAAAAGTTTGCTCATGAGATGAAGGAAAGCTTCGCCCCAGCAGTTCCTCTGATCTTGCATTGGGACGGCAAAATCATGGAGGATTACTCTGGTCCTGGTCGGGACAAAGTGGGCCGCCTCCCGATTCGGGACTACTGGCCTTACCTCGATAAGCCAGCATACTCCTCGACAGCGGATGAAAAAGACCTAATCCCTGTGATAAATGGATATATGACTGAGGTCATTGCATTTGCTGTTGACCAGCTGTCCACATTTCAGCCACGGGATGACTACCGTGAGCTCCTTCAGCTGACGATTATCTTCCTTAGAGAGGTCCCTCCGCGCGGGATCCATTTCCGATATCCAAGAGCAATACATCGAGCTCGTTGGATGGTTCGAGCTATCTACACCATCCAAATGTGCCTCTTCCGCAAGGAGTTTCCCCTCCAGCAGCAACAGGGATCATCAAGAAGGCCATCGCGCAGTGATATGGTGTGGAGCCACCTCCAGGAAGTAAGCCTCTTTGTCACAGCCATCATTGTCAAATACTGGTTTCAGAGTCTTCTTCAGTAGAAGCTCCGAGAAACGATCTGAATCTCCTCCGTGCACTAGCTAACTATGCTGATAAAGATATATCTAAGGCTATCAGCACAGCAATCAGCCGCCATCTTTGGTATCTATCAGAAACATTGGTAGGCTTCGGTTTCTTCGATGAGAGTGTTGCAGCAGAGGAGAAAAGGCAGTTGGTAAATGCCCTGAAAAACAAAATCGGGTCTGAGGAGCCCCCTAAATGGATCTCTCCAGTTGGCCAGGCATGTGGGAAAGAATTACACGATTTTGTCACCATGTCAACTCTGAAGTTTTTTGAAATACTTGAACTGCCTCAAGATTTCTTGGAGGAGGACCCAACACTTTGGCCAGTCCATGACTCATACAGGAGGAGCCAGGCTACTGTCCGGTCGGTGAAAGTGATCAACGACCTTGCAGAACGCGGTGTTGCACTCATCCAGGAGTTCAGTGCATTTCTCACGTGCAGCAAAGAGCAGAAGCAGTTCCTTCTAAAAGTCGTTGAAGATCATCAGAAGGTCTTCTTGTCACCAACGAAGTCTGCCATTATGCGAACCAAGCAACAATGATTATCTGGCATTTATATAATAATATGTGTCATGTAAATTGTCAATGGAGAAATGCCAGTGTTTTGTTTTTGTACAATACACAAATTATTTTTTTAATAAAATATCCCGCAACACGGATGGTTGTGGACCACAGTCATTAGCGGGGATGGGGCTAATGACCTGTTGTGTGAAAGGAACATTTATTACAATGTTTTAATAATTTACTTTGTCAAAATGGACAGCATGCTTTTCACAGAACAGCTCCTTTTTTTTAAAATGTGTCCCAATAGCAATAAAATGGATGGAGATCTTATAAAAAAAACAAAATAACTTTGAGCAAGTCCTAAATATATCCTGATCTCAAAGCATTTTTTAGTGTATAATTTTTTAAGCTAGTGGCACCAAATGCCGGTTTGGCATAACAGATATTCCGACATCAGATTTATAAAACCACCCTAATATATATATACAGTATATATATATATATATTATATATATATATATATATGGGATGAATTTCACAATTAAACACGTAAAATGAATGAATGATGCAAACTCACAACCCGTCATTCCCTGACGAGGTGTACTTCTGAGTACACGAAAGGCCTTGGAATCACTTTTCTTTTTCCTTGTGGGTTTGCATCATATATATGTTACTGTAAAAGCCCGACGAGTGGTAAATCTTAAGATTTGCCGGTAAATCTTGACATTTACCATGTACATCTGGTAAAAGTCCGAAAAACAAGTGAAATTTTACTTATTTCGGACTTTTACCAAATCTACATGGTAAATGTCAAGATTTACCATCAGAAGTTGTAAAAGCCAGGACTTTCCTTAGAAGAATTTGACCTTGTGGGTGAACTTTAATGTGACTTAAAAAACTTGACTACAAGGCTAGAAAACTTCAGTGTGATTTGCGGTTCTTTACTTGCTGCAGAAACCAGGGTTTGATTCCTGGCTTTTTGAGGTTTAAACTTAGCAACTTTCATTTACAAAAAAGTGAAACCTATAGGAACTGTCAAAAACAATTACTAGATGCAGAAATTAAATTTAAGAAAAGGCTCAGTTATGAATGTAATTGGGATCTTAATCAGTCTACTTGTAGTTTTAAGTCTCTAGTGTCTGGTATAGATTCAACACATCTTTTGAACGTCATTCAGACAAGCAATTTGAAATGTATCGCAAGGGTGAATTTTGTTCAGAACAGGAAACTCCAAAAATTAGGATATAATACGATTAATAATCTAGCAGCTAATGATCTCATCTTTAATTATTCTTCCAAAGTTCTCAGTGATATTAAAAAATCTGCCCTTTGTAAAGGCCTGAAATTCTCTCTTACTCCAAAGAAGCTTCATTTTTACGATCATTTCCTCAACTTTGAGTTATTTTTTAAGGACCTTTTTAAACATTCATTCATTTAAATAAATGTTTTTTTTCCCAGTTTTAGTAATTTCTCTTCAATCCTGGCTTTTACAACTTCTGATGGTAAATCTTGACATTTACCATGTAGATTTGGTAAAAGTCCGAAATAAGTAAAATTTCACTTGTTTTTCGGACTTTTACCAGATGTACATGGTAAATGTCAAGATTTACCGGCAAATCTTAAGATTTACCACTCGTCGGGCTTTTACAGTAACATATACACACTGTATATATATATATATATATATTATATATATATATATATATATATATATATATAAGTCTACCCATCCCCATATCGATCGACCCATCTCTTCATCTATTCAAATATCATAAAAATATATAGTTACGAAGCTGTCGCGATTGCCAATAATATGTGTAATATTCTAAGTTTTACTTTGAAAAATTTTTCTCGACAATTCAGTCCATGTAGTTTTTGTTGTTAATTGCACAACTGCGCAATTTAGATTTCGTACTAAAGCCCAAGGTCATATGATAGTGGGAACCTACAGCTTAACGTTGAATCCAACCCACGGGTCGTTGCATCATCTCGATGCAGGGGACGAGCACCCCTCAATTACTACTCACACCCAATATTGCTTAACTTCGCTGATCTACCTGAAGGCGTGTGGCAACAAAATCACCACGTAGCCTTTTCGAGATGGTTTGTAAGCAGGTATCACCTTTCCTTGTATGAGTATTCACGAGTATTTCGGAATTTTTCAACTGCATGAAGCTGTCGAGAAAATATTTAGTGTTTCAACAAAATAGAACAACCACGAACAACCACTGGCATTTAATCTTTATTAGATCGTAAAGAGATTCTATTTGCTAACAGGGGCTATGTCGTGGCCGCGTCACAACACCGCTTCCCGTTAAATCAGCAAAAGTAAGCGACGTTCGGTCTGTTCAATAGCTGGATGATTGGCTTTCCTCCGCGTCCAGTTGATGTAACAGCCCATGGTTCGGATCTCATATGAAGCTGTTGGTCTCCTCCTTCGCATGATCTACGCCGTAAGAACGAATTGTTAAACAACTCTAAACATTAGTATTATTATCTGCTAAAAGTATTTTTCAGTCCGTTTGTTTGTACTGTCACAAAACTTTGGGTTTTGAACTCTTACATAATTCTGTGGAGCATAAATGAAACTGAACTTCTGTTTCTGTCTTCATTTATGATTCTCATGTAATGGATTTTGTGTTTGGATACAATTTATAGGATTATAAGTAATACTGTATGCAAAAAATTACCTTAATTTTTCGAAAAGTTTCTCATTCTAACGTGAGGATTGGAATCCAGCCAAAAAATGAGAATAAACTATTCCTCAAAAACTGCCCGTCATTGGTCGCAAATCCAAACATTGGCTCGTCCAACTTAAGTAAAGTCACTTCAAGTTGTGGAACCATTCAAGATGAGATGGAAATTTGTCTGCGGGAATAAAGAATAAGTTTAGATTTTAATTATGAAGAAGAGCCTTACAATTGAAAAGCGGAATGTAACTGTTAAAAAAGTTATTTATTTAAGTCTCAAATTTCTTTTGTTAATAAGTGTTTTTTATGAAATGTCGGTTTCAATAAATGTTTAGATAAAAATTATGATCACGCTTTAATTTTTCTTTCTTTACGATCACTATTCTTTTTATACAAATTGAGGAAGGAGTTTCGGTCGAAAGCTCCTTCGGAAGACAGCCTTTATGGTCGCTACTAGGGATGGAAAATAACCGAAAAGTGTAAAACCGGTTTTCACCGTCGCTATATTCTTAAAGCCGGTTTTTACCGGTTTTCACCGATGGGATTCTGTATGCTTTTTAGGGAGGTAATTGATCAATCAAGTATGTGTAACATTTGAATTAAAAAGTTTATTATCGAACTTGATTTTTGAAATAACACTTGAGAAAACAAAGAGCATTAAGTGTCTGATCTGACATTCTTGATCGAATCTTTGTGACAAACAGTGGTGGGCACCGTTAACCAAAAAGTTAACTTCGATAACGATAATCCGTTAACCCCAATTTTTAACTCCGATAACGATAATCCGATAATTTTACTACAAAGTTAACGGAAGTTAACGATAATCCGTTAACGATAACTATTTCTTTACTAACATTTAAAAAAAATCAAGGAAAAAAGCTTTAAAACCCATAGAAAATGTTTATTTATGCAAAATCCAACAATAAATAGGTATTTAACTGTATTTTTATCAAGTTTTGCAACTTTTTTGCTTAACTTTTTTTTTTTATTTTTAATAAAAAATGTACTGATTACATGTTTTGAAACCCTTGTAACCACTAACCATTAACTAAATTTTAATTTACCAGAGAATTATTATGGCGGGAACTGAAAGGTAAAATTAAATTTTAGGCACATTTATTAAAGACTATGACACGATGCGCTGGTTGCCCTTCAGAAAGACCAACTTCTCAAAGTTAGGCCCAACTGCCAGTCTTGACCTCTTGGGCCTCAGGATGTCCTTGCCGAGAGAGAAGAGCCGTTCCACTGCGGCAGAGGACGGAATTGGCAGACTGAAGTTATGGCGGTTTGAATTCATTCGCGGAGCGGTGATCTTCCGTGAATGACTCCTCGCAGTTAACGGACTTTAACGGACTAAATATCGAGTTATCGGAAGTTAACTGGTCCGATAACGATAAATGGAAATTAACTTCCGTTAATAGTCCGTTAAAAAAAGTTAACTTCGTTAATTAACTGTTATCGGATTAACGCTTTAGTGCCCAACACTGGTGACAAATAAACCAGCAGCTGAAAACACTCTCGGACTCTACGCTGGTGGCTTTTATTGTAAGCAACGCCTCGTACATTCGATCCAAATTTTCGCTTCTATTCAAAGTAGCTTCAAAATATTTGAATTCATTGTTTACGTCAAAGGTCTCAGAAGAATCTTTCTTGGGTTTCATTTTCAGTTTGTTCATCTCACACATGTACTCGTTCATAAGTTGATCGTCATCATTTACTTCACGACCTGAGCTGCATTGTGAATCTTCGAGTTTCGAAGCAATTGATTGGACTTGGTCGTCTGTTTCTGAAATCTGGCAAGCTTCTGGAAAAAGCCTCTTAAATGTATGATCCGCATACTTCTTAAGTGCTTGTCTTGAAGGAAAGAGGAACAGTTCTGATGATTCATTTTTCAAGACCTCGGGATTGTGGAGAAAACTCAGCAAGGCGACAGCTTCTTTTTGTCTTCTCGATGAGTAGCGATCAATGAGATACTGACGTAGTTCAAAAGCTAAAGGATTGTTTTTGCTTTCAAATTTATCCAAAATGAACTTCATGGAAGATTCAGCTTTGAGCAAATTTGCATCTTCGGAACAGAGTCCCTTCAAAACAATTTCCAGTGGACGAAGCGTGTCATTGGGTCAAAGAGGCTCTTTAGAGCATTCCATTCTTCATCTGAAATCGTCTCTGTTGAGCGTATCACTCTGAGGGCCTTTGGAATGCAATTTTTGAATTTCAAAAATCTTTCTATCATGGCCAAAAGACTGTTCCACCTCGTTCTACAGTCAAGGATAAGCTTCATTTCCTTTCCATTAAATTCATCTTTGACAAAATCCTGCAGTCTCTCATTTTTCAAAGGAGACTTTCGAAATATGCGGCAGATTTTTCTCACCTTATTTATTACTTTTAAGTAATCTTCTCGAAGTTTTGGAAGAACAATTACGTCATCTATGTCGGACTCAAAAATTGTATCAGTGCATAAAATTTCACACTCATCTTCGCTTAACTCATGGGCAGAATGTTCATCTTCTTCGATGGCTTCATCTTCAGGGGTAGGGTCACTTTCCCCTTCAATTGAATTTTCAGCAGTTTTTTAATACAAGATATCCGAAACCGCGAGATGTATAGCATGTGCAATGCATTGCTGGTGATCAGGTACTATTTCTCTTCCAAATTTGACCATTACTGAGGCACCGTCGGTGGTGCAACCCACGATATGCTTATCTAGGTCCAAGCCAAAGTCTTCCAATCTTTTTCTAACGATTGCAATAGTTTTGGTGCTATCGAGAGAACCATTTATTTTCATGAGACGAAGAGACCAATGTTGATTTTCATCATGAACATTAATATTAATATATATCTTTGGTTTTGCTCATCCATAGCAACTCATCCATAGTTAATGAATAGCGGATTCCTTGTCTCACCTGATTCTTGAAGTAGTTGACCAATTCATGCTTCTTTTTCTCATAAAAACTAAGCACCATTTTTCTGACACCATTATGGGAAGTTGGATGAGGCTTGTCGTATTTTATCTTTCTTAGACTTTCTTGAATGAATTCACTTTTAGCAATTGATTGGAAACTCAGTCCATCTACACACGCAAGTTTCGAAATTTCCTCTTCTATGGACTTTTTTTGCACAAACTCTTCCACTGTTCTTTGTTTCTTCAATGGCTGATTAATCTGGTCGATGTTTATGCCATGAATATTTTGCATGTGGGATGATAAACTTGAAGTAGAACCTCCACAACACTTTAAAACTTTGTGGCATGTCATACACTCTGCTTCTTCTTTATTCTTACGAGTGAAATGATACCAAGCATTTGATTTCTTTGACATGATGGAGTATTAAATCTTAGAATCTTAACTGATCAACGTGCAATCATCCACATAACATTCAAGCCTGAAGCATCAATTATTTACACTTATAAACAAACAAAAAACGATACGAAACGATGCAAAACGTAATTACTATGTTTTTAAACGGTTGGAAACGTTTGTTTCATAGAAAATAGACCAAAGTGATCGGAGACTTGCGCAAAAATGTGAAAACCAGTTCTTATCGTCGGTTTCGGTGATGATTAAAAATTTTCATCACCGGTTAAAAACCGGGTTCCATCTCTAGTCGCTACCCGGAGTTAGGTGAAAAACTCCAACTCCACTCCAAATTCAGACAATTTTTGGCAACGTGCATGGAATGAATGGTCTTCATTTTGTTAATCGAATACATAAAAAATTCTTTAAAAAAATGCACGTTAAATGAAGCATTTCATTCCTGTATTTCATACTGTCCGCAATAGTGCTTCCCTGGTACACGAGATAAATTTACCTATAGTGTGAAAGAAAGCCATAGTTTTTCTTTTCATCATATTTTTTCTTTTTCTTATAAATCTTCCTCACCACTTTTTTTGTAATAGCGTATGATAAGTTCAAAAGATATTGGAATAACCATTAAAGGACAAACTAATGACGTTGGCAACTTTTTCACTCCATATAAAAGCAGGCAACCGAACGCTTTCATAATTGTAATTAAACGAAAGAAATATGCAGTTGGCATTTTCCGTTTATCGTAGTCTTATTATTATTAAAAAAAAGAGACAAATGTAATGGTTGCTGTTAGTTTCTTAAGTGAAAATATCCAGGAAACAGGAACCATAGAATAAAGAGAATGAAAGAATAGGAAAATAAAGTCGGGGAAAAGGCAGTGTCAGAAGTGACCAACCAATATCTTAATTTAGGTGACTATGAAAGACAAGATAAACTATACAGCTGGAAGTATATACAACAGGAAAAAATAGAAGTAAAGATAATATGACAAATGTGAATAATTTAGGGTTGCCAGATTAAAAAAAATTTCTGAGGTTTTTTCAAGACCAATTTTTTTTTCAAATTGAAACTAGATTTCTTCAACGGTTACAACAAACAAAATTAGAAAATTTTTATTAAAACAATACTTAATAATGCTTGATTTTGGATCAAATGCGGGACGTCTGGCAACCCTAACTGTGATGCACAAATGAATGTTAAAGGTTGTACTCAAATCTGGAGAAGCATATTTTTCGTGGTTCCTGCATCCATTATATGATAGCTTAAGAATAAATTGTGTTAGACAAATTAAAACAAGAAAACATTAATTTCAAATCACGTATGATTGCAATCGCTGTACGGAAGATTAGGGATTTTAAGATGGTATGTAATACAGTAGAAAGGACAATATTGAAAAGCATATCAGAAGGGATGTATATTATTCCTTATATTATATTAATATAATATAATATAATATGATAATATATTATATTAATAGAAGGTAGTTATTCTTAAGGAGCGTAAATGAAGTAGCAACGTAACTATGCAACATATAAAATATATACGGTAATATTCTTAAATAGAGAAAAGAGTAATATGATTAACGACTGCTGTACAAATTAATTATTAGTAATATCGTTTGAATCGCGGCACTTATTTCCTTTTCCCCCCACAATTTCTTTTTTCCAGGTTAGGTCAACTGTACGCCATTGACAATTGGTTAGGTTAAGTCATGATATTTTCGTTAAAATGAAAAGGAATAAGTGGAATATTTTAACAAAAATATCATGACTTAACTTAACTAATTGTCAAGGGAGTACAGTTGACCTAACCGGGCCGGGAAAAAAGAAATTGCGGGGGGGAAAAGGAATAAGTGCCGCAATCGCCTATAATTTATATTATAATTTATATATATAAGGAATCGCCTATAATTTATACTATAATTTATATATATAGATATTGAAAGGCCATGAGAGTGTTAAGCTAGGGATTAAGAAAAAATATGTCTTCAAAATTTTACCACTTATATGGCGTTAATATGTCATTGCTTACGACTTATAGTTTTTTTTTGTTTATGCAAGTATTTATGTGTTTATTTGCTTGGTTTTTAATAATAATGTCTTTTTTTTCAGGTATTGCGTGAGTGATTAATGAGTAAACCCCATTCAGTGGAAATGGGTGCTTCAAAAATTTTTTTACCACTTTTATTAATCACTAATCACATTAATCACTCCCAATCCCTGAAAAAAAAGATATCATTATTAAAAAACAAGCACATAAACACACAAATACTTACATAAAAAAACTACAAACTAAGTATAAGTGGTAAGCAATGAAATTAGCGCCATGTAAGTGGTAACAGTTTTTTGAAGCACCCTGTCGTTGATGATTCTTTTTTTGTTATTAATAAGATAAAGCATACAATAATATACAAGTATTTATCTGTTTTAAGGGCTAAAGCATGGTTGCTTTTTAATTATGAAACAACACAAAACATTTGCAATATCTACCCATTTATCCATTCAATCATCTTCTCTCTCTCTCTCTCTCTCTCTCTCTCTCTCGAGTGGAAAAATAAAATTGTAGAAACACAATTTCATAATGAAAACTAAAAACGCATGACATGGATTCGGTGAGGTGGAGTTGCGTTTCTGCCGTCACGATTTCTCTTTTTCTCTTCTTTCTCTCGGGTTGCTGGATGCACGTGACTGGTGAAGGCATGGTGTGGAAAATCTGATTTCTGCTCTTTCTTGTAGAAGCATTTCATCACTTTGCCGGCGTGATGGCTTTGCGTGTACATGGGTGTAGACATAAGGAATTAATCCTTTTGAGGCTAGCCTGAAGTGGGTCATGGGGTCTTTGTTGAACTAATACCTCGGAAAATAGAGCTGTAAATAAAATGCATAAAATCAAAACCATATGTCTGAGGGTTTTTGACGATAACAAGTGGTTGACGTACGATCGGCACAAGTATATTATTTGTTAGTTTATACAGCGGTGCTATCTAGTGCACGATCTCTGTGTGCATAGCATTATGTAATTGTAGAGCTAGTTTATATATTCTCTTTGCTGTAAAATTTCGTTGGCTACTTTTCCAGGATCAAGGTATTTTCTTCAACCTTTTTCCGTAAATGGCTCTGGCGGGGAGGGAGCGGAGGGTGGGAAGAGAGCATTAGGCTTTTCTAGCCATTTTTTACTCCTGCTAGAATAAGTCAAAATGAACCAGTTTAATAACAATAACCTCCCTGAGTGGACCGAAATGTCTTTGAGGCTTCCACTTGTCCTTGTAACTCGTTGTCTCTCTCTCTCTCTCTCTCTCTCTCTCTCTATATATATATATATATATATATATATATATATATTGAGAGAGAGAGAGAGAGAGAGAGAGAGAGAGACTGACTGCTGGTCGATGCTGAACCGTCGTTCCAAACCATTATAAGGTGACTATACTGTATATACTCGTATATTCCTCCTTTATTACGTAATTGTGGGAGTAAATGGTGGTAAAAGATGTGGATGCTCTTTACTGTTAATGAAAAGGGGAATATCTTGAAAGAATAATGTGTTCATTACCCAGTCACAAAAAAGCAAAGGCGTGGCATGAGGCTATTTTCCAAACAGTTACAAATTATTTTGTGGTGTTTAACATCTGGGGTCTATTTGCCATACATTTTTTTCTTCGACGCACTTTGGCGCAACTGTGCATGCATTGGAACGAAAGGTAACCCTGGAACTTATGTGTCCGAATGAACACAAATGGCAGCACATTTCGAAAATGATATATTAATATAGGCTATAACATACCTAATTTTAGTGTGAAGTGATAACCAATTTGCGCAGTAATAATTTCAATTTGTACAGTGATAAATTGAAAATCTGTGCGGTGATAACTTAGGTTCTATATCCGATATAGAACCTAATGTATCACTGCACAAATTGAAATTATTACTGCGCAAATTGGTTATCACTGCACACTAAAATTAGGTATGGTCTATAATATATTGAACAAATTTGACGTTAGCGACTTCCTCGACAGTAAATCAACTGTCCAAATAAAATTCATCTCCCTTTAGCCGTCTAAAACTACAACTCCAATTTTATGATCCAATTTTATGATCTAACGTTCATCAAAATTCTAACTTCATGTCACTATAGGAAACGCAAATGAACAAGGTTGCCATAGTTCCGGTCTCCATTTTGTAGATCCAAATTTCACATACAGTAAGGGTATTATTTGAAAGGAATTTGTTTGAAGTAACGAACCTAAAACATTTTGAAATTATGGAACAAATGTGTTCGTTTGATACCTGAAACGGTTAAATATAAATATATATTCTCTCTCTTTCTCTCTCTCTCTCCCTCTCTCTCTCTCCTTCCACGTTGGAGGGGGCTCAGGCTCCTGCGGAAGTTGCCCCCTCATTAGTGAGGGGCTCTTCGACTCCCGACAACCCTGGCTGTTCGGGAAACGGGTCATGCTAGGGGGCGGTCATAATAGGGAAGGCTCCCTCCGTTGCAATGCTTTTTAATGCTAGGTCGATTAGGAATAAGTTTTGCGAGCTACGGGCGCTCTTAGCATCAGAATACCAGGATATCGTTGCTGTCACCGAGTCCTAGATTCATGCTGATCGTAGGGACTACGTTGGGGAGTTCGAAATTCCCGGGTATAGAATGTTTCGCAAAGACCGCACACGTGGGGAGGGGGGTGGGGTACTAATATACGTCAGGGACACGTTGAATCCGGTTGACTGCCAGTTCCGGTCGGAATGGGAGCTGCTTGGCGTCGATCTGAATGTGGGAGGGACGAGCTATAGGTTAATCTGGTGACAGAACAATTGCGTCCTGGTCAAGTGCGTTCCGGACAAATGCGTCCCGGTCATTGACGTCCCTGGACAATTGCGTCCGGTTTTATTTCGTCCCGGACAATTGCGCACTTCCCCAACTACTATATGAAGTTTATTTATTAGAGAAGTGAATAGAAAGTTCATTGTGACTTCACCTACGCAATTGTCCAGGGACGCCAATGACGAGGGACGAGTATGTTTGTTATTGTAATTTTGTATGGGATATAATGCCCGGTTAGATTAATTGAATGCCCAGTTAGGTCAACTGTATGCCCTTGACGATTGGTTAGGTTAAGTTGTGATATTTTCGTTAAAACTAACGAAACTAACTTTATCTTAAGTGGACGTAACCCATAAAATTTGACAATGATGTTGCTGATGATGGATAAAGTTTTAGAGAACAGTTTCGAACAGAACTTATGAACATATAACAAGTTTAATAGGTTAAAATGAAAAGTATATTTGAAATTCCGATACTAACTTTCTATTCACTTCTCTAATAAATAAACTTCATATAGTAGTTGGAGAAGTGCGCAATTGTCCGGGACGCAATTGTCCGGGACGCAATTGTCCAGGGACGCCAATGGCCGGGACGCATTTGTCCGGGACGCACTTGACCAGGACGCAATTGCCCTAGTACCGGTTAATCTTGGTGTACAGACCTCCGCATCTCCTCCTCGAGGAGAGGAGGATACAGCCCTGTGCACCGAACTCAGTAGCCTGCCAGGGGATAGGGTGTGTGTAGTTTTAGGAGACTTCAACCGTCGCGGCATAAAGTGGGAAGACAGGACTGCTGATGCTGAAGGGAGGAGGCTAGTTGACTTTGCTGATGAGAACTTCCTCACTCAGTGGGTCAATGAGCCTACACGAGGCGAAAGCGTTCTAGACTTAGTATTCACGACCGAAGACAACCTCGTCACTGGCCTCACCGTTGACGAATCGTTGGGCGGGAGTGATCACGGTCTGATTAGGTTCCGTGTGTGCGTCCCTCGGGTGAAGCGTAGTAACTCGAGAGGCAATAAGCTCGATCTCCGGCGGGCGGACTTTGTTAGCCTCCGGGATAGCGTAGGTGAGATGGGGTTAGAGGTCGGCGGCGATGTTGAGGGAATGTGGAGTGTTTTCCGGGACGAGTTTATAGTGCTGCAGTCTGCTGCCATACCCTCAAAACCGGTCACCCCTGGTTCAATCGTGACATCGCTTCGGCTATCCGAAATAGGAAAGTAGTGTATAGGAGGGCGAAGGCCAATCGTTCCCACGAGAACACTGAAGCGTATGTCCGCCTGTGTATGGAAGTGAAGGCGAAGGTTAGGCTAGCGAAACGTAACGAAGAACTACGGGTGGCAAGCCTCTGCAAGGTGAACCCTAAGGAGTTCTTCAGTTATGTTAATGTGCTTAATGAGTACTTTGCGGGAGTGTTCACCAGGGAGGACACCCGCGTCATCCCTGAGCCAGGCGTCAGGCACGAAGGTGCTGGCCTGGATAGTGTTCGGTGTACCGCGACAGTCGTTGCCGATAGAAAAGACAAACTGAGCGCGTTTAAGGCTCCTGGGCCGGACCAGTTTCTCCCCAGAGTGTTGCGGGAGGTGCGCGACCAGGTGACTCCCCACCTGGCTACAGTCTTCAACAAATCGTTGGAGACGGGCCAGGTGCCTGGTGACTGGAGAGAAGCCAACGTGACCCCTATCTTTAAGAAAGGGGATCACGAAAGTCCAGGGAACTATCGTCCCATTAGTCTCACTTCAGTTGTAGGTAAATTATTAGAGGGGATAATAGCGGATAGGATCGTTGACCATTTGGATTCCTACAAGCTGCTTGGGGACTCCCAACATGGGTTTAGACGGCATAGGTCGTGTCTCACCAACTTGCTCGAGTTTTTCCACGTCATGTTGAGTGAGTATGATAAGAGTAGGGCGATTGATATACTTTATCTCGACTTTGAGAAAGCCTTTGATAAGGTACCTCACCGCCGGCTAATGGCGAAAGTGCGCGCGCTGGGTATCGGTGGGGAAGTAGGTAGGTGGATTGAAAACTGGCTGAAGAATAGGCGGCAGAGGGTTGTAATTAAAGGGGCTAGTTCGGGTTGGGCCTCGGTCACTAGCGGGGTTCCTCAGGGTTCCGTTTTGGGGCCACTGTTGTTTATCATTTACATAAATGATATAGACGGTGGCATCGTCAGTCGGATCGCCAAATTCGCTGATGACACCAAGCTTGGGGCAAATGTTGGGGCGCCGGAGGTGATCGAGCAATTGCGTGCGGACCTAGGTAGGATAAGAGAGTAGTCCGAAAAATGGCAAATGCCGTTTAACTTGGGTAAATGCAAGGTGATGCACATTGGCTACGCCAATCCCAAGTCGGACTACTCGATGTTGGGAAGTAATATCGAGGCGACTGATTTGGAAAAGGACTTGGGTGTGCTAATTAGCAGCGACCTTAAGTTTACCAAACAGTCCGTAGAGGTGGAAAAGAAAGCCCAGAAGCTGTTGGGTTATATCAGGAGGCAATTTCAGTTTCGGAACAAGGAGATTGTGCTCTCTCTGTACAATTCCCTGGTTCGTCCGCAGCTGGAGTATGCTGTGCAGTTCTGGTCGCCCACCCTCAGGAAAGATATTGAGAGACTGGAGCGAGTGCAGGCGAGGGCCACAAAGTTAATCCCTTCCGTTAGGCATATGGGCTACAATCGACGGTTACGCGCCCTGAACTTGTTTTCGCTGGAAACTTGGAGGCTGCGCGGTCAACTGATCGAGGTTTTCAAGTTCTTACGCGGGTTCAACGATGTCCTCTGTGGATCAGTTCAAGAAAAGGTTAGACCAAATCTTGCACACTATTTGAGTGTGTAGAAAATTTTTTGTGGCACCCGTTGCCATTGGTACTTCCTCGGTATGGGCCGCAAGGCCTTTCGAGGTACTTCTTTTCCTTGTAACTCTCTCTCTCTCTCTCTCTCTCTCTCTCTCTCTCTCTCTATATATATATATATATATACATATATATGCAGGGTGTTTCATAACATGTGGGGCACACTTTCAGGATGGATTCAGGACCTGAAAACAATGAAGAAAAGTTTATGTAAACGTAAGCCCGAAATCGCTTTGTTTCCGAGTTACAGCCCGTTTTGTGTTCCAGCAATTCTTTTCTCAAACTGTTTACAAACACTGCTTGCCGACAATGTAAGTGTGCACGAGACTTATTTCATGTATGGCCTTGCCAATTGTAATGTTTCATACACTCTATGACATGTTTCAATATCGTTGAGTGTAGAACCATCAGTCAGTCAGAGGTGCATGCAGTGTTTCACTCTTCGTATTCGTAACTTCTTACCGTGAATAAGTGCAGTCCAGTGAAAAAAAAACTTAAAAGTGTTTGTGCTATTCAGTGATAGTGTGCATTTGAAGTGAGAATGGAGGCTTATTCAAACAGAGAAATGGCAAACATGCATCTCATGTATGGACTTGCCGAGTGTAATGCGGCCGCAGCAAGACGTCTGTATGCGGAAAGGTTTCCGAATCACCGTCTGCCAGATAAGAAGACCTTTCAGAGAATAGACGAGCGTCTTGGTGATACAGGGTCATTCAACAAGCGAGTTTCAGATGGTAGTAGACCAATCAGCGCCAGAACTGTTGAGTTGGAGTTGTGGGTCCTGAATCGCGTGGAGGAACATCCTGGTGTCAGCACCCGAAGGATACCAGCAGCAGAAAGTATAAGATACACAATTATGTGGAGAATTTTACGGGAACCATAGCTTTACCCATATCACATTCAGAGAGTACAAGGCCTTACTGAAGCTGATTTCCCACCGCGAGAGGCTTTTTCTACTTGGTTCCTTCAACAGTGTGCTCGCGATCCTCTTTTTCTATCCTCCGTGTTGTTTTCTGATGAGGCTGCCTTCATAAGAAATGGCGTGATCAATTTTCACAACACTCATCACTGGGCCGAAGAGAATCCGCATGCCATTATTCACTCAAGGTACCGACAATTTAATCGGTCCTTTTGTTTTGCCTGGAAGATTAACAGGAGAATCTTATTCCAATTTTTTAAGGAATGATTTAAGCGATTTACTAGATGAAGTTCCTCTTGGTGTCTGACGTCGTATGTGGTTTATGCATGACGGCGCTCTGCCTCATTTTAGTCGTAGCCAGAGACTATTTGGATGACCATTTCCCTGATAAATGGATAGGCCGTGGAGGACCCATTGCGTGGCCTGCTCGCTCCCTGGACCTGAATCCATTCGATTTTTACCTGTGGGGTCATCTGAAATCCATCGTTTACGTGACACCCATTGACAGCGTTGAAATGCTTCACCAACGTGTAGAACAAGGATGCCAAAAAATCCGAGCAATACCTGGAATGTTTGAACGCGTCAGGCAGTCTATGACGAGGCGTGTTCAGGCGTGTATTCAAGCGCAAGGCGGTCATTTTGAGCAGTTCCTTTAAAGGTAAGGCGGATACTTGCTGGAACACATAACGGGCTGTAACTCGGAAACAAGGCGATTTCGGGTATATGTTTATATACACTTTTTTCATTGCTTTCAGGTCCTGAATTCATCCTGAAAGTGCGTCCCGCATATTATATATACAGTATATATATATATATATATATATATTATATATATATATATATATATATATATATATATATATATATATATATATATATATGAGGGGTCCCGCGTCTTAAGGTACCTAGGCGCCAAAATTAAAATTCGTCAGAAATCGCCTCCAAAGTTTAGCAATATTCTCGCAATAGTATCTCTGTTATTAATTGAGCTAGAACGTTAATTTTTGGCTAAATTAGAGTTCTAAGTATGCTAATGAAGATGTTGATGAGGTTTTGGAATAGATTTTCATATTTTATATTTTATATATATTTTTTTAAATTTTTTGATTTTCTTATTATGCCGAACTTTGGGTGAACTTTTGGCTAGCAATAGAGGTGAAAAAAGTAGTTCGCTTCATAAGGTTTTCAACCATACTTCTATTGTCGTAAGGTCATTATAACCCAAACCACGCGATAGAGGAAGGGTGAAAATATGTAGTGATATCCATAAAAAACACGTTTTCGCCTGTGGTGGCGCTTAGGTATCTTAAAACGCGCGACCCCTCATATATATATATATATATATATTAATGTTCTATCAAGGTAAAATGTCTGTTTGTAGCTTCACTTAACTGCGACATTACTGTATTATTTTTAATATAATTTTAAACCTGCTTTTAGGATCATATTAAATCTTACTGTTGAAGACACAAGATGTGTAAGAAGTAATAGTACAAAAATAATATAATTAATTGACCAAAATATATACATATTTTTCGTTCACCATGCAATACTTGTGACTAAAGGGTATAACATTATTTTCGACGTTTCATACCTAATTGTGTTTTGAATACGTCTGTGCTAAAAAAATCCATTCTTTATGTACACAAAGAAAATTGTATAACGGACTTTGCGGGGAGGGTAACATTTTCATTAATTCACATTACTTACCACTTCTCTAAGCTGATGAGTGTCCACAATTCCTTATAATTCTTATAATAATAAATGCGTCCCTCGTGCTCGGGATCAGATGACGGAGATAGAGATCACATACAATGAGGAATAAAGGATTAACTTTTATTATGGATATATTTAAATAACCGGACACATGCTTATGCACGAAGGTTTTCTGAATTATAACAGGAGTTTTTATGTTGGAAGGAGAGGCGCCTGCGTGCAAAATGACCCTCCCATACAGGAAGAAGGGGCCAAAAATCGAGGTTCAAGGTTTTTGAGGTGCCTAGGCACCCTGCATTTGAAAGATTGGAGGTCACAGGTTTATTTTATATTACTTCCTTTAAACCCATTAGCTGGCGGAAAAGTTGTCAGATGTATCATGACACAGAATCTGCCTAATAACTTTATCTACTGTTATTTATATATTGTTAATTCCAGGTGAGAGACAAAAAAAGAATGGTCGGGTCACGGTAGGAGTATTTCTTGTGGGGTACATGATGCTGGTACAGTACCCCACCTTCGTCATCGTTCAAGATTCTGGGGAAGAAGAAAAAAGATATATGTTGGCAATTGATCAACTATACATACGCATGCAATATATCTGAGGGTGTCATATTAATGTACTGTAAAGTTTGATCGGCTGATTACTGTATAAATTTGTATAAATAAAAATGAAACAATAAATAATTTTATTAATGGAGATAATATGCAAAGTCCTCTGGGAAGGATGGACGGAGCAGTCAAAAAAAAAAAAAATCATCTTTGTACCTCGCAAATTTTCACTTCTGATAAAGATGAGTAGTTGTTCAAATATTGGTGTCGCACCTTCACGCTATCAGATTTCTTCGTACAAGTTCTGGACGAATGACCTACACTCTTGATGTAATTGTGAAATTAAAAAATATGTATTTAAAATATACCTTGATAGAACACTATATATATATATATATATATATATATATATATATATATACACACAAGGCAGAATCACTTTTATATGAAAAAGAAAAAGTTTATTGGTTTCCTCTTCATATGACAAATATCAAGGTAATTATGTGTATTGAGTAACTCAGCCATTTTACACCCCAAAATACATTTTTCTAGTAGTATTTGATGTGATTTGTTCAAATCTGACCTCCATTTCCGTCGGAAATGAGATCCAACAAAGTTATAGTACTTTGAAGTTTGGCTCATTTTCAATGGAAATGGAGGTCAAAATCTAAGCAAAACACATCAAATATTACTAGGAAAATGTATTTTGGTATTAATTAACCTAACCTTACCTAACCTAACCTAACATGAATATGTTATTACATTATCACTTGTGTAATTTAGGTCTCTGGGGTACGGGGGTGGAGCCCCCGTAAAAATCACGCATGACAAATTGATCGATATTGATCGACATTTTACCGTCAGAAATTCAAAAATAAAAAATATAAAACCCTATACCGATCAATTTCTGATGCGTGATCTTTACGGGGGCTCTGCCCCCGTACCCCCGAGACCTAAATTATGCAAATGATAATGTAATAACATATTCAATATTTCTATTGCTCGGGAGTCATTAGAATGCACTTCGTATATTAAATCCTCAAAATAATATTCGCACCGTTCACATGTCATCGCGACAAACATCTATGAAAAACTAACAGAAGTAGACTAGCAACTTAAAAGGCCTAACAACTTAAAAAGTCTAGCTCATATATCATGTTCTCATGACGTCACCAATCAAATATTGGAAGGGCGGGAAAAAAATGCAAAAATGTCATAATATTCAAATCTACATAATTTGGTAAGGACGCATCTGCGAGCATAGTGACTTATATGAAAATGATGAGAAAATTATGCTTTAATATTTTGTAACTAGCTAAAGTGGGCCCTACGGGCCCATTTAGCTAAGCCCGTGGTGCTGGGGCCTTTGGCCTCAGTAATTGGGGAGCCGCAGGCCCCCCCCCCCCCCAGTTACCGGGGAGTCAATTATTCAGTCAATAAAACTATAGAAAAGAATGTTGCCCGGGTTAATTGAATGCCGGGTTAGGTCAACTGAATGCCCCCAAAAACCCCTCACCCCCCTTATGCAACTTGGGGGCTAACCCCCTCCCCATTACCCCCACCCCTCCCCCATTACCCCAACCCCCTCCACATTACCCCACCCCTCTCCCATTACCCCACACCCCTCCCCATTACCCCACCTCTCCCCCATTACCCCAACCCCCCTTTTTGAAAGCCGTAAAAATATTTAGTCTGTAATGGTTGCAGCACCAGTATGAAAGTACATAAAAAGAACTCATTTGGTAAATTTTTGAACTTAGCCGCAGATTAAATTTCGGCTCAAAGCTGAACGCAAAAGCAAATATTTTTTACACTTTTTAAAATTATAATTAAAAGTAGAATTCATTACGCCTTTTTCTAATGCATTAAAATACAAATATCGCCCATATATATCAAGAATCTTCTTCTCTTTTCGAGCGTGACAGACTGACAGACATTCCTGGGTGTTTATAGTATTAATTATATTTGCTTTTGATATTCTGAGTACGATAAAACTCATATTAACCAATATCAATAATAATTTAGCGTATGATAGAAGCTTTAATGCATGGTCAATTAATTATTTTTGTGGACACTCATCAACACAGAGAAGTGGTAAGTAATGTGAATTAATAAAAATGTTACCCTTCCCGCAAAATCCTTTATACAGTTTTCTTTGTGTACATAAAGAATGGACTTTTTAGCACAGACGTATATAAATCGAAATGGGTATAAACATAGAAAATAATGTTAGACCATTTTTATATATATATATAATTATATAATATATATATATATATATATATATACAGGGTGGGCGGAAAGTAGCTCCCTATTTTGGATTGGTAAAAAAATACGTATATTATCCATTTATTTCAGAAGAAATAATATGAAAAGGTAGGCATACATGGTAGGTTTTCTCTAAAATTCAATGTGGGCTCCAACTCTTTCCACCAGCTTCTGGAGCCGCCCAGGAATGGCGTCCACTGACTTCAGCAGGAACTCCGGCGGGATGGAGGACATGACTTCCCGAATTCGGTCCTCCAGTTCTTCCAATGTCCTCGGTTTGGTGCGGTAGACTTCTTCCTTTACCCACCCCTAAAGAAAGAAGTCGCACGGTGTCAAGTCGGGGCTCCTGGCTGGCCATTGATGTGGACCACGACGACCCATCCAACGCCCAGGGAAGTGGGCATCCAGCCACTCACGGACAACAAGAGCGAAGTGCGGAGGGGCGCCATCTTGCATAAATATCAGATCGTCGATGTTCTCCCATGTGCTGACAACCGGCCAGACCTCGTTTCGCAACATAGCAAGGTACCGCTCAGCATTCATGGTGTTGCGCAGAAGGAACGGGCCCACAACCTGATCTGAGGTATACCACACCACACCGTTACACTGAACCGATTCTGCCGTTTTTCAGCGGTAACCATGGGATCCTCTCCTGCCCAGTAGTGGCAATTGTGGCGATTGACAAAGCCTCCGACGTGGAACACCGCCTCGTCGCTCCAGAGGATGTTGCGGAAGAGATGGGGCCAGTCTTCATGCCAAGCCAGCATGATTTCCCCGAACTCCATGCGAATGTCGCAGTCCTCGTCCGAGAGAGATTGGCAGTAATGCGGCTTCCACGCACGCCAGTTCAGCTCCTTCTTCAGCACAGTTCGCACTGAGTAGCGGGAGAGTCCACTTTCCCGAGCTGCCTGGCGAGTTGACTTTCGTGGACTCCGTGCGAACATTTCCTGAACTGCCTGCACCGTCTCCTGGGCCCTGGATGTCGAAGGGCGACCACATCTTCGAACATCTGCCACAGACCCCGTGGTCATGAGCTTCGAGTGGCAGTTCTTGATTGTTTTCGGGTCCACTTGGGCACGTGGTCCGTGAATGGCCCGCCACCATCTTTGAACTCGAACGACAGATTGCCAAACTTCGTACCGTGCCGCCAACTGGGCACGCTCCTGCAGTGTTAAACGCTCAGCCATGTTACCCTTCAATCTGAAATGAAAAAAAAAATGAACGTTACAATTGTACCACTTTAGAGAACACAAAGAGAACACTTTAGAGAAAAAAAGATTACCGTTACAATTGTACCACTTTAGAGAATACACCATAACAATATAACAATACAATCACAATTTATACATAATTTATATGTAATTTAAATTAGGGAGCTACTTTCCGCCCACCCTGTATATATATATATATATATATATATATATATATATATATAAGTGATCAGTCTTTTGAGAAGTGATCAGTCTTTCCTTGTGAACAGATGTTTTATCGAGTGTCCAGTGTTACTAATTCAATAAGTGGTTTTTGTTGAAGTATCTTTAAAAAAATAGTGTTTGGTGCATTCTTAACTAAATTACCTCGTGTTACTAATCTCATTCATTAACGAATATACAGGGTGTCCCATAAGTCCGGCATCATAGGAGAAATTCATATTTTTCTATTTCTACAAACCATAATTCATATTTTTCTCTTTCTACAGGCCATAATGTCTGTGAGCAAGGAAGAACGAATTCAGATAATTCTACTCCTAGGAAATCGGAGTCAAAGAGAGGCCGCTGCTGAATTTAACAGACTGCATCCAGACCGCAAGCCAATAACACAGAGTTGTGTTAACAAACTTGTTGCAAAGTTTAAGGAAACAGGATCCATAGAAGATAAACCACGCAGTGGACCTTCAAGGAGGTCCACTGACTATGATACAGCGACTGCTATCCTGGCTCATTTTAACAGAAGTCCCAATAAGTCTCTTCGGCGATTGTCCGCCGAGACAGGAGTGTCGAAAAGTAGCATCCATCGCATTCTTCAGGCTCACAAATGGCATCCATATAAACTTCAGATCCTACAGAAATTAAACGAAGATGATCCCGACCGGCGGATGGAATTTTGTGAATGGGCTACGGACCAATATGCTCGGGATGCCAATTTCCCGTCCACCATTCTGTTCAGTGACGAGGCTGTTTTTTATGGAAATGGTGAGGTAAATCGACAGAACACCCGCTCCTGGTCTCAAAACAACCCTCACTGGTATACCTCTTCAAATGAACAAGGTGCATCTCGGGTGATGGTATGGTGTGGCATTTGGAAGGATCGCATCATAGGCCCCCTCTTTTTCGATGAACATGTCACTGGAGGCACCTACCTACGTATGCTCAAGGACGAAGCATTTCCCAGTGTCTTGAACGAAGAAGGAAATTTCCCAACATGGTTCCAGCAAGACGGCGCTCCTGCACATTACAGCACCCAAGTAAGGGAATACCTGTACCAACAATTCCCTGGTCATTGGATAGGACGTCGAGGGCCTGTGGAATGGCCAGCTAGAAGCCCGGATCTCACGCCACTGGATTTTTATCTCTAGGGCCACTTGAATGCGCTGGTATACGCAGAGAAAATTAGGAGTGTTGAACATTTGCGGCAGCGCATTATTTGGGCATGTAACACCATTACTCCTGACATCATTCACCGTGTGCTTGCTGACTGGGTATCATGTCTGAATTTGTGTATTGAAAACAATGGTGGGCATATTGAGCACGTTCTGTAAATAAAAGCTTTTGTTTTGCCTTTTTTAATTATTTTTCCTATGATGCCGGACTTATGGGACACCCTGTATTTCATTTATTGACTTTATTCATTACTAAATTATTTGATTAAACGAAGGCGAGTGCACGTGGCTTGCCTTGTTTGTTTTTCGAATCTATTAGAAAACGAGGTTTAATAAGGTTGATTTTGCCTTGCTAAGGGATTACCAAGTAGGGTGTGGTCACCCTCCGTGGGAGAAAGGAAAAAAGGGAAGAAAAAAGTTGGCCGAATAGCGGACAGATAAGTTTTATTGATACTTTTTCTTTTGCAGATCCTTGCGCAGGTGACGTCACAATAAGCACGCGGTAGACCTACGTTGTAATTTATTAATTTACAAACGCTTGTTTTTTATTGTTTTTTTTTAATTAATTAATTCCATGGCACCCCCTTCAAGTACTTGCAGTCTTTGTGAACGGAAATTTGCTGCTTACGCGTTTAATTTAGCTAATAATAATGATAATTTCGTTTGCAGGTTTGCTCAAACATGGAAGTGCTGAGGAATGAGTTAGAACGTGAGAGGGAAGCCAGAGTGAGGCTTGAAGAAAGGGTGATGCTCCTGACGGCGAAATTAGAATCCCTTGAGCCTTCAGTTACCTCCCATCCTGCCTCAGTTTCTACTAATAATAAAAATATTACTAAGATATGTCTACCAGTAATAACAAACAATAAGTTTTCTACTTTAGGTTTTGCAGATGCTAATGAACCGGAAATACGACTCGTTGGTGATTCCATTGTTCGAGGGAATATAACTAATAGTGTTGACCATTTTACAGATGGAACCTCTGACGACACAACGTATGTTATTCATGTCGGTACTAACATTTTAAATTCTAGATCGGAAGAGCTGCTGGCTAGGTACAGGGACTTACTAGAGCGACTAAAGGAAAAACTAATAAGATTGTTTTAACAGGTATACTTCCTCGAATTATCAAAAGTAGCGATTTCTACAGCTAGGCGACCTATATCAACAATTACCTAAAGTCTCTTTGCCAACAGGAAGGAGTGCATTTTACGAATTTTTGGAACAGTTTCTACGGCAGGAGGGACTTGTTCCTCGGATATGGACTTCATCTTAATGACGTTCGAGCTGCGCGTTTAGGAAGTCTATTTTATAATACTGTCTCTTCTTTTGAGGCTGCCGTAACTCGAACGGTCCCGGCGTAATTTCCTCAAATTTCCCTTGCGCGCGCGAAGGTATCGCGGTTACAAACAATTTGAAGGTTCTCTCCTTAAATGCTCGTAGCCTACGAAATGAAATAAACGAATTCTTTTTCTTTAATTGCTTGTAAAGACTATGATTTAATTACAATAAATGAATCGTGGCTTAGCACTGAAACACGTGACTTTGCAGAGGAGTATCAAATTAGAGGTTATAGACTTTTTGTTAAAAAGAGAATAGGTAGAGGAGGAGGAGGTGTTATGTTGTATATATAAGATAATACTGCGAACGCTATAGAATTAAAACAGAATTCCAGAGCCGATAGATTCGACTATAGCAGAACTTAAATTGAACGATTTCAAACTTCTTGTTGCCGTTATATATAGGCCCCCTAATCAAACAGCTGATACGGACGAAGCGTTATATCGTGAATTAAAGAAAATAATAGGTAGTGAGCAGGCCTTAGTTATGCGTGACTTTAATTGCGCTAATGTGAATTACGATACAATGCAGGGAGACACGGAAGGTAATCGTTAAGTTAATTTTCTTGAGGATAGCTTTCTTATTCAAAAGGTTGGGGAACCTACGAGGTTGGACCGTATTTTAGATTTAGTAATAACTACGGATGATAGGCTAATCACGGATGTTCAAGTAATAGAACCGTTAAGCAATAGCGATCACAATATGTTAGAGTTTGTCCTCTCAGTAAGTCACTCGAAACCAGCTAACTCGACTAAAATTCCTAACTTTCAGCACGCAGACTTTTGTAACTTTAAAATGAATTGTTCCACGTCAATTGGGAAAACGTACTGGGGATCTCCAACGCAAAACTAATGTGGGAATCGTTTGAAACAGTATTTAGGACTATAAATGAGGAATGTGTACCGTACCAGATTAAGCGTGCAAAAGGAAACAACAAGCCCTTGTGGTTTACTTCTAGAGTAGGGATATTATAAAAAATAGAGATACGGTTTATAGGCTTCATAAGTGTGATAAAGACAATTTGTGGTTACGAAACAACTACATATCTAAGGCTTGAAGCGAAAAATGTAATAAAAAAGTCGAAGCGCGACTTTGAAATCCCCATAGCTCGTGATGGCAAAGGAAACCCCAAGCGATTCTTTCAATACGTTAACAATAGGAATCCAGTAAAGAGTGTCTTGGGGGCCGTTGAAAAATCCTGACGGAGAGCTAGTTTCTGAAAACAAGCAAATGGCTACCCTGCTAAACGAATTTTATACGTCAGTTTTTACAATAGAAGATGTGACGAATATCCCTACGGTCATAGACATAATGCCTTTTGATAATGGTAATACATTAGATAATATTGTGGTTAGTGAAAGGGAGGTAATGCGCTATATTGATCAAATGAAAATGCGTAAATCATCGGGGCCAGATTCCATACATACCATACAACTAAAAGAATTAAAAGAAAGCATTGTTGTGCCGTTAATAAAGATTTTTAATGCGTCTATTTCTGAGGGGTGCGTACCAGATAATTTCAAGTTAGCAAATGTAACACCTATCTTTAAGAAAGGCGATAAAGGTGCGGCGGGACATTATAGGCCGATCAGTTTAATGTTTGTTGGAGGTAAGCTACTGGAATCAATAATTAGGGATCGTATAGTCCAAAACTTAGATTTGCATAACTTGGTTAGAAATACGCAGCACGGTTTTAGGCGAAACAAATCTTGCTTAACTAATCTTTTAGAATTTTTTCAAAGCGTTGTTGAAGTTTACGATAGTCATCGGGCGGTAGATGTAGTGTATTTAGATTTTCAAAAAGCGTTTGACACCGTACCACAAAAAAGACTCGTTGAAAAAACTAAGGCTCATGGAATCAGGGGTGTAGTAATAAATTGGCTAGAAGAGTGATTGCGAGGTAGGAAACAGAGGGTGGTCGTTGATGGAGCTGAGTCGTGTTGGGCTAATGTAGCGAGCGGCGTTCCTCAGGGTTCTGTATTGGGCATTGGGCCCCTTGCTTTTTCTTATATATATATTAACGATTTAGATGTCGGCCTATTCATTACAGTTTCAAAGTTTGCGGATGACATGAAGTTGGATGGTAGGGCGATTAATGACGAAGATAGAGGTAAAATCTAGGAAGATCTGAATAAAATCATTGCTTGGTCAGTCACATGGCAAATGAGATTTAATGTCGATAAGTGCAAAATTTTACAGAGAGGTTCGCGTAACGGTAATTTTGCGTATAGTATGTTAGGGAAGGAGTTGGCAAGCGTAGAGCAGGAAAAAGATTTAGGAGTTATAGTCATTGGTGATAAGTGGTGAAACAAAGTACAGCAGCGGTCAATAAAGCGAACAAAGTGCTAAGTTTTATAGCTCGGAATTTTGAGTACAAATCGCACGATATTATTGTTCCTCTTTATAAATCATTAGTTAGACACCTTTTGGAGTACGCGATCCAATTTTGGAATCGGCAGTGCGGAAAGATATAGACAAAATCGAAAGAGTTCAAAAACGAGCAACTAAAATGATTCCGTCGCTTTGGTCAAAGTCGTACGAGGATAGGCTTAAGGAGTTAAAATTGACTACACTCGAGATTAGGAGGCTAAGGGTGATCTAATCCAAGTTTTTAAAATTGTGAATGGGTTCGATAACTTAAATAGAGAGAGCTTTTTCGAAATAGCACAGCATAGTAGAACTAGAAATAACGGGTGTAAGGTGACAAGTAGAAGGTTCGAGACAGCAGTTGCCATCACTTTTTTACGCATAGAATAGTAAATAGGTGGAATAGTTTGCCGGTAGAAGTAATTAGTAGCACGTCTATAAACATGTTTAAAAATCGATTAGACGCATATGTTGAAAGATTGGGTATAGTTTAAGGTAGTAAAATTAAGGCTTTGTGGTTCGGAACCCACGTAAAATTGTAAGTCCCCTCCGCCACCACGGAGGACATGCACAATACACAATTACAAACACAGTTAGGTAGACCAGCCATGAGTGGATCCTAGGGTCTTTGTTGGTCTGAAACATTATAACATTATTTATATACTTTTGTGGGCCTGATCTGCTAGGTTAGGGTACCTACTCTCCTCCCTTGTTAGGTTAAGTTACCCTCTCCCCCTTGGAGGGTCTAACCCATACCTTGTTGCATGCAATGTTGCAATTGTTGATCATGTTGCATGTAATTGATTTGCACTCGACATTATATATGATATAACTCAGAATGGTTCCCTGAGTATATATATATATATACACACACACACACACACATATATATATATATATATATATATATATATATATATATATATATATATATATATATACACATATATATATATACACACACACACACACACACACACACACACACACACATATATATATATATATATATACATATACACATTTCAACTGCAAAGAACACGCAGTATAATTAACGTAAAGAACGACGCTTGTATAGGAGAACATTCCGCGCAAGATGAGGAGGGAGAAAGAACAAATGAAAAAATGAGGTAACCACCCTGGATCTTCCGATTGCCGGTCAGATATGATAACCACTACACCATGGTCCTCACTCGATCAGAAGTCGTAATTCTCCTACAAACGCGCAGAAACCAATGCCCCGAGGGGGGCACCTCCCGCATGCCACACCTATATATACATTTCAACTACAAAGAACACGCAGTATAATTAACGTAAAGAACGACGCTTGTATAGGAGAACATTCCGCGCAAGATGAGGAGGGAGAACGAACAAATGAAAAAATGAGGTAACCACCCGGGAATCGAACCCGGGATCTTCCGATTGCCGGTCAGATATGATAACCACTACACCATGGTCCTCACTCGATCAGAAGTCGTAATTCTCCTACATACGCGCAGAAACCCATGCCCCGAGAGGGGCACCTTCCGCATGCCGCACCTATATATACACATTTCAACTGCAAAGAGCACGCAGTATAATTAACGTAAAGAACGACGCTTGTATAGGAGAACACTCCGCGCAAGATGAGGAATGTTCTCCTATACAAGCGTCGTTCTTTACTTAATTGTACTGCGTGTTCTTTGCAGTTGAAATGTATATATAGGTGCGTGCGGCATGCGGGAGGTGCCCCCCTCGGGGCATTGGTTTCTGCGCGTATGTAGGAGAATTACGACTTCTGATCGAGTGAGGACCATGGTGTTGTGGTTATCATATCTGACCGGCAATTGGAAGATCCCGGGTTCGAATCCCGAGTGGTTACCTCATTTTTTTCATTTGTTCGTTCTCCCTCCTCATCTTGCGCGGAATGTTCTCCTATACAAGCGTCGTTCTTTACGTTAATTATACTGCGTGTTCTTTGCAGTTGAAATGTATATATATAGGTGCGGCATGCGGGAGGTGCCACCCTCGGGGCATTGGTTTCTGCGCGTATGTAGGAGAATTACGACTTCTGATCGAGTGAGGACCATGGTGTAGTGGTTATGATATCTGCCCGGCAATCGGAAGATCCCGGGTTCGATTCCCGGGTGGTTACCTCATTTTTTCATTTGTTCGTTCTCCCTCCTCATCTTGCGCGGAATGTTCTCCTATACAAGCGTCGTTCTTTACGTTAATTATACTGCGTGTTCTTTTTAGTTGAAATGTATATATAGGTGCGGCATGCGGGAGGTGCCCCCCTCGGGGCATTGGTTTCTGCGCGTATGTAGGAGAATTACGACTTCTGATCGAGTGAGGACGATGGTGTTGTGGTTATCATATCTGACCGGCAATCGGAAGATCCCGGGTTCGATTCCCGGGTGGTTACCTCATTTTTTTCATTTGTTCGTTCTCCCTCCTCATCTTGCGCCGAATGTTCTCCTATACAAGCGTCGTTCTTTACGATATATATATATATATTAACCCCTCCGTCTATGGCCTTGGTCGTTTCGAAGTGAAGTTGACGGGGGTTCTGGTTAGGTGGCAGCAACGGATTTGATACTCTGGAGTAGCTGGTACCGTATAGGGAATTGCAGTAGTTTCTTCTATACTACTCTCCGATTTCTTCTTGTAGTGGATCGGAGGATTCTGTGGAGCTTACTAAATTCTCTGAAGGTTCCCCGATTATTCTTGGAACGTATCGGGAAATTATTTTTCTCTATTTAAGACTAAGTTCTCTGAAGAGAGCAAGGCTCGAAGAAGATAAAGATTTTTTCTTAATGTAGTTTTACTGCTAAAATGTTACAAGTAATGCGCAGCCTCTAAATTAGATCAGAATAACAATTTGAAAAATTACACGAGTTCATATACCCAAATTTTGTGCGCATCATTATTATTTAATGTTGACTTGTTTTGTTTTTATTCTCAATAGGCTGCATTATTTTGCAAAATATTTGAAGGTAAGGTAAATATTTTAGCTGTGGCAACGTCTAAACAGTTAAGCAAGATATTTGAAGATGAAGCCCTATATTTATTTTAAACCGCATACTGACAGCCCTGATATTATCATGATCTGTCCAGTTAACTAAAAATGGAAATTGAAATATGCATTTTATTATGAATTACACTTAAACATGCATACGAACAAATATTAAGGGCTTAAGATTTAAAATTAAACGTTAAGCAAGATATGACTTCATCTTTTATAATGAAGAGAGACTGTATACAGAAAATGAACATTGCAGAATTTAATCAGGTTTTTCATTATTAAGCTAAATCTAAAAAAATGATTAAGTAATTTTAAAAAGAAACAATTCATCAATTATTTGGCAGAAATAAAATCGAAAGCAAATCAAAAACTTATCCAAACTCGCGTCAGCGTTTATGCGATTTTGGTCTCTATGTAAAAATTAATATATGAATATAATATAAGTAATATAGAATATAATGAATATAAGAATTATATAAATATAAGGATTATATAAAGATAAGGATTATATAGCTACAAGGATTATATAAGCATTAGGATTATATAAATATAAGGATTTATAAAAATATACGAATTATATAAAAATTATACGAATGAATATATGAATATAGGAACTTATTCATTGTTCATTTATATATATATATATATATATATATATATATATTATATATATATATATATATATATATGTGTGTGTGTGTGTGTGTGTGTGTGTAAAATTTAAGATTCACGACAATGAATTTTTAAGAGTTCAAAATAATGACCTAAACATAACGTAAAGTAACCTAATTTAATATTGAATAACTTAAGTAAGATGTAAATTACCTGAGGTATAAAATTCATTACTATGAATGTGACATATACAGGGCTATTCAAAATGATTCATCTGATTTCAAATGAGAATATTTTTTAATGTTACAAATACAGTGATTTGTGATACATCAACCAAAAGAAAAACTGTCTAAATTTTGTCTCTCACCTCATAAATGCTCTATGTGACTTCCTCTAGTTACACGAGCAACGTCGACACGATAGTCGAATTCCTCCCATACTCGCTCCAGCATGTCCGTTGTCACTGACTCTACGGCAGTAACAATGCGAGTTCGGAGCTCATCCAAAGATGTGGGCAACGGTGGCACGTACACAGTATCCTTAACGTACCCCCAAAGGAAGAAGTCGCACGGTGTAAGATCCGGCGACCTAGGGTGCCAGCTGTGGAGCACCAAGTCATGGGGCCCACTGCGACCAATCCAACGCCATTTTCACACTGACTGTTTGTTGCTAGGCTAGGCCACGGCGTGACTTTGGAACCCTCTCGCGGTGATCTTGTAAAACTCGGAGATTTCCTCTTTCATGTGGTGTATGCCCAGTTGATGCAAGGTTGATAGGTACGGAAGTATTCTCAGTTGAAATCGGATGAATCACTTTGAATAGCCCTGTATATATATATAATATATATATATATATATATAATATATATATATATATATATAATAATATAATAATATATATATTATATATATAATATATAATATATATATATATATATATATATATATATATATAATAATATATATATATTAGGGTTGTTCTTATTTGGGCTTAAATTTAAAATTTTGCTATTTTTATGAATGCACCCTCGGATATTGTGCGAATAGCTCTAAAGACTAATCCTGTAAAGTTTGAGAGCGATCGCATAATTTTTACTACTTCCCCCGGTACTTTTGTATTCTCCCCCGGGTGATTCATAGGATAGTGTTGTACATTTTTTGAAAATTGTCGTTGCGGAATGCCGTTGGATGGAACTGATATCTTCGGCATGTCAGTACTTTGTTGTTGAATTGTATACTAAGTCCCCCTCTACTCGAGTATTAGCCCCTCAATAGGGGGAGGGTCTCATGGGCGCCTATCTCCCAATCATTGTTGCCTAGTTTGCAGAAGTCACGGTGGACTTGCGGGCGTCAGTGTAGCGCTGGCGGTGCGCCTCGACGAACTGGAGGAGGAACTGACGCTGGTTCTCGTCCTTTATCAGTGCCAGGTTGTAGTCCTGCATCATAGTGACGCCGCGCTCGTCGAAGTCGTTAGTGACGCGGAGACTCGCCACTCTCCGCGCGGTGGCGGCATACCTTGGGTCACTGGGCCACTCCGCTGGGTTGGAGGACAGGAAGGCGCTCGCGATGCCTAGCACGTGGAACAAGAGCCTTGATGACTGGGTGAAGAACTCCGCGAGGGTCTTGCCGTTCACCACAGCCGGCTTCGGCTCGACGACGACGCGCTTCGGGGGGCTGTCCGAGCCCTCCTGCTCCTCGAGCGCCTTCACCATCATCCTCTTTGTCTCCGAAGATGTGTTGTCGTCGAAGAAGGGGAGCGACACGAGTGGCTCGCTCAGATACCACAGGTGTCGGTGCGCGAAGCCCGCGGCCAGGACCTTGGCGAGCGCCTTGTCCTCGTAGCCGACGAGGTCCTGGAAGAGGGCAAGGTCGTTCGCCGGGGCGGCGGCGGGGTTGGTGAAGCGAACCAGGCCCGGACGTAGAGGGCAAGGGCGAAGTTGATGAATCGCCTGAGACCGGTCCGCTCCCGCGTGGTGAGGACCAACTGTTCGCGGAACAGGAACATCTTGAGGCAATAAATGGCCTTCGCCCATTCAGCGCGCGCGGTGGACGCCGCCTGGGCGCTTGAACCGGATGCCTCGCGTGGGCACGCCGCCGAGGACGATAATAGACAGTTCCAAGAGCTCGCAGTAGTCATCGCGCGGCTGCTGTTGGGAGAGGTGGAAATGGTAACGGGCGATGAGGTCGTCGCGCGCGTCCATGAAGGCCGCCGTGGCCTCCTCGTCGTCGATGACCAGGTGGTGCTCGGTGTTGATGGAATCCCACCGTTCCTTGAATAGCTTGAAGAGCTGGACTTTGGGACAGGCGGAGGCGCGGAAACACTCGCCGAACGCCTTGGCGGAGACGACTTCGAGCATGTGGTGGCGGTAGGCAAGGTTGAGCAGATCTTTGCCCAGCTTCTGTTCGATGAGCACGCAGGCGCCCGCGCGCGCGCTGGTGTTGGACGCCGTAGTATCGAAGCTCAGGCCGGCGACGCAGTTTGCGATGCCCCAGTCTTCCAGCGCCTCGCCGACAACGTCCGCCATTGCTTGACCAGTGCTGTTGGCGAGCTTTGGGACAACGAGGAGCTTGGCGACTCCTTCGGCGGAGACAAGAACGGGCAGCCGTTCGACGTTGTCCGCGCCTCCCGTCACGTCGGCCCGTGTACGATGAGCGAGGTGTCGGGCGCAAATGCCCGCTTGATGACGGCGGTGGCTTCCTTGTGGTGCTTGATGCGCGAGTGGTAGAACGACGACCGGTTGACGGTGAGTTCCGCAACATTGTGCCCAAGACTCTCAGCAATCGCTGCCACGACGTGGACCACCTTGTTTTCTGTGATGTGCGCGCGGTCGAGCGCGGCGGCCACCTTCGGTGTGATGACCTGCTGTCACCGGCGGCGGGCTGGCGGCGCTGGATGTCGACGGCTGGGCGTGGGCGTCGTTGCTTTGTCAAGGACGCCGTGTGCCCTCACTGGAGCTGGAGTCCAGTTTGAGTTTGGTCACTTCCACCTCAGCGCGATTCCGTTCTGCCTCCTTCTCCTGCTGCGCGCGATCCTCTGCGATGCGATGCGCCTGTCGCGCTTCACGCTTGGCGAGGAGGCGGTCGACGCCGAGCATCGTCCCACGCCGACCGTACACGCGCTGGGCCAGGAGAAACACCTTGTCCTGAATGACGAGCATCTTCAACGCGTTCCCGTGGGCGATGTCAGATAGATTGTTGAGACCGCGCGTCCAGGCGTTCCGCTTGCTCACGAGGAATGGCGTGGTCGCCTGCGTTTTCTTGCGCATCAGGTTCTTCCACTCCTCGTGCAATTTCATGAGCTTCTGGGCGCAACGATGATGAACGGAGGTCGGGATCCGGGCGATTTCCCAAAACTCGCAGACTTCGTTGATGACGATATCAGCCTCCTTCCGTATTGTCTGTTTGTCGATGATGTGCACATGGAAGAAGCGGCGCAGGACCTCTCCTTTCGACGGCAGCTTTGAGCCAGTCAGGGACTCAGATGGGTTGTCTACCAGAAACACCTTGGTTGACTTCCGCGTCGTACGCTTAACAGTTGCAGTCGACGACATGATTTCAAGTCTGTGAAGGGAAAAATGTTAAAACTTATTGAAAAATAGACACCTTATAACATGAAATATAACGATTAATATAAATTAATGATATAGATTTAAATAATGAATTAAAATGAAATGATATAAAATTAAAATATGATTCCCTCGCTAGCAGGCTGACATTGTCATCTACAAGTTTACTTTTCCACAATTTATTTGAGAAATCAATACCTTGGAGGTTTGGCTTCTAGGCCTATAAGGCAAGACGAAACTAAAATATCTGCACAACCGACTTCGACGCTAGGATGGCAATAACTGAGTTACTGCGTAATATTATTCACTAAAACCGAACGCATTAGGAGGCGGAGCAATCGAAGAAGCAACCCAAAAGTTCACCGATTTCACAGAGGGGAGAATACAAAAATGCCCGGGGGTTTTAAAAATTATCTGATTCCTCTCAAACTTCACATGATTTGTTTTTATGGCTATTCGCACAATATCCGGAGGCGCAATCATAACAATTAAAAAGTCGCAAAATAAGAACAACCCTAATATATACGTGTGTATATATATATATATATATATATATATATATAATATATATATATATATATATATATATATATATATATATAATATATATATATATATATATATATATATATATATATATATATATATATATATATAAAAACAAAAAGAAAGCCCCACCGATATTCGAACCCAGGGCCTCCTGAGGAGGAGTCGCGAGTGCCACTATCATATACAATAGTATGATATAAATGCGATCTGCATTTGTACTGTCGTATAGTATTTTATACAACACGATAGTATAAAAGCTAACACAACCTGTTGTATTCTTAGGTGACTGATGAAGCCGTAGTGTGATGGTACCTCTCGTGACTCCTACACAGGAAGTCCCAGGTTCAGATCCTGGTCAGGGCATCTTGTTTTATAGAAAAACCACGCGTGGTCGTGCTCGTTACTCCACGTATATATATATATATATATTAGTGATGTAGCGGATGTCATTTTTTTCACATCTGCGGATGCGGATGCGGATGAGGATGTTTGACTTCGATATCCGCGGATGCGGATGCGGATGCGGATGTCTACATTTTCGTTATTTTTTAGGATATATTCGAGATTTGTTGTGTTTAACGTACATAATAAGTTATTATATATAGAGAGCTGTAGCTATAATGTAGTATAATTGATTAATTGTACAATAATTGCTGTACTTTTCTCTGAACATATAAAATAATATCAAGCAGCTAACTAATATAGAAATCAATTAGTGAATTCGTCTGCAAATAAATTCGTTATATTTTGTCGAGTTTCAGCCACAATTAGAAACCATAATTGTGTTACCAGGATGCGGGACGTGAACCCAACTCAAATGCACCTCACCGACCTCTTTCCCCAACCTCCACCCTTATAGAAAGAGATCTTTAATTAGCTTGATAACTATTTATATTAAGTTTAAAGTTTTATTAGGCATATTTATAAATGAGTAATTAAAATAAAGTAAACTAAGATGTTCAGCGTTTAATATTCAAACTTAATTATAGGAAGGTTATGCTTAAGGAACATTAATTTTTCTGCCTTTTCTGCTGCCAGTCTGTTTCTCTTTTCATCATATATTAATCCAGCACTGCTAAATAATCTCTCGCTTGGTACGTTTGTTGGAGGACAGGCTAAATGTTTCCTTGCAAGTTTACTCAAGTATGGATAGATATTCTGTGTATTTTTCCACCAACTAATAGGATTGTCACATGCAGCCAGGCGTTTTTCTTGGTGATAGCTCTCGATCATTTTTACTACATCTTTTGACATCGCGTAGGTCTCGTCATTGCTGCTTGACTCAAGAAACTGAGAGAGAGATTCTGTGATAGATTTGCTCGTTGAAGGTGTTGGTTCTGTCACTGAAACTTTTATTCTTTTGGTGGGTGGCGAAGCGACAGATTCAAGAGATTGAAGCTCTTCAACTGCTTTGCCAAGTGATGATTTAACTCGTTCTAATGTACTAGGTGAAAATAACTTAGCTTTGTAACGTGGATCTAAGTAGGCTGCAAGAGAGTAACTTCATACAAGAACAGCCTCTCGTCTTGTCGCTTGCATCACTTTTGCGCACAATGAACTAGTTCTATTAATACAGTAGAATTTGATAATTTCCGCTTATTAATGACGTTTTATCTCAACTTTTATTCTTTTGGTGGGTGGCGAAGCGACAGATTCAAGAGCTTGAAGCTCTTCAACTGCTTTGCCAAGTGATGATTTAACTCGTTCTAATGTACTAGGTGAAAATAACTTAGCTTTGTAACGTGGATCTAAGTAGGCTGCAAGAGAGTAACTTCATACAAGAACAGCCTCTCGTCTTGTCGCTTGCATCACTTTTGCGCACAATGAACTAGTTCTATTAATACAGTAGAATTTGATAATTTCCGCTTATTAATGACGTTTTATCTCAACGGTCCACATCCGCACGACATCCGCAGTCCAAAGTGCGGATGCGGATGCGAGAAAATGTGCGGATGTTCCGCGGATGCGGATGTGACCTACATCACTAATATATATATATATATATATATATATATATATATATATATATATGTGTGTATATATATATATGAGATGCAGTGATGTACTCGAAACCACCATGGCCGAGATCGAGACCGAGACTACATGCAATTTTTTTACATATTGTGTAATGCCTAATTCCTAAGCTCTGTATTTCAAATTCAGGAAAAAAAGATTCTAAAGAGGTTATCAAGTACAAGTGCTAAATTTATTTATAATTTATTCATAAATTCATAGTTTGTGACATTTTTCAGCAGTTAACTGCCTACTTAAAACAATATTAGTGTTTGTTGCATTTGAGGAACATGACAGTGATGTAGTCGAGACCACCATGACCAAGACCGAGCCTAGACCTAAGCACTCGAGACCGAGACCAGAAAAAAAGGTCTCGAGACCAGTCTCGAGTCCTACATCACTGATATGAAATAGCAAAAAGTTATTAAGAAATAAAAGATATTTGTATATCGGAGTATCTAATAAATAATAGTGCTTTAATAATAAAGTTAGCAGTAGAGGATTAGAATCTGGATAAATATGAAAAACGCTGCGCTAGAGCACGTAACAAATGGGGTAACTTTTAGCGTTATTGACTGTAAGTGACGTTATCTGTGGCGAGCCAATCAACCGCATTTTACGTTTTTGTTTCCTCAATGTTATCAAGAAAAATATGTTCGTATTCATTTGAACCAAAACAAAGAGCGTGTATTATACGTAACATTCGCAATATTTGTGAGAAATATTAAAATATTGATAAATCTTTTTTGAGAGAAATAGTCTGAAGATATTACATTAACAGACTTAATGAACTTTAGTCAAAAGATGTAACGAGTCTCGGGAGGGCTTCGTTGTATCGTAATCTGAAAATGTTTGAAGGAAAGTTAAGGATTGTGATGGAAAATAATTACTTGATAACGTATTACTCGGGTTCATGAGGAACTTCCTTTTAGTTTCAACTCAAAATATGATAATTTGAGTAAAGTAAAATGAAAATGCATTAACTTTATGGATATATTGTTTTTCACTTAAAAAGAAAATAGGGATACTTTGAGACATTTTCCGTTCTATGTGAGCAGTATGGCCACAAAAGGAGAGAGTGTACAGGGTGTCCCATAAGTACGGCATCATAGGAAAAATAATTAAAAAAGGCAAAACAAAAGCTATTATTTACAGAACGTGCTCAATATGTCCACCATTGTTTTCAATACACAAATTCAGACGTGATACCCAGTCAGCAAGCACACGGTGAATGATGTCAGGAGTAATGGTGTTACATGCCCCAATAATGCGCTGCCGCAAATGTTCAACACTCCTAATTTTCTCTGCGTATAATTATACGCTTTGAAGTGGCCCCAGAGCTAAAAATCTAGTGGCGTGAGATCCGGGCTTCTAGCTGGCAATTCCACAGGCCCTCGACGTCCTATCCAATGACCAGGGAATTGTTGGTACAGGTATTCCCTTACTTGGGTGCTGTAATGTGCAGGAGCGCCGTCTTGCTGGAACCATGTTGGGAAATTTCCTTCTTCGTTCAAGACACTGGGAAATGCTTCTTCCTTGAGCATACGTAGGTAGGTGCCTCCAGTGACATGTTCATCGAAAAAGTCGGGGGCCTATGATGCGATCCTTCCAAATGCCACACCATACCATCACCCGAGATGCACCTTGTTCCTTTGAAGAGGTATACCAGTGAGGGTTGTTTTGAGACCAGTAGCGGGTGTTCTGTCGATTTACCTCACCATTTCCATAAAAAACAGCATCGTCACTGAACAGAATGGTGGACGGGAAATTGGTATCCCGAGCATAAGAAAAATATGAATTATGGTTTGTAGAAATAGAAAAATATGAATTTCTCCTATGATGCCGGACTTATGGGACACCCTGTAGAGCAATTGCAATGTTGATCAAATGTTGCAAGGTGCCACCCACCCCATCCCCCTTGTTGCAAGGTGCAAAACCCCCTCCCCCAGTGTCCCCCAGGGTCCAAAAAAAGGGGGGAATTCCCCCAGCAAGCTGGGGGAGTCCACCTAACCTCTTTTGGGGAGAAGTTGGGACGGTCTCACCCCCCCCAATGGGGTATACCTAACCTAAGAGAGAGAGAGAGAGAGAGAGAACGGAAGACAGAGCATCCTACACCTGGAAGATCCAGGTGCATAATGGGAGCTCAGGGTAGAATCACTTGGCTGAGAACTCGAATTCCGCCAGTTGGCTTAGAAGACTTAGAACGCAGATATATATATATATATATAATATATATATATATATATATTATATATATTATATATATAACGTTTGAGCTGCTAGATTGCGCTATTCAGATATTCTCGACAGTTGGCTTAGAAATCCATCAGTCGGCTTAGAAGGCGTAAACAGCCATTTGGTATATATATATATATATATATATATATATATATATATATATATATATATACACACCCCATCTCCCCAGTTATTCCTTAATATCGTTATATATACAACCAAAAGAATTAAATAAAACACCATTAAATTATTCTGTTTATTTAGACGAGTTAAGGGAAATAATTCATGAAATATATAGGAAATAAATATACATTAAAAAATAATATACAGCAAAAATACACACATTAAGCGAAGGATATATACACATTCTTAAATAATAATATTAGTACAGGATAAAACTATATAACCATTTAATATATGTACGAGCAAATACGCACTTATATATATATATAAACACCAAAACTTATATAAAAATAGTAATAGTACAGGATAACACTATATACCCATTTATATATATATATATATATATATAAACAGCAAAACTTATATAAAATCAAAATACATGCACTTTATGTTCTACCGCGCTTAACTGAAATACTAAACTCGTACGTGATGGAGTCTACAGTTATATCATTGTTGCTTTGTACTCTACAATAAATACGATTTAGCATTATTTCACCACTCAAGGTATGCGGGTGCCTATACTCGATGTAAAGGGCCTTCATTTCGTTCAGTACTATTTTTGTGCCCACCTTACAATTGGTTGGCAAGTTATGTTTAAACATGGACAGAATACAATCAAAAGCAAGCACAAAGAGGGCATCATTAGCCATATCATTATTAAATTCAAGTTTATAAACACTCCTTACCAATCGAGGGTTTTTTCTTACCGATCCGAGCTTTTCAATCGTGAACTGTTCTTCACAACGCATAGCGGCAGTTGAAATAATCTTCTAAATCGTAACGACAGCTGTTCATTATATAAAGATACAACTCTTCAGGGTGAACAGTGTAGGCGAGCTCTGCCCTGTACCGCTCAAGTTCTTTGTACGAACGTTCATGATATTTCGAAGATTCTGAACCTTTTAAATAAGCATCCAACTCTAGACCATTCTCACCATGTTCACTCCTACACTCGATAAACCCGTCGAGCAGATCGGTGTATGCGTATTCAAGAACCGTCGTAAAATAAATCATATCCGTAACACGCGCGTCTAATATAGGCTTCAGTTTGCGGAATCCGACGATTTCAAACATTCTGTCGAGGATGAAGCAGTTTCGCGTGGGGACAAGAACGTTATTATCAGATGCATTCTTCCGCATTAGTCGTATATCAATGCAAGGCTGATCGTTATTTATACACAACGTACAAACAATGGCATATGAGGGGGTATCACTAATCTGTTCTCTTCTTGTATCTACACCTGCAGGTGTGTAACGATCCTCACCCCACTTCTCAACTATCACGAAGACTTTTCATCTCCTCAACACTTAAATAAACAACATTCCGTTTACCAGAGTTTGCTTGTCTACAAGTCGTTTCAAGTACATAATTAATGGCACCGGTTTTACGTCTGAACACACGCAATGACTTCGTCACGGACACGTCGTATACGGGAATGAGAATGCTTCTCAAAAGAAGCTCCATCGTTTTCTATTGTGAGAGTGCACAACCAGTCGGGTCAAACTCTGAGATGACTATGAGCAGACGGGGTGCTATTTGGCTCGGGGACGGGTGTGGAGGAGTGAGTCATACCAAGCGTTAATGTTTCGTGTACGGGTTTGTTCCAGCATGAAAGAATCATGCGAGTACTTGAACCCATTACTCGGGGTAATTTTCCGATACATGGGGCAATATCGGTTTTAATGTTTATCGGAATGCGCACTAGACGTTCATTTCCACAAACTAAACACATTAACAATCCGGCGCACTATTTGAGAGAAACATGGTCCCGTATTTATTCTTTTTGTTTAACAGTTGATACTCGTCTCTAAATTCTATTAAAAACTCACACAGGCCTTTAGCCACAATCTCACTGCGAACCTCGTCATGATATATATGAACGTAGTGGTAAAAGTACTTTAGCTTGTCCATGATGACAGGGTTTACATTCTCAGTCGCCGGGTACGCGTACTCGGTATGATGCAGCACGACATAATACCGCCTGTCACACCACTCATCAACAAAACTCACTACCCATACTCGTTGCTTCGCTTCTGCACGCGTTGTTTCTTTCATCTCATGGTATATGTACGCTTTTATACAGTTTAGCCCTACAACGTAGTCCTTTACATCGTTTGTGCCGCGAAATTTTGAACATCTTGTTCCTCAAGCTTCGCGCGGTTCAATGTAGCCTTAAAAGTCTCAAAAGAGGGGGGCTGGGCCGTCTTTCAGTATTCATCACATCTTCCGACTTTACCGAATACCACTTCATAAACGTCAAACACACAATATCAAACGTCGCCATCACTATTTTTCGTCTACATGAGAATTCTTCAAATATACGTCTGAGATCCAGGGTTTTCAGCGGCCAACTGAGCACGCAAGGGTAGAGATATGCCCAGGTAGTAGCAGGAGTCACACGACCATTTGGTTGATCTTACAATGGGCAGAGCTTAGGACTTTTTCTGTACATACGCGCGCGCGCGCACACACACACACACACACACACACAAGAGAAAATGAAACCCTAATTGAAACATTTACATATTCAAATATACGTAATAAATAAACATATCGTTAACAATAGACATATATAACATTCAGGTACTATGGTACCCAAAGGGTACGGTATCATAGGTGTCAGGTTCCTGGTAACGTTTCCTATAAGTGTTACGACAAACCTTTGTGCCCCTAAGTTCCTTCACACACCCAGTTTCTGTGCCCGAAAATTGTGGGTTCCTACAGTCAGTTGGGGTGGTTGGTCACCCTCATCTTCTAAGCACACTAGCTCCTTCAACGAGTCAAAGTTAACGACCTGTCGGTTCGCCAGGTTAAGCGTGATGCCCTTCGCCTTCACGATATATTTCAACTCTTCCCCCACTCTCACCCGTACTCCATAAGTTTTTGGTCCTGTTGATATAAAGGAGTCAGCGTATGCATCATCACCATACTCATACTTGACCTCATCAGTCAACTCTCCGAGGAATTCCCCAATAGGCAGCATGTATTCATCCTCCCTCTCTGTGAATACGCTATCTGTGTCAACGTACAGCACCCTCCACCCAAGAGAGTATCTGTGGCTATTTCAGTGATGTGCTTTATTATGTACGTGTTACCAACATTCACGATCTCCATAACCTCTTTATCGGGGGCATTGGCATAATCCCACACCTCGTTACAACTTTGGGCCAAATGAACGTTCCCCTTACCTGTATTCTATGCAAACTTGCCCCAAAGACTATTTAGGCATAACTTTGCACTACAGCGCTTGCCAGGGTTTTTAACAATTTGGGCCCCGTCAAGTTGTATCCCATCACGGTCACGGTAACGCTGAATATACGCCAATTTTTCACCCTCGCTCTCAATCCCTCGCGGGTAGCCTGATGCTTCCACCTTATCCTTCAAAAAAGTATTTATATACGGCGTGAAAAGGTTGGGTAGCTTCTGAAACCTCCACACCTCATATATCTTCAATATTCTCTAACCATGGCGGACGGCTAGGGACAATTCAGGATTTGTATATACACCTCTGATCTTCCGCTGGTTGGTTGTGTGATTACAGGTCCCATTATTCTCCTCTGCGCACTACACGCACAGGGGAAACATGAGCGTGTGATCTATGACGACGGATTAGATCGGCATCCATAAATCGCGAGGTGGGAGCACGTCTACGAAAGAAAGACCGAAATAGTACCCGTTCAAATTTGTTGAGAACACATAGAGCGGGGGGCAGGTCAGGTCCCACCAGTTTTTCAGGTGCACCTACGGGGTACGGATTGTTCTTCATCACGTAGAGGTATAAAGAACAGAAGTCGTAGTAATGGAGTTTCACGCCCTCCGTAGGCGGAAAGTCTAGCTTGAATGGGTTTGTACGTCCCCCGAACAAGCTATCACCGCATTTGAGAGGATCCAACGCCATTGAACGCTTGATGGTGTTTATTTCTTTGCGATACTGTTCATCTGTTTCCATTCGTTCATCATACTCATGCCCCCACAAGACCTTGTTAGTGAACTGGGAGCCTATAAGTTGATCACGGGTGCGGGTCTATACAAGACTATCGGCAGGAGACCTACCGTAGATATCTTCTACGATTCTACACTCAGGACGTGGGCATCCATGCCACCAGCAACCGTTAAAGGAGTACACAGTCTTCTCACCAGTGGCACGGCCTTCGTTTAGACAATCAACCCAAAAAACACGACTACTGACCTTAATGGGTACTTCTCCCGTATTGCGGGCGTGTTTTATATATACACCTGTCTGTTGCTGTATGTGTATGAGCCAGTAAATAGCCTTGTGCCCATAACTGCGAGGGTTGTTTCTGTGAATGATGGCTAAGGTGTCTTTAGGCATGAAATTGTTATTGAACACAGTAAAGTACAATGATGCGATTGTGGTTGCGACTTGCAGCGGATCGCAATTGAAACAGTCTATGTACATCTTTCTAAAGGCCTGGAAACATACTCTAAGCACGCGCACATTATTCACACAATAACGCTCACATTCCTCAGCTATATTGTAAGGATAAGCTTCATTAAAACTGTTGTAGCAGCGGTCAAAATCTTCACGCTCACTATCACTCATGTTGGTGTAGTTAAAGTATTGTTTGGGTTGAGGTAGTCCTACGTAATTTAATGTGTCGCTAGTGAGGAAAGTGTAAGGAAAATACCTTTTGAAACTTCGGCGGGTACACCCATCACCTTGGGTAGCTTGGCTAGTTTACAAGGTGTGAATAATAAAGTATCTTTAAACTGAACATTTCCCTTGATCTGCATCTGTATAAGCTTGTTTCCTCTTTTCAAGGGATCACCCGTGAATATCTCCGATGACTCGCGTGACACTCATCACACTCAACCTCCATGCACTCGTCGCAGATAGTCTGGCTTACGAGTAGATGTGGGATAACCTCTTTGGTTTCAGGGTTTGTGTAACTTTCTATATCGTAATACACGGTTATCAAAGGTTTATTTTTAGGCTTAGCATCTTTCATATAACATACATGCTTTGCTCCGTCCGCCTTATATTCCTCGTGGCATGGAGAATAGTGAATTTCATCACATTTGTGCTTGAATTTTCTCCAGTTATCACCGGTCTGCATGAAAATCGATTTCTTTATTTTGAGTTGTGATTCTGGAGCAGTTCGCTGCACTGAATTAAAAAATTCTACCAGTTTTTTCTATCACCCACAGTTTTAAAGTTATTAGCAAAACAATTTTGGGGCATTTTGTAATTTTTTACCTTTTTTATCTTTAATTAATTTCGTTTTTTCATATTTTTCAGATAGATAATTCTAACATTACGTCTTTAAAATTTTAATATTGGCTTCTAGAGGATGTACCCATAGTCCAGACATATTTTGTTATATTTGTGGTCGGTATGTTGTTGTAAAACAAAGGACAACTGTAACGACCTTCATTAAGAGAGCTTATCATACTTATTTTGGAATTAAATTAGGAGATCAAGACAAAAGTTGGGCTCCACACAAGGTTTGTCTTACGTGTGTTGCGGCACTAAGGAATTGGAACAAAGGTAAAAACAAAAGTTTGCCATTTGGGATCCCTATGGTATGGCACGAGCCTAGAAACCATACCGACGACTGCTACTTCTGTTCTTGTAATGTTAAAGGTTATAATGCAAAGAATAAAGAGAGCCTTCAATACCCAAGTCTTCCATCTGCAATAAGGCCGGTACCCCATGGTCCAGAAGTTCCTATTCCCCGCCCACCCGAGAGTCTGGATCAATACAATTCAGATTCTGATTCAGCTCCAAATCCAGACAATGATGATGTTTATGAACAGCCAACAGCTGACCGAGATCCTAAACCATTAACCCAAGCCGAACTAAATGACTTAGTCAGGGATTTGAATCTGCCTAAGGACTCTGCAGAACTTTTGGGGTCTAGATTGCAGGAGAACAATTTATTGGCATCCGACACATACTTCGCTTGGTACAAGTAAAGAAGGTAAATATATTTGTTTCTTTCAGTTATTTTTTTATTCTTTCATAAACAAGTAATATGCTTGTCCAAGAGCTAGGAGCTATTTAATTCTGCTTTAATTAGGTTTTACTCTATCACCTAAAGATTTCGTACTACAAGGGGTGTTGTAATACCTCATCTGTCCTCAAATGTTAACCACCCATTGATGGGAGGGGAGAGAGTATTTTGCTGGGAACGGGACTGGTTGTTATATATACAGGGTGTACATAAAGTCAGGATCTATTTTTGTGAAATAATTATTTTTTTCTATTTTTCTTTTCAGAAGCCCTTAGAATGAATACAGAAGAGCGTGTGGCAATAGTAATTTGGCGAATCGCGGGAAAGAAATATAATGACATCAGAGAGAAGTTTAGAAGGAGATTTCATAAGCCGGGGCCAATAGACAAGAAAATACGAAAATTGTTGAACAAATTTAAACGAACGGGATCTGTAAATGATGAAGCAAGATCAGGACGACCGTGTATGTCAGATCTTACCGTGAATGCAGTACGCGGAATTATCACTGAGGAGCCACGTACGTCCGTTCGTGCTGCATCACACAGACTCGACCTCCCGACGTCATCTGTGCACAAAATTCTGAAAGTTAATTTGCAGAAGAAAAGCTATCATTTGCAGGTTTTACATGATTTACATGAGGAAGATTTCCCTCGACGAAGTGCTGTGTGTGCTGATCTCGTAGAACAAATCTGGAGTGATAATTTAATGGACAACATTCTCTTTAGTGATAAAGCCACTTTCCATACGTGTGGAAAAGTAAATCGCCATAACTGTCGAATTTGGGCAGATGAAAGACCGAATGATTTCGTCCAAACTTGGGAAAGAGACTCACCTAAAGTTAATGTCTGGATGGGTTTAACAAAATCTAAGGTTTATGGTCCTTTTTTCTTTGCTGAAGCTACAGTTACGGGGCTTATTTTTCTGGACATGTTGCAGCAATTCCTTGAACCTCAGCTGATTGGGGATAGGATTGTTAGTACCGTCGTCTATCAACATGATGGTGCTCCTTGTCACTATGCCAAAATTGTTCAGGATTATCTAAATGGACGTTTTCCAAATCGCTGGATCGGAGCGGAAGCAACAGACCTTGGCCAGCGAGATCACCAGATTTAACCCCTTTAGATTTCTTTGCATGGGGCTTTATCAAATCGCACGTCTATCAGACGAAGATTACGAGTCTTGAAAACTTACGTACACGTATACGAACTGCTGCAGATAACATAACCCCGCAAATGCTCCAGAATGTGTTTAGAAATGCTGCGGAACGATTTGAGCTGTGCAGGGATACTGATGGGCGTCACGTCGAATCCTACTCTTAATTATTTAATAAATGTTACCACTTTATCATTTTATGATTGAATTCCATATAATTTCCAAGTGCTTCACAAAAATAGATCCTGAGTTTATGTACACCCTGTATTTACCCTACATTATTATGTAAGCGTTACTGTAGTCTATAACAACAAAATTTATGGTTTAGCATGTGCAATCAATGTTGGTCTCGATAAGATGGTTCACATTTGGGGATAAATGGGGGATTTATGACACACCCTGTAGTAAGAAAACCATACGTGATAGGGAAAAACTAACTATATTTTTGAGATCGGCGACCTCAAATTATATAGAATCACAAACTAGTTTGTAAAAATCGATCGACAAGTTTTCAAATGTGTACTGGTGTTATCCATTGTGTGAACCATACCACATTCACAGATTCTCATTTTCCTGCAAGTGCCATATGATTTATGGACCTCAAAGCATTTATTATTGAAAAATGTACGTCTGCACACATTACATTCTCTCTTCTCGGCTTCAACTACACGACCTTCACATTTGGGGTTCTTACACTGCTCACAAACAATGTGACATTCCTTACAATGCTTCATTATATCATCCGCAAACTCGAGACATCCCTTACACAAATCATAATGCCGTCCATATTTTCGACTTTTATCATAACTAGCGTAAAGAGCCCTTATATTACAGATAGGGAGATACGTTGACCCTGACAATCCTAAAATAAGTAGCGGTCTTGCGCGATCTCTCACACAGCTTTCAAAAATATACACAGTCCTACGACGATCATCCATTCCAAATACAATTATACGAACATTCATTTCCTGTTCTACCCTTCTCAACTCTTCAGGGCCCATATTACACTCAAACTCAAACTTGCAATCTGAAGCCAGTTTACGAGCACACTGCACAACCGTAGGCAACCAAATTTTTTGCGTCCAAGTATTTAGCACAGTGAACATATGAGCTAAGACTATTACTATAACGCCGCAAACACGATCGACGTTTATATGCTTTCTGTAAATAACCGGAGAATTAAAATTAAGAGTATAAGGTGTGGCACTATGACCCGCAACCCGGAATACTCTGTCAATAACTACCGTGAAGTTGTCCATATTGAAGGCTGTACTAGTTTGAGAGGCCTTCATTATACGCCCCAAGATATATTCTATATCTACATCGGCCAATCGTCTAAATGGTATTACTACCCAAAAATCATGTACTTCGCCGTCAACTGACCCGAACCCGAAGAACAACCTCGTCCAGACTTCACGTTCGTCGCGGTTCTGAAGGGCAAACTCAACAATACGTTCAACTACGCGCCGCAGTCCGTGTTCAACACCGTTGCTGTACAGGGATCCAGGGTCAACCCTGACTACGTACTGATTTCTAGTCAGGGCAGGGGTGGGTTAGCCGTGCACACCAGTTCGAATGTTATACCTTCCTCTACAGCACGAGAAGCTGCTGGTGTGGAGGATGTACCCGGAATTGAACAGGAATAAGGGGGTACAAATTTAATTGAGGAGGGAGCTAGTGTGGAGGTTGTGTCGTAAGACGTAGAGGGCTGGGGCTCTATAACTGGGGGTCTAGCAACCGGTGCAATCCTAGCACGTTTTATACTTTACGTGGAAGGTTCTTCATTATAGTGCCTCCGCTTTGAACTTCCACGTGGTGGTGTCGCTGGTGAGGGTTCTTCAACTACACTGTCATCTGAGTCGTCTGTAATATCAATGATGGGGTGCTGTACCTCATCTTCATTCACGGTTCTGTCGAAGAAGAAAACAATATTGTATAATATAAGGAGCAACACTTAAATTTTGTTATATTTTCTAAATGTTCCATTTAGGGGTGTGACGTGTTAGAGATGGAATCTGTAGAAAAATTCAAGTTCACAAGCCCATCCACATGTATTATATCTGGCCCTACAGGATGTGATAAACAAATCATTAAAGATAAGGGGGAGATGTTCTCAAAATTTGTGCATAAATTAATATGGTGCTATTCGACGTACCAGTCAGTGTTCAACGAGTACCAAGATGATATTTTGTTCCGCAAAGGCGTATATGACGTTAATTCGATAATGGGAGATGAACATACAGTCATTGTAACTGACGATCTCATGTTGGAAATGGATAAAACAAAGCAGCTTCGATTGACTCTATTTGGCAAGCGGATTTAACAGACATGCAAAGATATTCAGTATATAATGATGGTTACCGCTACATTCTATTCATAATAGATGTATTCTCTAGATACCTGTGGCTAATTCCTCTGAAAAATAAATCTCCTGAAACAGTTGCTAAAGCTACCAAAACGCTGATGTTGAAAGAAAACAGGGTTCCAGGCTATTTTTGTACGGATATGAGGAAAGAATTTATAGGCCGAGCTTTTCAGAACATGTTGGCAGAGTTTAATATCAGTTACTACACTAGCAATTCTATACGTAAGGCCTCTTTAGCTAAAAGAGTTCAATGTACCATAAAGGAACGGCATGCATCGCTATTTTACCCATAAAAACACATACAGATATATAAACATTCTGGGATCATTGGCCTCGTCATACAACCGTTCACACCATCGCGCGATTGGGACAACACCTAACGATGTTTTTGAAAGAGGTATGCACACAGAGCGTGAGGTGAGAAGAGATATTCGTAGAGCACCACCACACTCTACGCGTTTCAAAATCAATGATTATGAAAAGCTATCGCTTTCGGGAAATAAATTCGAGAAGGGATTTGAGCAAGGCTGGACACGCGAGATTTTTAAAGTTAAGGCTATGAGACCTAAAGTTGAGATAATGCTGTATTACGTTGAAGATTTGAATAGGGAAGAAATCGCAGGAGGATTTTACCGCGAGGAGTTGCAGAAAATGACATTTAATTTAGGAAAAAATGTGTTTAAAATTGAAAAAAATTTAGGCAGCAAAGCTTCAGGAAAGAGAAAAATGTACCTGGTGAAATGGCTAGGGTACCCAAAAAGCGTCAACACCTATATAAAAGCTGCTGCAATAATGAAGCTTAAATAGTATACAACATGGCGCCTAGCCACTTCTATGTCACACTCCCGTCCTCCTCTTCTTTGTCTGTACTTCGTAACAATACCCTAGTTAACTCCGTAACAGAACTCCATGGGCACATTGAATTGGAACTTGATTCGTATGAGGTGGGATTATGCGAAATCCAGCTATCCACCAGCTTCTTGAGTATTGATTATAAAGAACCCTTTTTTACGGTTCTTAGAGATCGTGATGAGTGTGAAAAGGCTGAGGTAATTAGGGATGAAACCATGCGTGCCGCCCGGTGTGGGGAGGCCCTGTATTACACTACAGTAGTAACACTAGGCCCGGGTCGTTATGGTGCGGCCGAGGATGTTGTGAGAAACTCAAACGGAAGTTTAAAAAGCTCAAATCTTACGGCTGATTTAGTATACGATATCGTAAACAAAGACACCCCTGCACATGCTCTGACCCTAAAATCACAAGATAATAGAAATATTAAAGACAGAAGACTATTCAAAATTATAACCTAGGGCCGATATGGAGTAGCGCTCCAAAGTGATGTTTTTCAAGAGGCACAACATGACTTGTCCAACTTAATGTATCAGTTGAAATTGGAGAAACTGGGTGATGGCTATCCATCCCTAGACATGTGCTATATTTAAGCAGTATCGTTAAACATCAATTTGTTGGGGATACCCAGGCGCGTCTGCTGCGCATTGTACACATTCCCAACCATAGAGGGAGGAGCTTCAGCGTTACATATGACAAGCCCCATTATGTGAATGTTGCGACTAATCGACTAATCTATTAACAAATATCTTAGTATATATAAGAACGATTGAGGGAAAAAATTTCCCATTCGGTGATGGGAGCTTCACAGTGAAACTGCACTTTCGTCGCATTCAGTTATAATGACCCGAAGGCCTTTCACAGTCTATCGAGGGGAGATATATCAGCGTGGGAATGGGCTTGGATCCATTTTTTCAACCATACTACGCACGGCTGTCCCATTGTTGAAGAGGGGTGCCAGATACCTCGGGAGGAAAGCGTTACAATCAGGTTTTAACACCGTAGAAGACATAATGGGTGGAACTAAACCTAAAGAAGCTCTAAAAAACATTTAAAACGTACACGGGACAAAATCGTCAAAGATGCAGAGAAAAATGCGTGGTGGCGGGAAGAAGAAGAGGGCTGTCCGGAAGAAGGCGTTAAACGTAAAAGGACATCAAAAAAGAAGTGTTCTAAGCGAATGAAACCTATGTTGATAATTTTTTTAACTAATATAAGCTAAGGACATTGCTCTCGCGAATCATAGGTTGCTTACTACTTGTCGAGAGAGGTGGTACTACTTCTGATTCGTCATGGCACGGTTCATCCATCCGTGTAGCTCACAATGTTGTCAATCGGAGCTGTCCCTCTTTGATATGCCCCTACATAGGTTTCTATTGAGCATAGTGACTTTATTAAAATTAACCCATTAAATACAATTAGATCACCGAGTGCCCCTATACAATTCGTGATACCCAGCTCAGACCCATACTTTTTGATCCAAGCTGCATGCACATGTACGCTAAACTACGTATAGCCCATTCTGATGGAACGGACTGCGATGATAATTATTCTGCATACCCTGAAACCAACTTTCTGCATTCTACATTGTCAATTTGAGGTGCATTTAAACCAGGTCAACATTTCGGCAGGAACGGGTTATTATCACCTTCGACTCTATCTGGAAAATGTTCTCAACTTTTCAAAAGAAGCGAAGGATACCTTTTTAACTGCCGAGGGCTATTTATCAGACTAAAGACGAAAGTAATATTAAGGATAAATTAAAAAAATCTAAAAAGAAGATATATGAATGCTATGGACTTCTGCATACAGACTTCACATTCCATGAGAAACTGCTTATGAATGGGGTGGATATGAAATTAAAGCTCACCCGCACGATTCCTGAGATCTGCATAAATCTGGGATCTGATCAAGAAAAGGACGCAAAACCCGTTGTGATTCATATTATGGAAACATATCTGCGCATACGGCGAATGAAATTAAGTTCGTAAAAATATGTAGAAATTTAAAAAAATTTACTACACGCAACAGTAAAATACACAATTAACAGAGTATAGATGAAACTACACGGTGCCCACAGGGATAGCCTCGAAGTAGCTAGAAAACGTGGCCCTGGGAGTTCTACCTAAAAGGTTATTAATTGGAATGCAGGATTACGCTTCGACGAATGGAAAATATAAAAAGAACACCTTTAAATTCGAGAATCGGCCTTAAAAATATAACTCTATACGTAAATGGCGTTGCGTTGGGCGGGTCTATGGATACGGACTACTCATCAGACGCTGACTTCCCGCTTTGTGCGAGAGCTTATTGTAATATGGCCCATATTGCAGGTGCTTGTGATGAGCTCGGGATTGGGGTAACGCAGAAAGAATTCATCGATCACTTTAACCTTTACCCGTTTGATATCACACCTGACTTATCAGCTAGTGTAAATACACACTTACGTCCACAACAAAGTGGGAACATCTCAGTCAGATTGGAATTCGCCAACCCTTTAGACGCGCCTATTAGTGTACTAGTATACCTCGAGTCACAAGCCCTAATTGAGGGTGACCGGTTCATGAACGTAGTCACTGACTTTTAAAATGGATGCGAATACACTCCAGAGAGTAATGAAAAGTGACCGAATCATACGCTCCAAATTTATTGGTGTGTTTGCGAAAAATGAAGCATTGAAATTACCAACTACGAGAAAATGCGGGGGAATTATTGTCAACACGGACATTGTTGGTGGCGAAGGGATTCATTGGTTTGAAATACATTTTAAAAATAGGGAGAGAATGTATTATTTTAAGTCACTGGGGACTCATCCCTGGTGTGACCCTATTATTGTAAAATTTCTCGAACACTTGCAAATCCCTGAAATTAAATAGAGTCGCCATCGATTGCAAGGATATTTTAGTAATACTTGCGGGATGTATTGTCTTTCATTTCTCCTGCACATGTAACGTGGGAAGGGATTTATAATTTTTTAAAATTATTCGATTTGTGCAACGCTGAGCTGAATGATGAATTTGTATGCGTGCAGATAAAAAAAAAGTTCCCATTTGTGCACACTCGCTGTATTGTGTAAAGTTTTACGCGTGTGTATATATATATATATATATACACATTTCAATTGCAAAGAACACGCAATATAAATAACGTAAAGAACGACGCTTGTATAGGAGAACATTCCGCCCAAGATGAGAAGAAAGAACGAACAAATGAAAAAATGAGGTAACCACCCGGGAATCGAACCCGGGATCTTCCGATTGCCGGTCAGATATGATAACCACTACACCATGGTCCTCACTCGATCAGAAGTCGTAATTCCTCTACATACGCGCAGAAACCAATGCCCCGAGGGGGCACCTCCCGCATGCCGTATCTACATATACATTTCAACTGCAAAGAACACGCAATATAAATAACGTAAAGAACGACGCTTGTATAGGAGAACATTCCGCGCAAGATGAGAAGAGAGAACGAACAAATGAAAAATGAAAACAAATGTAAATATATTGTGTAAAATATAAGATGTCCCAATAATGTTAGTCTTGTGCTCTGCAGCTTAATTATTGGATGCTAAATATGTAACTAATTTAAGCTGAATTGTACTAATTTATAAAACATGATTTCTGTCATTTAATAAATTGATGAAAATACACTGTCTTGTTCTTAACCAAAAGAAAAAGAGCTTACATTAGTTCCCCGACGACATGGCAATCGTTGGAACGGATGTGAGCCAATACTCGGACCTCCGTATTCAGGTCACTGTGTTGACTGCGCTGTAAAACCTCCAAATCGTCGTCGACTACTTGCTTTTCTTCAAAGCTGTCACGAAAAGTCGCTATCACACGATCGAGTTCTGCATCGGACCTATAAGGAGAAAGGGTAATTAACTTGATTAGTTCAAACATTTTCTGAATCTTTTTTAATTAAAATCCAATTTTTTCATAAATTGATTTGTATTCAGAAAGCCTAGCTCAGTACTATTGCAAACTAATCTATAATTAAAAATTGAGGATACCTGCTATTTTAATGAAACATTTTACAACAAAATGCGATGAGTAGAAAATGTTTTTATGCGTAACTCTTTAGCCTACCTAAGTCAGTGTAGTACGTAATCCATTCAGTGTGCCTAACGTACGTACATTATTTATATTATCAATAGGCTGCAGCATTTATTCTATGTTTCATTTATGCGTAACTCTCTAACCTGCCTATGTCATTGTATTACGTAATCCATTCAGTGCACCAACGTACGTGCATAATTTCTGTTATCAATAGGCTTCATATTTCATGCTGTGTTCCATTTTGCATACCATTAGCCTATCATATATGAGTATATTACTTAACAACTAATCTGTATAACCATTTCCTTATTTGCTAATCCTCACTCATATTTAGCATACTATAAATGCCGTTATATAATTGTTAATCACTATAACTACCATCATTGCATTGTTAATCACTGTGAACAAGTAACTGATTTATTTTCTTAATTAAACACAAAACCACAAGGTAATTTTTCTAACATTATTTGCTTGGGTGTAATCCAAGTTGTTGACCTCGAATTAATCATTCGTATCATTCATTCATTTAGTAATTATAGTAGGCTTACTCCATTAGCCACATCAAACCGGTTAAAGCAATTGGTTTTTAATTATTAACCATTCTGTCTTCGTGGTTAATTCGTCATATACAATATATATATATATATATATATATATATATATATATATATATATATATATATATATATATATTGTATATGACGAATTAACCACGAAGACAGAATGGTTAATAATTAAAAACCAATTGCTTTAACCGGTTTGATGTGGCTAATGGAGTAAGCCTACTATAATTACTAAATGAATGAATGATACGAATGATTAATTCGAGGTCACCAACTTGGATTACACCCAAGCAAATAATAATGTTAGAAAAATTACCTTGTGGTTTTGTGTTTAATTAAGAAAATAAATCAGTTACTTGTTCACAGTGATTAACAATGCAATGACGGTAGTTATAGTGATTAACAATTATATAACGGCATTTATAGTATGCTAAATATGAGTGAGGATTAGCAAATAAGGAAATGGTTATACAGATTAGTTGTTAAGTAATATACTCATATATGATAGGCTAATGGTATGCAAAATGGAACACAGCATGAAATATGAAGCCTATTGATAACAGAAATTATGCACGTACGTTGGTGCACTGAATGGATTACGTAATACAATGACATAGGCAGGTTAGAGAGTTACGCATAAATGAAACATAGCATAAATGCTGCAGCCTATTGACAGAGCTGGGCAGTATTTAAATACATTTGTATTTAAATACGTATTTAAATACTTTGTGTATTTAGAACTGTATTTATAAATACATTGTTTTTCATGTATTTAAATATAGTATTTAAATACTTTAATGAGTATTTAAATACAATGTATTTAAATACTCAAAATATAAAAATGTAAATACTTTTACTGGTTTAATACACGTTCTGTACTAGCACAGTATGACACGTCGACAGTGTAGTACAGCATGGTTCATGTTTCAACATGTCAGTTCAATCAGTTGTGTGCCACTCTTAGTCGAAAGCGGTTGATTTCTTTATCGTGTGCGTGTCATGGCTTCAACAAGCAAATCCGGTGAATCAAACAGTGATATATCTGCAGATAACAATTTAGTGCACCCTCTGTTTGATGGAAAATACTTTAAAATTAAATCTAAAGACGGTAATAAGGTAAAGTGCACCTGCTTGCTGTGTAAACTCCCAAAAGAAACACTCTTTCAAACAAAACTTTTGAAAGATTGGTTTTGATCCGCAGCAACCGTGAAATAAAAGAGAATTCGTAAGGTGCCTTATGTTTATGTTTATGTCTTATGTTTACGTTTATGTCTCATCTACTCATTAATAGTTACTCATTTTGCAATGATATAATGAGTATAATATGTCACTGGTTGAACATCGTAAGTTCTAAGTTCTTTTGTTTTTGTTTTGTTCTAAAAAGGGAAATATATAATCGGAAATTAGATTGTACTATTTCTTTATCCTTTATCAAGCATTTTATATTGTTGTTACTCATGAATTAGTGAATGCATATGTTAAAATTTGTATGTATTTAAAATGTATTTACAAATGTATTTAAATACAATTGATGTATTTTGTATTTAGTATCTAAATACATTCGTAAAATGTATTTAGTATTTAGTATTTAAATACATTTCTCCCATGTATTTAGTATTTAAATACACTCAATGTATTTATTGCCCAGCTCTGCCTATTGATAATATAAATAATGTACGTACGTTAGGCACACTGAATGGATTATGTACTACACTGACTTAGGTAGGCTAAAGAGTTACGCATAAATGGAACATAGAGTTGATGATGCAGCCAATTAATGATAGAAAGAATGCACTTACGTTTAGTACACTGTAAGTGGATTAGGCCGTCAATAATGAAATGCTTAAAAGGATCACATAAACAAACGGATGCAAAATAAAATGAATTACATGAAAGGACACAATAACAGGATGATACACGATTTCGTTATTGGAATGAACTTGGAATACGGCCTACTGCAGTTTAACGAGAAAGTTAGTTTGAACGATTATGGAGACACTTTCGGTATAGCCTAAATTGCGGTTCTGCGATTACACTACGTAGGCTTCGCGTTAATTGTTTAAGACGAGGCAAAAAGGGATAGGCTTACCGAAATATTGAATACCTCTGGATGGAATAGATACTTGCAGGTTGACTTGTAGACTGTGAGCCCGAAGTGAAGTTGACCGGAGGTTGACCTTGTAGACTGTAGGCTCGAGGTGAAGTTGATCGTCCTGTACTTCGCACGTCGAGGATGACCTTAAAACCGGTAGCGTGGCCTATTGAAGCTTGTTAAATGGGCGCCGATCGACTTGAGGTGAAGGATGAGTTAAACCAGGGTCAGAAGGATGTCTCCTCAAGTGTTGATTCGCTTTGTGTAGAGTTGAGATGTTGCTTGAGGTACTGAGGCCGGCTGAAGTCGAACGACGCTGGGTTTTGAAGGATTGCTTCTGCAGGTGGTCTGTAGAAGCCCTTACTTGATGATAGAACGGAGCCTTGAAGGAACAGCAGGCTGCTCTCCGGCGAAGGCCGGAGAGCGGGTGGCTTAAGGTGTGGTGCTGCTGACGAAGGATGCTGAGACGTGAAGACCAAGACGAGGAAATTGCAAGCGAGAAGTATGAAAGTGTATCAGTGGACATAACCTTTCATAACCTCTTAAGACGCTAAGTTTCGCGGCCTTTTTGATGATTCCAAGATGTTTGAGAATGTCGGTGGAAAGAATTCCTTTGGCTGTTCTTTGTCTGTTTCTCTGTCTGTTTCTTTGTCTTTTCACTACATATGTATATATGAAGAGCGAGAGAGCTACAAGGAGTTACAAGTACACTAATTTACAGGGCCGGAAATACTTTTATCTTAACTGTGCATACTACGCAATGCCTACCATAACAGGTCTCGAACCCAGGACCGTTGGAATTTCCCTCCCTTTAAAGTTTTAGTAATTCTAAAACCCAACCTCTAGAACTTTTTATAAATTTATTAAACGTAAATATTTTATAAACAAAACTCCCTCTCTTAATACTTAATAGAATACATTAATTACAGAAAGCCTAGCACAGTATCCAGTAGTAAACATGCATTTATATGTCAGAACACCGCGATGTATATATGGGAGGAGAGAGTTACAAGGAGTTACAAGATAAAATGCCGATTAGGGCGCCCGGATCAAATAATAGACAGGAAGCAGCTGGCCTAACCGGGTTGTTAACATATACTTCCATATATATATATATATATATATATATATATATATATATATATATATATATATATATATAAAACCTTTGGTTAATCTTTGGTTAGCTTCCGCCCGAATTGTTCATTCTGACGAAGGTCAAGCTTTTCATTCCACCTTAGACCTACAGTTTAACGTGGAGTCCGAACCACGCCCCATCAGCAGTACAGCGTCTTAACCACTAGGCCCCCTAGGGTACCCATTTATCTACCAACCACTTTCTTTATTGTGTGGAAGGATGAACAGCTGGGTTTTGCTGCGCGCCGACTGGCCACCACACCACCGAGGCGCATGAAATTATGCCCTGAGTGAGGCATGTATATAATATATATATATGAAGAGAATTACAAGGAGTTACAATAAGAAAAAATGCAGGATAGGATACCGGATCAAATAATAAGAACAAAGCAACTAGCCTAACCGGGCTCAAAGGAAGATTAGCTGGGCTACTAAGCCTCGTCGCAGATTCTCGAACACCTAGGCAGCTATCCTTTAACTACGTTTATTATGGCTTTTTATAAATTAACTAACACTTGCAAGGGTTAAGCATTGAATGATACGATGTATATAGCCCGAGAATGAATCACAAACTAAATTATTACGTAATTACTCATATATCAGTGGCCTCTTCATCCGCTGGTTCTTTCTCGCCGTCACAAATTTCTGCAAGGTTTTGTGTAGAGAGGTTTCCTTCATCGGCCGCTGCGAAAATATGGAGCTTAGTCACTGCAGAGAGGTCCCCGTCTTCAAACAATTGCTGGAGCAGTAAAGCTGATGTGTCTGACTGGAAGTGTCCATGATGAGAGAATGTGTAGTTGCGTGTTGCTAAAATCACTGTTGTGGATCCAGCTGAAAATGTTCCGTTTTATATACGTGGCCCCGATTGGACCCACCACCAATATTTGATTCGCGAGTTTCCTGTTGGCAGTCAGAGAATTTGGGTGTGGCTGTAACGTGAAGTTTTCCACCAACCAGAGACCATGGATTCGTTCTCATGCCCAACCCATTGGGTTGTAATTGGACGAGCCGCGAATTCTGGGGGGGCGGGCCTTTGCCAAATATAACTTATTCAATCCATAGGTTATTTTGTTTTAAAAATCATATTAATGCTTTTTTATGTTATAGTTTAAGGATAAAATTGTATATTAAAGATAAATTTTTATTGAAACAAAATAATTGGCCAAAAGAGGAAATATGAAATAGTTACCCCTAAATAGAATCTATTTTGTTTTAAAAATCATATTGTTATATGTTATAATGTTATAATGTTTCAGACCAACAAAGACCCTAGGATCCACTCATGGCTGGTCTACCTAACTGTGTTCGTAATTGTGTATTGTGCATGTCCTCCGTGGTGGCGGAGGGGACTTACAATTTTACGTGGGTTCCGAACCATAAAGCCTTAATTTTACTACCTCAAACTATACCCAATCTATCAACATATGCGTCTAATCGATTTTTAAACATGTTTCTAGACGTGCTACTAATTACTTCTACCGGCAAACTATTCCACCTATTTAATATTCTATGCGTAAAAACGTTTTTGGCAATTGCTGTCTCGAACCTTCTACTTGTCAACTTACACCCGTTATTTCTTGTCCTATTATATTGAGATATTTCGAAAAAGCTATCTCTATCTACGTTATCGAACCCATTCATAATTTTGAAAACCTGGATTAGATCACCCCTTAACCTCCTAGTCTCGAGTGTAGTCAATTTTAACTACTTAAGCCTATCCTCGTACGACTTCGACCTAAGCGACGGAATCATCTTAGTTGCTCGTTTTTGAACTCTTTCGATTTTGCCTATATCTTTTTGCATATGCGGATTCCAAAATTGGATCGCGTACTCCAAATGGGGTCTAACTAATGATTTATAAAGAGGAACAATAATATCGCGCGATCTGTACTCCAAATTCCGAGCTATAAAACCTAACACTTTGTTCACTTTATTGACCGCTGCTGTACTTTGTTTCGCTACTTTTAAGTCACCAGTGACTATAACTCCTAAATCTTTTTCCTGATCTACGCTTGCTAACTCCTTCCCTGACATACTATACGCAAAATTACCGTTACGCGAACCTCTATGTAAAATTTTGCACTTATCGACGTTAAATCTCATTTGCCATGTGACTGACCAATCAACGATTTTATTCAGATCTTCCTGGATTTTACCTCTATCTTTGTCATTAATCGCCCTACCACCCAACTTCGTGTCATCCGCAAACTTTGAAACTGTACTGACTAGGCCGACATCTAAATCGTTAACATATATAAGAAAAAGCAAGGGGCCCAATACAGAACCCTGAGGAATACCACTCGCTACATTAGCCCAGCACGACTCCGCTCCATCAACGACCACCCTCTGTTTAAAGATAAATTTGTATTGAAACAAAATAATTGGCCAAAAGAGGAAAAATGAAATAGTTACCCCGAAATAGAATCTATTTTATTTTGAAAATCATATTAATGCTTTTTATGTTATAGTTTAAGGATAAAATTGTATATTAAAGTTAAATTTGCATTGAAACAAAATAATTGGCCAAAAGAGGAAATATGAAATAGTTACCCCTAATTTAATTTCTGTTTTGTTTTAGAATCATATTAATGCTTTTTTGTTATAGTTTAAGGATAAAATTGCATATTATGGTGAAAATTTGTTTTGGTATTAAACTTAGTTTATCTAATTCGATTTTTTGTTTAAAAGGTCGCCCACCAAACGTCAAATTAACTTAATAGAAAAACATTAGCGTTGCCTTTTTTTTTTTGACGTTGTCGGTTTAACTTCTGGTCCCATAAACATATTTATTTATGTTTAATAGCTCTCTCTATTGGGTCGTATTTAGAGACCTTATCGGTCTACCCCCCTGGCCCCATAAACGTATTTGTTTATGCTTATTAGCTTTGTCTATTAATTGGGTTGTATTCAGAGACCTTGTCGGTCTATCATGAGCTGATCAGTAAAAGCAGTGAGTAAGGTGGGTTTGGTTAGGTGATGGTAAGTAATACTTAGACGATTGGTGGTTGTGGTGCTGTGGTGGTTTTTTTTATGTGTGGTGGTTATGTTCCTATATATATTTTGCTATTGGGGCTTTACATGCATCTGTTTATATACGTTGTGTGTGTGTGTGGGGGGGGGGGGGTGAGGCCGTCCGTCCCACCTTCTCCCCCAAAGAGGTTAGGTGGATTTCCCCCTCTTTTGCACCTTCGGGGTGGCACCTTGCAACATTTTATCAACATTGCAATTGCTCTGCACTCTCTCCTTTTGGGCTCTACTACTTATGGGCACCATTGAAATGAGAGAAATTAATATTTTTTAAACTTATTATAATTTTTTATTAATAATAATCAGTACATTTTGAATAAGAGAAATTTAATTTATTTAATTTAACAGCTTTGGACATAAATGAAAAAAATATTTGTCATTTCTTCAAAAATTTGACGATAATTCACTGTCAACAAAGTTTTTGTCACAAATATTTTTACTTGAACTATGTGTAATTTTTTAAGTTGCTTAAGAAAACGAAAACAGAATTTTTCTATCACCCGCAGTTTTAGAGTGACACGAATTTACATTACTTAGGATTTGAGTGAGAATAGGAAGGGCCCCTTCCTCTTTCTCTGCTTATAAGTTGCTACACGTCACTGTTGACTTTCATTTGTCAGTTACTCATTTGATTTCACTCACTGAACATCGTGCATTTTATTTGTGATTTTTCTTAATAATTTTTTGTGTCAGTGCGTTCGTATTGTTTCATGACCGATTGCCACGCAAGTGTGTTAACCATCCAAACTGTTTCTATTATGTGTGCAGAGAGTTAACACTTAAATTTCAAAGGCAAAATTTCACCTCTCTTGTCAAAAAGGCATACGAACTTTATTTTAGTTGCAAGGTAGGGGATCAGAACAAGACGTGGGCACCTCATATATGCTGTATTACGTGTTTAAGACTTCTGACAGGCTGGCTAAATGGGTCTCGTCAAATGCTGTTCCGATGATATGGAGAGAGCCGAAAGACCGTTTAACGGATTGTTATTTCTGCTTAACAAATATACTAGGCATTACTGCGAAATCTAAACATATAGTACAATACCCAAATTTACCATCAGCCATAAAGCCTGTTTTACATAATAAACATTTGCCAGTACCAAGACCACCGGAAACGTGGAATTTAGATGATGAAAATGAAATTGATGTACAATGGTAATGACGAAGCTCAACATGGTTTACTGACGGACGATGTTGATCCAATGTTTGAATCATCTTGTTCATCGACAGAGCCTCACTTAATATCTCAAGCAGACCTGAGCGACTTGTCTGTGATCTGAAATTGTCAAAAGATCAATCCGAACTTTCGGCTTCCAGGTTGAAAGGTTGGAATCTTCAAGAAAAAGGCACTAAGTATCTTTTTACCGCAATCATCAAAGAAACTTTCTACCCTCTCATGAAAACCCTTGGCCAACAACATGATCCAAACGAATGGCGCCTATTTATTGATTCCTCGAAGCTGAGTTTAAAAACTGTATTACTCCATAATGGAAATAAATACCCTTCAGTTCCATTAGCACATGCCGTACATATGAAGGAATCATACGACAATATGCACCTGCTTGTGAAACATATCCAATATGATAAATACTCTTGGCATATCTGTAGAGACTTGAAAGTGATTGCACTTCTTGGTTTACAATTGGGTTATACGAAATTCTGTTGTTTCCTCTGTGAATGGGACATCAGAGCATGGGAAAGCCATTACTCAAAGAAACAATGGCCACTTCGACAAACGTTGATTCTAGGGTATAAAAATCTCACCAGTTCACCTCTTCTTAAGCCAAAAAAGTTATTTGCCACCACTACATATTAAACTTGGTTTAATGGAAAATTTTGTTAAGGCTATGGATCAAAATGGCAGGGGGGCAGGGGGGGGGGGGGGTTCTCTACTTGAAACAGAAATTTCCGAGGATCAGCGAGGTCAAAATCAAGGAAGGGATATTTGTGGTCCCGCAAATTAGAGAAATCATGAGAGACAGCGCGTTTGATGAAACTCTAAGTGAAGTTGAAGGAGCAGCTTGGAGAGCATTTAAAGTAGTGAACACAAATTTCCTCGGAAACTTCAAGGCCGAAAATTACAGTAAGAGTCACTTGTTGAAGAACTTCTCAAGGCCTACAAAGACGTGGGGTGCAACATATTGAAAATTCATTTTCTTGACTCACATCTCGACTTCTTCCCAACCAACTTAGGCGATGTTAGTGATGAGCATGGGGAACGCTTTCATCAACAAATATCCACGATGGAGAAGCGATACAAGGGCAAGTGGAGCCCCAGCATGTTGGATGACTACTGCTGGACATTGTCAAGGGATGGCCCAGAGGCGAAATACATGCGTAAATCATCAGTAGCCACATTTTAGGTGAATTCAATATGCATTTTCTACTTTGATATTGCTATTACGCCTATAAATTAGTCCAAATTTCATTTTCGATTCACTCAATATTGGTGGGTGATAGAAAAATTTTGAGGCCATTTTTGAACTTAGCGAGTGGTAAAAAACTTATAAGATCCACCCATTTTTGTTCATGTGACAAATAAAAAGTTTGATTTTGTCGACAAGTGATATAATTTGCATTGAAAATTGGACGTAGGCTATAGGCCATCCTATTCATAGTTCACGCAAAGACCTTGGCTCTCTCTCTCTCTCTCTATATATATATATATATATATATATGCCCAGTTAGGTTAATTGAATGCCTGGTTAGATCAACTGAATGCCGATTAGATTAATTGAATGCCCTATTAAGTTAATTGTACGCCCTTGACGACTGGTTAGGTTAAGTCGTGATATTTTCGTTAGTTTTAACTAAAATATAACGCCTTAACCTAACCAATCGTCAAGGGCGGACAGTTGACCTAACCGGGTATTCAATAATTTTACCGTAGGTTTCGAGATATATATATTTAGTGGTGGACCGGATGTCAGTTTTTCAACATCCGCGGATGCGGACCTTTAATTTCAATATCCGCGGATGCGGATATTTAGTTAATCTACCAATATAATATAGAATTATGAATATGTAACAATTTTTCAAATTTCGTGATATTACTATTATGGCAGGCAAAGCAAAAGAATTCAAATTAATATTAATGTTTTCATTATGATAAAAATAATAACTTTCTCAAGAGTTTCAGCCACAGAAATTTCAATGAAACAAGTTTCATTCAATTTTCTTTGTTACCAGGTTTTTATATTTTGAGGTTTATATATTTGTTTGTTCATTAATAATTAATACTTTACATGAAATGTGCATGACTGGGCCTTATAAGCTACTTTATAAGCTAATTTACAGATCTACAGATCTACAGAAGCTAAGGCTAACAAAGACCCTAAGATCCACTCTAAGGTTAGCCCGAGAGAAAGGAAAGAGTAGGGGGTTAAGAGAAGAGAATAAGGGGTTAATTAAGTAGCAACACCTATCACTCATGGGTTAACATTCATTCAGAAAAAGAGAAAGAAAGGCTCACCATCATCATCATCAGTCGGCCACTGCCGACAAGTCAGAAAAATAGTCGGAGAGAATAGGAAAGGGGTGAAAGATGAAAAGAATTAAAATAAGAACGCTTACAAACCATGCAAACACAGTCTTAACTCACTATCATACCATGCAAACTACAGACATGCAAGTAAGGAGAGGATAAGAAGGGAAAAAAAAAAGTAGGTAAAGTAAAACAAAAAGTGGGTTAGTTTACGCTAAGAGCTACATCTACGATTGTGTTAGTCTAATTTTTTTTTTTCTGGCATCACACACTGGCATGTCACAAGCTGGCATTATTGTCAACAGACTCATCCTCGATCACCACCCCTAGAGCTCCTGTTGCTAATTGTTTTATTATATTATTAAACAACGTTACTAATTTTAACGAGGGAAAAGGGTGAGGCTGAGAGGGAAAAGGGGGAGGCTGAGAGGGAAAAGGGGGAGGCTGAGAGGGAAAAGGGGGAGGCTGAGAGGGAGGGGGATTGTTTTATTATTATATTAAACAACGTTAATATTTTTAAAATGCCTATCTAAATGGTTCTTAAACATATTAACGCTGGTAGAGTTCACGACTGACGCGGGAAGATTATTCCATTTATCAGTTACTTTAAACGTAAATAAGTTTTTAGCGATATTAGTGATGAAACGTCTGCCACGCAACTTAAATCCGTTATTACGAGTATTATTATTATCGAAAGTGAACAATTTGTCAAAATTTACGTTATCGATGTTATTAACGATTTTGAAAACTTCAATAAGCTCCCCCCTTAATCTCCTAGTTTCGAGTGAATACAGGTCTAACTCTTTAATCCTATCTTCATAAGGCTTGTTGCGCAATGACGGAATCAGTTTCGTGGCACGACGCTGAACCCTTTCTAACCTATCAATATCCTCACGCAAGTACGGGCACCAAAACTGAACGGCATATTCTAAATGAGGCCTGACTAGGGACTTGTAAAGGGGCAATATAATATCCTTCGATTTAAATTCGAAATTACGCGCTATGAAGCCTAACATCCTATTAGCTTTTGCGCAAGACTCCAGGCACTGGTTCCTAACCTTTAAATCCTTAGATACGCGTACGCCTAAATCTACTTCCTCGTCAACGCTCGCTAACTCCCTATCATCCATCGTGTACGTGTAATTATTGTTACGAGAACCTATATGCAAAACTTTACATTTGTCTACGTTAAATTGCATCTGCCACTTATCCGTCCACTCCATAATCCTATTTACATCGTCTTGGAGCCTATTTCTATCGTCCTCGTTAACAACCTTACCGCCTATTTTAGTATCGTCCGCGAATTTTGACACGTTACTAGTCAATCCTACATCTATGTCGTTAATGTAAATTACGAATAGCAATGGGCCTAACACTGAACCCTGTGGGACACCGCTACCTACATCCAACCACCCCGATTCACTACCATTAACTACGACCCTCTGCCTCCTAGCACGAAGCCATTCTTCTAACCAGTTAGCTACCTGACCGCGTATACCGTGCGCTTTGACCTTCGCAATTAATCTCCTATGCGGAACTGTATCGAACGCCTTTTTAAAATCTAAATAAATAACGTCAGCCGCTCTATGCCTATCGTATTCGCGCACTATTTCGTTATAAAATTCTAACAAATTAGTTAAACAAGACCTATGGCGTCGAAACCCATGCTGACTACTATTAATCAAATCTCTACTTTCTAAGTGATCGATGATACGATCCCTAACTACGGATTCCAAAAGTTTACCGACAATTGACGTTAAGCTAATGGGCCTATAATTGCTAGCTACTGCGCGGTCGCCTTTTTTAAAAATAGGCGTGACGTTAGCTAATTTGAAGTCTTCAGGAATAATCCCCGTTTCGAGTGACTGATTAAAAATCTTCGTTACGATAACGTCTTTCAAATCTTTCAAATGTCTGAGATAAAAAGCGTCAGGGCCTGGAGCCTTGCTAACTTTTAGCCTATCGATATAATGCGCAATCTCACCCTCGTAAACAGTTATTTCATCCAAAATAGTCTCGCTACTAAATGGAACGATATCGTCCACGTCGGGGACATTATTTACGTCTTCTACGGTAAAAACTGTCGCAAAAAAGTTATTGAAAATACCCGCCATCGCCTGAGCGTCAGAAGCCAAAGCGCCATTAACATCCACTAGAGGGCCTATGTTATCTTTTATCGGCTTACGATTATTAACGTATTCAAAAAACTTTTTTGGATTATGTTTACTATCCGCAGCTATAAGTATCTCTAAATTACGCTTAGCATTCCTAACTGATCTTTTAACCTGACGTCTAAGCTCGATATATCTATTAAAGTTAGCTGCCGTGCCATTGCGCTTATTAAGTCTATACGCTCTATTACGCTCGTTTATGAACTCGCCTATTTCCCTAGTCCACCACTTGGGCCTACCATGATTTCTAGCGCGCTTGGGCCTACGAGGAATAAACTCCCTTTCAATATTCCTAAAACTTTCTTAAACGCCACCCAATGCAAATTTGTGTCATTACCATAAATAAGTTATCCCAGTCCACTACTCTCATCCTATCCGCAAAACTATCAAAATTAGCCCTACGAAAATCAGGGACTTCTATTACGTTACTATCCTTAGTGTTTTCTATCAATAACTTAAACCTAAGAATTTGATGATCACTACATCCTAAACTCTCGCCTACTTCTAAACCTTCGACTATATTCTCGCCGTTCGTCATCACCAAATCTAAAATATTATCACCGCGCGTTGGTTCGGTAACCATCTGTCGTAAAAAGTTATCTTCCATAAACTCAATCAATCTCAAACCCTCCTCATTACCAGTAAAAGTCTCATAATTAACATTAGGACAGTTAAAGTCTCCGACAATTATACTATTCCGATTGTCAATAAAGTTACCAAGAAGTGAGTAAAATCTAGTATCTGTATCGAGGGGTTGAACGGGAGGTCTATAAACAACAACAAAATTAAAACTAATACTACGCGCCCTAACTTCAACACATATCGCATTAATTGCTGCCGGAAAATCTAACTTAACCTCGATAGTCCTAAGGGAATTACGAATGTACAGCAAAACGGTCCTATGTAACCTATCATTAGTAAAGAGTTTAAAACCCGGTATATCAAGTTCCCCAACAAGTCCCGAGTCACGGAATTTAACCAAGTTTCAGTGATAGCAACTATATCGTAGTTGCCGGAATAAATTATCGCCTTAAATTCATTTAATTTATTTCTAATACTACGCGCGTTACAATAAAAGACGTTTAAGTTATTTTTTACCACGGGCGGGCGTTTTAAAATATTTTTCACGTCGGGCCCGCGTTCCCCGGACCCACAACGTTTAAAGAAGGCTTCGACCTATACAGCTTTCGCACGTTTTCGTCTATTAACCTACCTAGCCTAGCATTACCTATTTCATTAAAATGCACCCCATCTTTTATAAAAAGGCTAGGATCACTGAATTCGGACCACAGCTTTACGAAGGGTACATTTTCCTCAGCACAAATCTCTTCTAATTTAGCATTCAAAAATATCGTTTTAGACGTAATCCTAAGACCCAAACCGTGCCTAGGGTAATACCTAGAACTAAAGACCTATCTGACCTCGCCTTTAGGGACCTAATTAACCCCCTATATCTCTCCAAAAGGTCAGGCACTCTCGTATCGGGCCTATACGAGTCGTTGCCCCCTACCATCGTCACCAACATCGAGTGACGGGAGGCAACGTCAATCCTATCCACTTCGTCTCGAACTCTGTCAACCCTGGCCCCTGGGAGACAGACCCTCCTCCTCTTGGTTGGATGCCGTTCAAACGAACTCTGCGTCCATATGGCGCACTAAAGAATCCCCAATTAAAATAGTTTCCCCCTCATTCACGTCCCTTTCCAAATGGGCGAAAGGGTTCGAAACCTCGATAGGGGGGGGGATTCCTATCACCTAACGTACGCGGCCTAGCTCCACCCTTAACTTCTCTAAATCCCTCCCCATCTACTAATCTCGGACTAACCTTAACCCCTTCCTCAACTCTATCCAACCTTCCCGATAAGCTACCTAAACTAGAAACTAGATTATGCACCTCACCCTTCAAATTACTAACGTCTTCAACGTTAGTATTGGTTCGGCTTTCGTCAACCGTAGCCCTACCCCTGCCTCATCAAGCGTTGCAAGTCTTTCCGTTACCTCACGTACACTACGTTTTATTCAACTATTTCCTCCCTTAACTCGCAAAAGAAACAAACTGATCTCTCGGTAACGCCATAGGACCGCCGTCATAATCTTTAAATCCGAATACCACCGGTTTACCCCACACCTAACACACGACGCTTTCTGCGACGGCATCGCGCAGTTAAAATTAGTTTATAACCGTCACAAGTTAAGTTAAATAAGCCGGCACGCTATAAAACTTCTAAATCGCTAAAAACCACTAATATTCAATTACTTAACTATAACAATGTAATATAAACGCAAGTATATAAAATTCAAAACTTACCAAAAGTAAAGATGTTAGCAATATGCAAAATAGAAGCAATATCAGAGAGCTCAGGAAATGCGTCCGTTCAGTACAGAGTCTGGCTGATTGTAAATTGCATAATTTATCACGAGGTAATATCCGCATAACATCCGCAGTCAGAAGTGCGGATGCGGATGTTAAAAATGATGCAGATGCTGATATCCAGTCCACCACTAAATTATATATCTATATCATTACATGAATGCGTTAGTCTTATTTTTCTTTTAGGCAGGCAGGAAGGAGGGGGCCAAGAACGAATGCCCGCAAAAGCGACCCCCCTTCCCCTACATAGAAGAAGAGAGCCAAAATCAAGGTCCAGGGTTTTGGAGATGCCAAGACACTCTACGTTTGAAAGATTGGAGGTCACAGATAGGGGGAAAGATGGAGTGAGGAAGAGTGTTCCAGAGTTGCTCGGAAAAGGACTGAATTATTGGTAGAGTTGCAACAAAATTGCGTAAATAACGTTATGTCAATATAAGTATGAATACTTTAGTACGGTTATAGAGAAAAAGGTCGATCATGTATTCTAATCAAATTATATATATATATATATATATATATATATATATATATATATATATATATATATATATATACAAAGGCGTACTTAGCATTTTGCCGATTAGTCAGGTTCACTATGTATTTTTTTTCAAATTTTATGGAGATTAGCAAACCAGTATATTTTTGAGAAGCTTATGGCATCAGGAATATGAAAAGTAATGTTTACATTTGCGCAGATGCCTGCTTGGCGGCTATTTTGGCGGCAGTTGCAACCGTGTTTATAAATCCTGATGCTTCAATAATTTTGCTGTATTTTTGCAGTAGTGTTGCAATATTTAATTTTATACTGTAAAAATTTATGTTAACACAACTAGTACACAATTATCTTGGTGTTGGTTAATATAGTGGTGGCTCTCTTTCTTTTCAGTGCCTGAGTCATCATGAGTGAAGACCCGGGAACCAGCAAGTTGAGTTCAGTCAAGTCGTCCATGGACACAGTAGACTGGAAGCAGTGCATTCTTTGTCAGGAGTCCACTGCCAGCAAAGGAACACTTGTTCAATATCCCAGAACAGAATCATACCAGAAACTACTCGATGTAGTGTAAGAGCCAGCTTACAGGATGGAAAATATATTGACATCCAAAGACGCCTCAAAGACTTTACCAAAGAAATATTGATTGAAAGGAAACCCATGTGGCATCGCAGTTGTTATTCTGATGCCACAAATGAAATATCCGTACAGCGAGCGAGAGACCGCTTGCAGCATGCCATGTCTACAAGAACCTACGCTGTGAAAAAACGTGGGCATAAAAGAACAAGCTCTGAAATGGAGCAATCAGCAACCCCAGGCACCTCAGCACCTTTCACTAGATCTGTGACAGAACCGTTGACAAGGGATCACTGTTTTTTATGTCAAGAAGATGATGACCAGCGTCTCTTCACCGTACGAACTGAAAACGCGGGGAAGGCACTTAGACGAGCTGTGGATATTTTCCAAGATCCAGTATTGATGGCAAGACTAAGCAATGCACTCTCACCAAGTGATGCCCATGCAATAGATGTAAGATATCAGAAACCATGCTGGACACGATATGTGTTCCATGTCCTGAGGGATGATGCCAGCAACCGGGCCAAGTCTACAAAGACAGACCTACCAATGCAAGTACCATGCTTGATTGAGCTGATCAATCTCATTGAATATCAAACCCAAAATAAGGCTCATCTGCCCATGGATGCCATCGAAAAAACCTACATATCTATGCTTGGTGGTAGTGATGAGGCACAGAAGCACACTCCGACACTGACACGACAGTGGCTAAAGGACAAAATTCTTGCAGAGTTACCAAGTGTGAAGTCAGTGAGGCAGAAAGACAGAAGAAACCTTCTGTTCTTTACTGTCCTGAAGCCTGCGAAGAAGATATGGTCTACACTTCCTTGATGCAAGATGCCACAAGTGAAATGGACAAGACAATGATGATATACAAGACAGCTAAGCTAATACACAACAGCATTGCCAATTTCGCTGAGGAGAAGGAAACACACAATTACAGTATCCAGCACAAGAGAGGATGTCCCGACCGAGCTGTACAGCCTTATACGCTGGATTTTGGTGGGATCTGAGGAGGAGCTGCAAAAGGCGATGAGGAGCAGGACAGTTGACAGGTCAGCATTGACCATAAGTCAGAATATCATGTATGCTTTCAAGACCAGGAGACAAGTGCACCACGTGCTCAAGAAAGCCACTGACACATTTCGGACACCACACACACGAGAAAACCCACAGGTTGTAGGGTTGGCACTCACTGTACATCATGACACCAGGAACAAGGCGCTGATGGACCTCCTCCATGTACAGAACTACTGTGTATCACACAGCCGTGCCTTGCTCCTAGAAACAGCAATTGCCAATGCTGTTGTGGAAAACACAAAACAATTTGATGGATTGTATGTACCACCTTTCCTCAAGAAAGGTACATTTGTCTTCTTCGCTTTTGATAATACAGATTTTGCAGAGGACACTGTAGATGGCAAAGGCACCACACATGGCACAATCACAGCAGTGTATCAGAAGGCAGATGCGCCTGGAGAATCAATCGCACCCAATTTGGAAGTTAGTGAGGCAAAAAACCTGTCGGTTGTCCCTTATCATGTACCCATCGAGCCTTGCAGTAAACCAAAACCTAGGCCAGTCAAGAAAGCAAAGGAATTCAAGGCGTGTTCCACAGGTGTTGCTGAATCCTATGAACTAACCAATCTTGGTTGGATGATTGCATCTGCTTTGTCTAGATCAACCGACAGTGAATCACAAAGCAGTATCCCAGGCTGGGCAGGCTACAAATCACTTGTGTCATCAAGTCAGTCACTGACTCAAGTCGGTGCCTTGCCTCTACTTCCAGAGGTCGCACATGAGTGGTCTACCATGCTGACTATGATGTTGCAAGCGTCTCAGTTGAAGAGCTTGGCAGTTGGTGGAAACCACCCAACTGTCATAACCTTTGACATAGCCCTGTACGAGAAGGCAGTCCATTTGCTAGATGCAAGACCTAACTTGAAAAGAGAAGTTGTTCCGAGACTTGGGGAGCTGCATGCTGTGATGGCTGCACTGAGGGCACTCGGAGCCTCAGTAGAAAATTCTGGCATAGATGATGCATGGGTTGAGGCAGATGTATATGGACCTGCTACAACGAGACAGATCCTCAAGTGCGGCCACTACAAGAGAGCACTCCGTGCACACATCCACACTTACATGGCTCTGTATGAACTTGCTCTAGAACAGTTCTTCACAGAGATGCCACAACTAAAAGAAATCTGCTCGAAACCAGCAAATGAATTGCAGGAAGCCTGCACAAACACAGCTTCTGGGACAAGTGATGGAGCAGAATGCAGCAGAATTGCTAACACTCACCTGCTTCAAGTCTTGACCAACGAAGATGTCATTCAACAGCTGAAGAAGTGGGAAGCTCAGAAATCATCTAACGCTATGTTCAAGTCATTGATGAATTACCTCCGGTACTAGGACAATTGCGTCCTGGTCAAGTGCGTCCCTGACAAATGCGTCCCGGTCATTGGCGTCCCTGGACAATTGCGTCCCGGACAATTGCGTCCCGGACAATTGCGCACTTCTCCAACTATTATATGAAGTTTATTTATTAGAGAAGTGAATAGAAAGTTAGTATCGGAATTTCAAATATACTTTTCATTTTAACCTATTAAACTTGTTATATGTTCATAAGTTCTGTTCGAAACTGTTCTCTAAAACTTTATCCATCATCAGCAACATCATTGTCAAATTTTATGGGTTACGTCCACTTAAGATAAAGTTAGTTTCGTTAGTTTTAACGAAAATATCACAACTTAACCTAACCAATCGTCAAGGGCATACAGTTGACCTAACTGGGCATTCAATTAATCTAACCGGGCATTATATCCCATACAAAATTACAATAACGAACATACTCGTCCCTCGTCATTGGCGTCCCTGGACAATTGCGTAGGTGATCACAATTAACTTTCTATTCACTTCTCTAATAAATAAACTTCATATAGTAGTTGGGGAAGTGCGCAATTGTCCGGGACGCAATTGTCCGGGACGAAATAAAACCGGACGCAATTGTCCAGGGACGCCAATGACCGGGACGCATTTGTCCGGGACGCACTTGATGGTTGAAACCATCTTCTTCTTTGTTGAAGCATCCAGAAATGCTGATCGCGTCCTCCATCTGGAGTCTGGAGAAGCACTCAGCAAGCTGTTTTTCGCAATGGATCGAATAAAATACAAACGCCTCTGGCCAAGGTACATTGCCGACATGCACGAAATGAAGACAAGCTATCCAGCAACATGGCGAGAACTTCAAGATGGAAACATATCTGTCACCAAGAGTGAGATTCCGTTCGTCTCAATAGGTGCAGACCATGCCTGCGAACATCTCAACAAGATGATGAAGGTTCATTCTGGCCTAATTGGCATTTCCAATAATGCGAATGCTAGGCAGCGGTTCTTCTTGGCTTCTCCAGACATGTCGTGCCTCTCAACAGAGTGTAAAGGACAGTTCGGGCTTCAAGTAAACAAGCCAGAGGAACACCATGGTGTACGACCCAGTGCTGTCACGAAAGAACATGAAGCTGTTGACAAAATCAAGGCTGCAATACTGAGCCACGGGAATCCCTTTGCTGTTGAAGGTGATCAGCTATACAATTTCATCACACATGCATATGTACGACAAGAGTATGTTCCACAAATCTTGAACATTGATGACATCGGACAGAAGCTTTATGAAGATTATGTCACTGAACGTATCAATGGAGATGTTAGTCTCTGGGCACCAGTCTAAAAGCAGAACAACAAGATTTACATGTCTGGCAACAAGAAACAAACTTTCAAGTTCCGTGACCAGACAATTGACCTAAAAGAGACCAAAGATCTCTATGGTCGGCTGATGGTTCTCACCAGGTCGAGCAGGGACATCGATCAGAAGAATGCAGTTGGCAACTATGAGTTCACATTGACTCCGAGAGCACTATTTGCACCAGACGGCTGAATGCTGCCATGCACTGACAAGTCCAAGCTGATACACAGCCTTGAGAAGCTGGCAAAAACAGATGAAACCCAGGAACAGACAGAAGCCTAGCGGCCAAAGAGCAGGATGATGACAGAGGTCCTGTATCATCATCTCCATCGTCGTCATCAAATCAAAAGATCGCCATTGTTGATGGAATGGTGCTTGTCCAGAAGATGACAAAGAAATCAGGGACAATCAGCACAGTCAAAGATCTAGCCCAGGGTCTCAATGACAGGCTCGTGAGCTTGACAGCAGGGTTCAGTGAGGTCACCTTGGTCTTCGATACATACAAACCTGACTCACTAAAGGAGGAAACTAGAGAGAGACGACGACAAGGAAAAGCTCCTATACAGTATCAGGTTGCAGATGATACGAACATCAAACACATCCTACTGGCACGGTTTCTATCGCATGAAAAAACGAAAGCAGATTTGACAGACTATCTCGCCAAAGCAACCCTTGATTACAACAAAAACTCACCTCAGTTAGTCATCACATCAGCATCAGGTCACACCAGAAGCAACAGAAACATGCACTTCGAAGACAACAATCACGAGGAGGCTGACACATTGATGATCTGCCTGGCAGCGGAGGCATCACAGCGGTGTCCTGATGCACAGCTGGTATTCTTCATTCCTGATACTAGCGTCTTGGTTCTGGCTGTGGCACACTATGACAAGCTCTGCAAAAAGACATCTATTTTGATGGTATCAGGTACAGTCGAAATAGAGCCAATCTGGAGATCTTTGGGCAAAGAAAAGGCGCAAGCTTTACCTATATTCCACGCATTCACTGGAGCAGACAATGTTGGAAAATCCTCACGAATAGGCAAAACAAAATGGTTTCAGCAGTATATGAAAGCTGACATGCACTTAGTCAGAGCACTGATGAAACTACCGGAGAAAGGTGACCTAACACAGGAGGTGAAAGATGTATTGGCCAAATTTGTGTGCTGAAACTACTGTCCCAAGGGTATTCACATTGCAAGTATCCCTGAGCTAAGATGGTATCTGTTTTGTAAACACCTGCTGAAAGCAACAACTTACCTCCTACACTCGGTGCACTTGAGGAACACATCCAGCGTGTGCCGTTACAAAGCCGAGTATGGTGCCAAGCCAATGTTATGCAGCAACAGCCTTTTGACCTCCTGAAATTTGGTTACTATCAGGACAAAAGTGGCCAAATACTGCCAGTCACCACAAAGGTTCCTCCTGCCCCACAAGCCATCATCGAGTTGGTCAGATGCCACTGCAAAACCAACTGTTCTACACAGAGATGTTCATGCAGAAGGAATAACTTGCTTTGCACAGAACTATGCTTGTGCGGCACAGAATGCGAAAACGATGCAGACTGTAATGTTGAATATGATACTGAGAGTGATGATGATGTGTAATGATATGTCAAACTGAGATAGGAAATACATCTATATGTATGCTGTTATCACTACCAACAATTTGAGTGTGCATTTTTTCATGAAAATACAAACATAATTTCACAAACTTCTTCTTTTCTTGGTTTTTGGTGTTCATAATCACTAATATGACATAAGCTTTGGATTCCTTGGGCCTGGAAACATACTGTAGGATTAGCATTTAGAATGACGTTTCTATGCCAATTACAAGCTGAGATATTTGGAAATTCTTATTTTATGGCGGCCATTTTGAAAATCCAAAATGGCGGCTATGCAGGCATCTGCGCAAATGTAAACATTGATTTTCAGATTCCTGATGCCATAAACTTTCCAAAAATGCACTGGTTTGCTAATCTCTATAAATTTTGAACGAAAGTGTTTTTATTGACATAATGAACCGGACTAGATCCTCAGCAAGGATTAAAGTGGCTTATACACAAGTTATGCCATTTGATATCGCTAGTTTGCTATTCCTGCTGTTCCTTTTTATTTTAAAACTTATTTGTGATTCCATTTAATTTGTTAGTGCTTATAACTTCTTTATTTTCTATTTTCTATTATTTTTCTATTTTTTTTTTATAAATTAAAGAGTTTTTTTTAAAGAAGTTAAGAGATTTTTAGTTCAAATTTACTGACACCAGACACGATTTCTCAAACAAAAAAAAACATTCGGATATTGAGACGTGATAAAAATGGTTTTGTTTTAGAGATACACTTCGTCTCATCCCGTAAGACTATCTCTGAAGAAGTATACAGGGTGTCCATAAAGTCACGCATCATAGGAAAATACATTTTGTTTATTTATTTATTTTGTTTTACTTATTTGTTCAAAATGATTTCCACCAATCTCAAAACATGTTTGTAAACGAAAAAGCGGGTTTCTTCGAATGTTCCTCAACATATTTCCCCCGATGGAGACATAAATAAATAGACATTGCTTATTTTCCTATGATGCGTGACTTTATGGACACCCTGTAGATATAGAAAGGCAAATTATCAGCTTTTTCTTTATGAAAATGCAAAAAACTTCACTTTTTTACGTGAAGGTCAAAATATGAGAATAAAAACCCACTCTAATAGACAGAGTTTATTTCCACGACAGTTTCGACGCCCACTGGCATCCTCCTCGGGTGGATACAGAAACACAAATGAAACAAAACAAGAGGGAAAAACAGTTCAGGGATCGACCGTTAAGAAATTCGCACCTAGGTTGGATTCCATTCTCTCGAGACAGGAGGGGCATTTTCATTAAGTACATTCGCACAAATTTAAAACTATCTTCCTGTTCTAAACATACAGATTCTATTATTTTTACATAATTATTACATTTATAATTAAATTTATTACATTTAATATTGCATAATTATTAATTACAGAAATTATAAATTTATTATTACATTGGTTATTACATTGTTGTTTATTATACAGAAATTATAAACCGAAAAACGAATGAAAAAAGGCGATTAGGAAATAATCCAGAGACCATTGAGAAATTCGCACCTAGGTTAGATATCGTTCTCCCGAAACCAGAAGGGCATTTTATTACAGGGTCAGCTTATAACTACATTTCCACAAATTAAAAATATCTTCTTGTTCTATACATACAGATCCTAATGTTTTGACATAATTACTGCATATATTTATTTCCACATTAATTACTTCCATTATTACATTTACTAAAAGCGAGTAAGGAAACATTCCAATCCAGAGACATTTAAGAAATTCACACTTAGGTTCGAACACGTTCCCACGACTCCGTAAGGGATTTATTGACCAAGAATCTCATTAAAGGGTCTAACTTATAAGTACCTTCGCACAATTAAAATTATCTACTTTTTCTATACACACAGATTCTATTATTTTTCTTTTGACATAATTATTACATTTATAAAGTACCTTACTTGATTCCCAATCTATAGCATGATTATTTTGGCTAGCGTGATAAAAAATGGCATTATTAGTATTACAACTTCTGACGGCATATTTGTGTTCTTTGATACGGGTTTCAATATTTCTTCCAGTTTCACCCACGTATACTAAATCACAACTTTTACAGGGAATGCTGTAGACACAGGCTTGTTCCTCTTTTGCAACGTTATTCCTAACCAATTTACTTTTCACGGTAGACGAATATTTGAACGCCAAAGCAAACTTAAATTCTTTCGTCAACGGTTTTACTCTTTCTAAGCCGGCAATGTAAGGCAAACTCACATATTGTTTTTGGTTAACTGAAGGTTCCCGAGGGGCATAAAAAAGATTTTCTGGCTTTAAAATACGCCTTTCCGATAAACCACTCAGGATATTTTAAATCCTTAAAAATGTTCCAAATCTTTGAATTTTCCGGATCCAGCAAATGTGGGCTACAAATCCTGAGTGCTCTTAGAAACATGGAAGAAATAATTGAGCTTTTAACCCCTTCATCATGATATGAAAAATAATGAATGTACGAATTACAATGAGTAGGTTTTCTATAGACCGTGAAATTGGGCTTTCCGCTTTCGTTAATGACCAAAACATCTAGAAAAGGTAATTGTTTGTCGTTCTCCCATTCATATTTAAATTTAATAGAGGGAACAAGATTATTTAATGACTGAAAGAAAGTGTCAAAGTTGTTCCAGTGGTCAGGCCAAAATGAGAAAATATCATCTACATAACGAAACCAAATTAGATTCCTGGGACATATTGTTTGCAACAATTCCGACTCATAATACTCCATATATAATGTACTCAGTATTGGGGATAAAGGGGACCCCATTCCCATACCAAAACGTTGCAAATAAAATTCTTCACCGAAGGAGAAGGCATTATTGGTGACACAGAGTTTTATCAGTTCTAAAAATACAGATGTGGGCATGCCTAGTTCTACGTTACATGTTGGCAATTTTCTATCTAAAAAACTAAGTACATCATCAATGGGAACTTTCGTAAACAAGGACTCAACATCAAAACTTATCATTCTTCCCCGTTTTAAATCTAAGGACATAACTTTGTTAATAAAGTCACAGGAATTAGTGATGTGCGAGCCTGAAAATTTACCAACTAATGGGGATAATTTATCTGCAAGAAATTTAGATAACCTGTAACTAAAGGAACCCCTGTGTGAAATAATGGGACGGAGTGGTATATTAATCTTATGGGTTTTGGGTAGGCCGTAAATGTGGGGGAGTTTGGGGTTAATCTGTAGAAATCTTTTAGGATCAATCGCCGGGACATCTTTTAATAAGTTCCTGATGGTTTTGTTGAATTCGGCAGAAAGACGCTTTAGGGGGGACGATCTCACTTTGGTGTAGGTGAATTCATCACTAAGTAACGCTTCCATTTTTTGTTTATAATCACACTTGTCCAAAATAACCACAGTGTTACTTTTGTCCGCTTTAGTGACAAATATTGCTTCATTCTTCCTGAGCTTGTCTAAAGCTAACCGGAATCTTTTGGGAATAGAGTCCAATGAGTTGAAATGTTCCAGAAACTTGCTCAGAATCAAACCATTTAAACACGGAATATCCACCCTGGAATTAACTACGGAAGACACAAAATCTAAAACAATGTTTTTATCGGGTTTAAGCGCAAACGACAGCCCTAAATTAAGAACTTCCTTTTCGGATTTGGACAAGACATATGTCGATAAATTTAAAACGGAACCTTCCACCGCACACTTTGACCAAGCACTTTCATCACATAAATAGGATAGCTTTCTGTTAAGTCGTTGTTCAGTGCGTCTAGTCTCCACGTCGCATTTATAATCTGCAGTTTCAAACAGCGCCACAAGTAGTTCACACGACACATGCGATTTAAGGACGCGTAGACAATTTCTTAGTTTGAAATACGTATGGTCAATTTCTCTTTTAACACATGGAATACGTTCCTTCAAAATTTCCCTGGCAAAATTCGGAAACGGTGTATGGTCCTTCCTGAAGGTAAACGGTATCAAGGACTTCGGGCACACTTGCTCCACTAAACACTCTTGCAGGAACTTGAGTTGCAGCTTCTTGGTCTTCACAGCCACTAGTGTTTTTTCATATAGACGATAGGAAGATATAAGTTGGGGAAAGGTGACTAAGAAGAAGGCGAATAGATGGCGTCTGATCGTGGGATCCATAATAAATGCAAAAAACTTCACTTTTTTACGTGAAGGTCAAAATATGAGAATAAAAACCCACTCTAATAGACAGAGTTTATTTCCACGACAGTTTCGACGCCCACTGGCATCCTCCTCGGGTGGATACAGAAACACAAATGAAACAAAACAAGAGGGAAAAACAGTTCAGGGATCGACCGTTAAGAAATTCGCACCTAGGTTGGATTCCATTCTCTCGAGACAGGAGGGGCATTTTCATTAAGTACATTCGCACAAATTTTAAAACTATCTTCCTGTTCTAAACATACAGATTCTATTATTTTTACATAATTATTACATTTATAATTAAATTTATTACATTTAATATTGCATAATTATTAATTACAGAAATTATAAATTTATTATTACATTGGTTATTACATTGTTGTTTATTATACAGAAATTATAAACCGAAAAACGAATGAAAAAAGGCGATTAGGAAATAATCCAGAGACCATTGAGAAATTCGCACCTAGGTTAGATATCGTTCTCCCGAAACCAGAAGGGCATTTTATTACAGGGTCAGCTTATAACTACATTTCCACAAATTAAAAATATCTTCTTGTTCTATACATACAGATCCTAATGTTTTGACATAATTACTGCATATATTTATTTCCACATTAATTACTTCCATTATTACATTTACTAAAAGCGAGTAAGGAAACATTCCAATCCAGAGACATTTAAGAAATTCACACTTAGGTTCGAACACGTTCCCACGACTCCGTAAGGGATTTATTGACCAAGAATCTCATTAAAGGGTCTAACTTATAAGTACCTTCGCACAAATTAAAATTATCTACTTTTTCTATACACACAGATTCTATTATTTTTCTTTTGACATAATTATTACATTTATAAAGTACCTTACTTGATTCCCAATCTATAGCATGATTATTTTGGCTAGCGTGATAAAAAATGGCATTATTAGTATTACAACTTCTGAAGGCATATTTGTGTTCTTTGATACGGGTTTCAATATTTCTTCCAGTTTCTCCCACGTATACTAAATCACAACTTTTACAGGGAATGCTGTAGACACAGGCTTGTTCCTCTTTTGCAACGTTATTCCTAACCAATTTACTTTTCACGGTAGACGAATATTTGAACGCCAAAGCAAACTTAAATTCTTTCGTCAACGGTTTTACTCTTTCTAAGCCGGCAATGTAAGGCAAACTCACATATTGTTTTTGGTTAACTGAAGGTTCCCGAGGGGCATAAAAAGATTTTCTGGCTTTAAAATACGCCTTTCTGATAAACCACTCAGGATATTTTAAATCCTTAAAAATGTTCCAAATCTTTGAATTTTCCGGATCCAGCAAATGTGGGCTACAAATCCTGAGTGCTCTTAGAAACATGGAAGAAATAATTGAGCTTTTAACCCCTTCATCATGATATGAAAAATAATGAATGTACGAATTACAATGAGTAGGTTTTCTATAGACCGTGAAATTGGGCTTTCCGCTTTCGTTAATGACCAAAACATCTAGAAAAGGTAATTGTTTGTCGTTCTCCCATTCATATTTAAATTTAATAGAGGGAACAAGATTATTTAATGACTGAAAGAAAGTGTCAAAGTTGTTCCAGTGGTCAGGCCAAAATGAGAAAATATCATCTACATAACGAAACCAAATTAGATTCCTGGGACATATTGTTTGCAACAATTCCGACTCATAATACTCCATATATAATGTACTCAGTATTGGGGATAAAGGGGACCCCATTCCCATACCAAAACGTTGCAAATAAAATTCTTCACCGAAGGAGAAGGCATTATTGGTGACACAGAGTTTTATCAGTTCTAAAAATACAGATGTGGGCATGCCTAGTTCTACGTTACATGTTGGCAATTTTCTATCTAAAAAACTAAGTACATCATCAATGGGAACTTTCGTAAACAAGGACTCAACATCAAAACTTATCATTCTTCCCCGTTTTAAATCTAAGGACATAACTTTGTTAATAAAGTCACAGGAATTAGTGATGTGCGAGCCTGAAAATTTACCAACTAATGGGGATAATTTATCTGCAAGAAATTTAGATAACCTGTAACTAAAGGAACCCCTGTGTGAAATAATGGGACGGAGTGGTATATTAATCTTATGGGTTTTGGGTAGGCCGTAAATGTGGGGGAGTTTGGGGTTAATCTGTAGAAATCTTTTAGGATCAATCGCCGGGACATCTTTTAATAAGTTCCTGATGGTTTTGTTGAATTCGGCAGAAAGACGCTTTAGGGGGGACGATCTCACTTTGGTGTAGGTGAATTCATCACTAAGTAACGCTTCCATTTTTTGTTTATAATCACACTTGTCCAAAATAACCACAGTGTTACTTTTGTCCGCTTTAGTGACAAATATTGCTTCATTCTTCCTGAGCTTGTCTAAAGCTAACCGGAATCTTTTGGGAATAGAGTCCAATGAGTTGAAATGTTCCAGAAACTTGCTCAGAATCAAACCATTTAAACACGGAATATCCACCCTGGAATTAACTACGGAAGACACAAAATCTAAAACAATGTTTTTATCGGGTTTAAGCGCAAACGACAGCCCTAAATTAAGAACTTCCTTTTCGGATTTGGACAAGACATATGTCGATAAATATTTTTCATATCATGATGAAGGGGTTAAAAGCTCAATTATTTCTTCCATGTTTCTAAGAGCACTCAGGATTTGTAGCCCACATTTGCTGGATCCGGAAAATTCAAAGATTTGGAACATTTTTAAGGATTTAAAATATCCTGAGTGGTTTATCGGAAAGGCGTATTTTAAAGCCAGAAAATCTTTTTATGCCCCTCGGGAACCTTCAGTTAACCAAAAACAATATGTGAGTTTGCCTTACATTGCCGGCTTAGAAAGAGTAAAACCGTTGACGAAAGAATTTAAGTTTGCTTTGGCGTTCAAATATTCGTCTACCGTGAAAAGTAAATTGGTTAGGAATAACGTTGCAAAAGAGGAACAAGCCTGTGTCTACAGCATTCCCTGTAAAAGTTGTGATTTAGTATACGTGGGTGAAACTGGAAGAAATATTGAAACCCGTATCAAAGAACACAAATATGCCTTCAGAAGTTGTAATACTAATAATGCCATTTTTTATCACGCTAGCCAAAATAATCATGCTATAGATTGGGAATCAAGTAAGGTACTTTATAAATGTAATAATTATGTCAAAAGAAAAATAATAGAATCTGTGTGTATAGAAAAAGTAGATAATTTTAATTTGTGCGAAGGTACTTATAAGTTAGACCCTTTAATGAGATTCTTGGTCAATAAATCCCTTACGGAGTCGTGGGAACGTGTTCGAACCTAAGTGTGAATTTCTTAAATGTCTCTGGATTGGAATGTTTCCTTACTCGCTTTTAGTAAATGTAATAATGGAAGTAATTAATGTGGAAATAAATATATGCAGTAATTATGTCAAAACATTAGGATCTGTATGTATAGAACAAGAAGATATTTTTAATTTTGAAATGTAGTTATAAGCTGACCCTGTAATAAAATGCCCTTCTGGTTTCGGGAGAACGATATCTAACCTAGGTGCGAATTTCTCAATGGTCTCTGGATTATTCCTAATCGCCTTTTTTCATTCGTTTTTCGGTTTATAATTTCTGTATAATAAACAACAATGTAATAACCAATGTAATAATAAATTTATAATTTCTGTAATTAATAATTATGCAATATTAAATGTAATAAATTTAATTATAAATGTAATAATTATGTAAAAATAATAGAATCTGTATGTTTAGAACAGGAAGATAGTTTTAAAATTTGTGCGAATGTACTTAATGAAAATGCCCCTCCTGTCTCGAGAGAATGGAATCCAACCTAGGTGCGAATTTCTTAACGGTCGATCCCTGAACTGTTTTTCCCTCTTGTTTTGTTTCATTTGTGTTTCTGTATCCACCCGAGGAGGATGCCAGTGGGCGTCGAAACTGTCGTGGAAATAAACTCTGTCTATTAGAGTGGGTTTTTATTCTCATATTTTGACCTTCACGTAAAAAAGTGAAGTTTTTTGCATTTATTATGGATCCCACGATCAGACGCCATCTATTCGCCTTCTTCTTAGTCACCTTTCCCCAACTTATATCTTCCTATCGTCTATATGAAAAAACACTAGTGGCTGTGAAGACCAAGAAGCTGCAACTCAAGTTCCTGCAAGAGTGTTTAGTGGAGAAAGTGTGCCCGAAGTCCTTGATACCGTTTACCTTCAGGAAGGACCATACACCGTTTCCGAATTTTGCCAGGGAAATTTGAAGGAACGTATTCCATGTGTTAAAAGAGAAATTGACCATACGTATTTCAAACTAAGAAATTGTCTACGCGTCCTTAAATCGCATGTGTCGTGTGAACTACTTGTGGCGCTGTTTGAAACTGCAGATTATAAATGCGACGTGGAGACTAGACGCACTGAACAACGACTTAACAGAAAGCTATCCTATTTATGTGATGAAAGTGCTTGGTCAAAGTGTGCGGTGGAAGGTTCCGTTTTAAATTTATCGACATATGTCTTGTCAAATCCGAAAAGGAAGTTCTTAATTTAGGGCTGTCGTTTGCGCTTAAACCCGATAAAAACATTGTTTTAGATTTTGTGTCTTCCGTAGTTAATTCCAGGGTGGATATTCCGTGTTTAAATGGTTTGATTCTGAGCAAGTTTCTGGAACATTTCAACTCATTGGACTCTATTCCCAAAAGATTCCGGTTAGCTTTAGACAAGCTCAGAATGAAGCAATATTTGTCACTAAAGCGGACAAAAGTAACACTGTGGTTATTTTGGACAAGTGTGATTATAAACAAAAAATGGAAGCGTTACTTAGTGATGAATTCACCTACACCAAAGTGAGATCGTCCCCCCTAAAGCGTCTTTCTGCCGAATTCAACAAAACCATCAGGAACTTATTAAAAGATGTCCCGGCGATTGATCCTAAAAGATTTCTACAGATTAACCCCAAACTCCCCCACATTTACGGCCTACCCAAAACCCATAAGATTAATATACCACTCCGTCCCATTATTTCACACAGGGGTTCCTTTAGTTACAGGTTATCTAAATTTCTTGCAGATAAATTATCCCCATTAGTTGGTAAATTTTCAGGCTCGCACATCACTAATTCCTGTGACTTTATTAACAAAGTTATGTCCTTAGATTTAAAACGGGGAAGAATGATAAGTTTTGATGTTGAGTCCTTGTTTACGAAAGTTCCCATTGATGATGTACTTAGTTTTTTAGATAGAAAATTGCCAACATGTAACGTAGAACTAGGCATGCCCACATCTGTATTTTTAGAACTGATAAAACTCTGTGTCACCAATAATGCCTTCTCCTTCGGTGAAGAATTTTATTTGCAACGTTTTGGTATGGGAATGGGGTCCCCTTTATCCCCAATACTGAGTACATTATATATGGAGTATTATGAGTCGGAATTGTTGCAAACAATATGTCCCAGGAATCTAATTTGGTTTCGTTATGTAGATGATATTTTCTCATTTTGGCCTGACCACTGGAACAACTTTGACACTTTCTTTCAGTCATTAAATAATCTTGTTCCCTCTATTAAATTTAAATATGAATGGGAGAACGACAAACAATTACCTTTTCTAGATGTTTTGGTCATTAACGAAAGCGGAAAGCCCAATTTCACGGTCTATAGAAAACCTACTCATTGTAATTCGTACATTCATTATTTTTCATATCATGATGAAGGGGTTAAAAGCTCAATTATTTCTTCCATGTTTCTAAGAGCACTCAGGATTTGTAGCCCACATTTGCTGGATCCGGAAAATTCAAAGATTTGGAACATTTTTTAAGGATTTAAAATATCCTGAGTGGTTTATCGGAAAGGCGTATTTTAAAGCCAGAAAATCTTTTATGCCCCTCGGGAACCTTCAGTTAACCAAAAACAATATGTGAGTTTGCCTTACATTGCCGGCTTAGAAAGAGTAAAACCGTTGACGAAAGAATTTAAGTTTGCTTTGGCGTTCAAATATTCGTCTACCGTGAAAAGTAAATTGGTTAGGAATAACGTTGCAAAAGAGGAACAAGCCTGTGTCTACAGCATTCCCTGTAAAAGTTGTGATTTAGTATACGGGTGAAACTGGAAGAAATATTGAAACCCGTATCAAAGAACACAAATATGCCTTCAGAAGTTGTAATACTAATAATGCCATTTTTTATCACGCTAGCCAAAATAATCATGCTATAGATTGGGAATCAAGTAAGGTACTTTATAAATGTAATAATTATGTCAAAAGAAAAATAATAGAATCTGTGTGTATAGAAAAAGTAGATAATTTTAATTTGTGCGAAGGTACTTATAAGTTAGACCCTTTAATGAGATTCTTGGTCAATAAATCCCTTACGGAGTCGTGGGAACGTGTTCGAACCTAAGTGTGAATTTCTTAAATGTCTCTGGATTGGAATGTTTCCTTACTCGCTTTTAGTAAATGTAATAATGGAAGTAATTAATGTGGAAATAAATATATGCAGTAATTATGTCAAAACATTAGGATCTGTATGTATAGAACAAGAAGATATTTTTAATTTGTGGAAATGTAGTTATAAGCTGACCCTGTAATAAAATGCCCTTCTGGTTTCGGGAGAACGATATCTAACCTAGGTGCGAATTTCTCAATGGTCTCTGGATTATTTCCTAATCGCCTTTTTTCATTCGTTTTTCGGTTTATAATTTCTGTATAATAAACAACAATGTAATAACCAATGTAATAATAAATTTATAATTTCTGTAATTAATAATTATGCAATATTAAATGTAATAAATTTAATTATAAATGTAATAATTATGTAAAAATAATAGAATCTGTATGTTTAGAACAGGAAGATAGTTTTAAAATTTGTGCGAATGTACTTAATGAAAATGCCCCTCCTGTCTCGAGAGAATGGAATCCAACCTAGGTGCGAATTTCTTAACGGTCGATCCCTGAACTGTTTTTCCCTCTTGTTTTGTTTCATTTGTGTTTCTGTATCCACCCGAGGAGGATGCCAGTGGGCGTCGAAACTGTCGTGGAAATAAACTCTGTCTATTAGAGTGGGTTTTTATTCTCATATTTTGACCTTCACGTAAAAAGTGAAGTTTTTTGCATTTATTATGGATCCCACGATCAGACGCCATCTATTCGCCTTTCTTAGTCACCTTTCCCCAACTTATATCTTCCTATCGTCTATATGAAAAAACACTAGTGGCTGTGAAGACCAAGAAGCTGCAACTCAAGTTCCTGCAAGAGTGTTTAGTGGAGAAAGTGTGCCCGAAGTCCTTGATACCGTTTACCTTCAGGAAGGACCATACACCGTTTCCGAATTTTGCCAGGGAAATTTTGAAGGAACGTATTCCATGTGTTAAAAGAGAAATTGACCATACGTATTTCAAACTAAGAAATTGTCTACGCGTCCTTAAATCGCATGTGTCGTGTGAACTACTTGTGGCGCTGTTTGAAACTGCAGATTATAAATGCGACGTGGAGACTAGACGCACTGAACAACGACTTAACAGAAAGCTATCCTATTTATGTGATGAAAGTGCTTGGTCAAAGTGTGCGGTGGAAGGTTCCGTTTTAAATTTATCGACATATGTCTTGTCCAAATCCGAAAAGGAAGTTCTTAATTTAGGGCTGTCGTTTGCGCTTAAACCCGATAAAAACATTGTTTTAGATTTTGTGTCTTCCGTAGTTAATTCCAGGGTGGATATTCCGTGTTTAAATGGTTTGATTCTGAGCAAGTTTCTGGAACATTTCAACTCATTGGACTCTATTCCCAAAAGATTCCGGTTAGCTTTAGACAAGCTCAGGAAGAATGAAGCAATATTTGTCACTAAAGCGGACAAAAGTAACACTGTGGTTATTTTGGACAAGTGTGATTATAAAAAAAAATGGAAGCGTTACTTAGTGATGAATTCACCTACACCAAAGTGAGATCGTCCCCCCTAAAGCGTCTTTCTGCCGAATTCAACAAAACCATCAGGAACTTATTAAAAGATGTCCCGGCGATTGATCCTAAAAGATTTCTACAGATTAACCCCAAACTCCCCCACATTTACGGCCTACCCAAAACCCATAAGATTAATATACCACTCCGTCCCATTATTTCACACAGGGGTTCCTTTAGTTACAGGTTATCTAAATTTCTTGCAGATAAATTATCCCCATTAGTTGGTAAATTTTCAGGCTCGCACATCACTAATTCCTGTGACTTTATTAACAAAGTTATGTCCTTAGATTTAAAACGGGGAAGAATGATAAGTTTTGATGTTGAGTCCTTGTTTACGAAAGTTCCCATTGATGATGTACTTAGTTTTTTAGATAGAAAATTGCCAACATGTAACGTAGAACTAGGCATGCCCACATCTGTATTTTTAGAACTGATAAAACTCTGTGTCACCAATAATGCCTTCTCCTTCGGTGAAGAATTTTATTTGCAACGTTTTGGTATGGGAATGGGGTCCCCTTTATCCCCAATACTGAGTACATTATATATGGAGTATTATGAGTCGGAATTGTTGCAAACAATATGTCCCAGGAATCTAATTTGGTTTCGTTATGTAGATGATATTTTCTCATTTTGGCCTGACCACTGGAACAACTTTGACACTTTCTTTCAGTCATTAAATAATCTTGTTCCCTCTATTAAATTTAAATATGAATGGGAGAACGACAAACAATTACCTTTTCTAGATGTTTTGGTCATTAACGAAAGCGGAAAGCCCAATTTCACGGTCTATAGAAAACCTACTCATTGTAATTCGTACATTCATTATTTTTCATATCATGATGAAGGGGTTAAAAGCTCAATTATTTCTTCCATGTTTCTAAGAGCACTCAGGATTTGTAGCCCACATTTGCTGGATCCGGAAAATTCAAAGATTTGGAACATTTTTAAGGATTTAAAATATCCTGAGTGGTTTATCGGAAAGGCGTATTTTAAAGCCAGAAAATCTTTTTATGCCCCTCGGGAACCTTCAGTTAACCAAAAACAATATGTGAGTTTGCCTTACATTGCCGGCGTAGAAAGAGTAAAACCGTTGACGAAAGAATTTAAGTTTGCTTTGGCGTTCAAATATTCGTCTACCGTGAAAAGTAAATTGGTTAGGAATAACGTTGCAAAAGAGGAACAAGCCTGTGTCTACAGCATTCCCTGTAAAAGTTGTGATTTAGTATACGTGGGTGAAACTGGAAGAAATATTGAAACCCGTATCAAAGAACACAAATATGCCTTCAGAAGTTGTAATACTAATAATGCCATTTTTTATCACGCTAGCCAAAATAATCATGCTATAGATTGGGAATCAAGTAAGGTACTTTATAAATGTAATAATTATGTCAAAAGAAAAATAATAGAATCTGTGTGTATAGAAAAAGTAGATAATTTTAATTTGTGCGAAGGTACTTATAAGTTAGACCCTTTAATGAGATTCTTGGTCAATAAATCCCTTACGGAGTCGTGGGAACGTGTTCGAACCTAAGTGTGAATTTCTTAAATGTCTCTGGATTGGAATGTTTCCTTACTCGCTTTTAGTAAATGTAATAATGGAAGTAATTAATGTGGAAATAAATATATGCAGTAATTATGTCAAAACATTAGGATCTGTATGTATAGAACAAGAAGATATTTTTAATTTGTGGAAATGTAGTTATAAGCTGACCCTGTAATAAAATGCCCTTCTGGTTTCGGGAGAACGATATCTAACCTAGGTGCGAATTTCTCAATGGTCTCTGGATTATTTCCTAATCGCCTTTTTTCATTCGTTTTTCGGTTTATAATTTCTGTATAATAAACAACAATGTAATAACCAATGTAATAATAAATTTATAATTTCTGTAATTAATAATTATGCAATATTAAATGTAATAAATTTAATTATAAATGTAATAATTATGTAAAAATAATAGAATCTGTATGTTTAGAACAGGAAGATAGTTTTAAAATTTGTGCGAATGTACTTAATGAAAATGCCCCTCCTGTCTCGAGAGAATGGAATCCAACCTAGGTGCGAATTTCTTAACGGTCGATCCCTGAACTGTTTTTCCCTCTTGTTTTGTTTCATTTGTGTTTCTGTATCCACCCGAGGAGGATGCCAGTGGGCGTCGAAACTGTCGTGGAAATAAACTCTGTCTATTAGAGTGGGTTTTTATTCTCATATTTTTCTTTATGGTTCTATTTTTAAGATATTTAATATAAAAATCTTACCAAGCTGAGAAGTGGATTAGCATAAAAGTAAAAAAATTCAGACAACTTCGTGATTCACACACCACACACACACACACACACACACACACACACAAAATAGCTGCATAAACAGCATTTCAAAATGATTGAAAATCTAATACTTGAAAGAAATAACCGAAAACAATAAACTAAAATGAAATGAAGAATAAAAAACGTGACGATGCACTGTCATTTGTCTAAACATAACTTAGGAAAATCGTGAAGAATAAAGGACACACACACACACACACACACACACACACATGTATGCATTTCGGCGTTACTTTTTGAATCCATATATCTAAAAACTATTAACCAAACCTAGTTTAACTTAACCTAACCTTAGTGCCATCGGATCGAGAAGTGTTTCGAGCGCAATCGAGAGTTCTAAAGTTGTTTTCTATTAAGTCATTAAATAGTAAGGTACTCGCTAATATAGCCTAACCTAACCTAACCAAACTTTAACTAGCTTTAGCTTGCATAACTTAACCTAATCAGGACTAACACCTTTTTTCCGTCAATAAATACTGAATGTTTCTTGTTTTTAATATAAGTTTTTAATGTTTTTTTGTAATTGAGTTGAATAACCTTATTAATAATAAAATAAATACATTCGTTTCAATTTACAATGACATGAATAATTGTGAAGCTCGACTATTTATTTTATTTAATTTGGCCCTTAAGCTTTAGGCTTTACTGCGCTCTTATAAAAATAAACAGCAAGTTGTTATTAATTAATAATAAATAAATAAGTAAATAAGTATTATTAATAGTTAAAACATGTATTAATCTTAAATTATCACTACTAACATGACAAAAAGAGTTCCGAGGTACCAAAAAATGACCCAACAACATCTGTGAATTATCACACACTCGACCTCACTTATGCCCAGTTGCCAACGTGCGCGCGTGCACACACACACACACACACGCATAAAAAATGCACAGCTCATGAAAAATTAAAATAATATTTAAAAAAATAAGAGCAAAAAAGATATATAAAAACCGTACATTAAATACATATAAAGTAAAGTAAACTATTTTAACTGAATAAGAATTTACTGAAATGGGATGAAATAAAAGCAGTGGTAAAGTTTAACAGGCAGTAGCTGTTGACTAGATATAGGTTTGAAAGTGGTGCATTCGTCGTCTTTGGGATTGCCGGATGTTACGACTCTGATCCTACACTAACGTTCAAGCATCACGCCCTACCCGAGCTCTATATAAAATATAACTTTTCAGAAGTTACGTAACCGATATAAAATTAAAGAAATCGGATCTTTTCCGTTTGGGGGCTAGCAGCGAATTTTAATGAAATTCTGTGTACTAATGTAGTTTCGGTCACTGATTTCCAAAATAACTTCTTTTTTTTGAGAAATGAAAAACAAACATGTTAGAGCACTTTAAATAATTAATGTGTTTTAAACGAAAATATCATGACTTAACCTAACCAATCGTCAAGGGCGTACAGTTGACCTAACCGGGCATTCAACTGACCTAACCTGGCATTCAATTGACTTAACCGGGCATTCAATTGACCTAACCGGGCATTCAATTGACCAAACTGGGCATTAATTCTTGATTTTTTCCTGCTATTTTTACAGATTTGCCGGGATCCTTCAAAAAACGTATTCTTCGTAAAGTTTCACTTTTTACCGTTTGACCGACGCTTTTGGCAACGAAAGAAATGGGTATTTTTATCAAAGGAACACACTTTCCCACACTTAGGGCACTTTTTCATAAACAGTAGCAGTTTGCGACTCTGGCTAAGTTTAACACAATCCTCTGTAACTAGTTTAAGCTAGTTAAAACACATATTAATTATTTAAAGTGCTCTAACATGTTTGTTTTCATTTCTCCAAAAAAAAAAGTTATTTTTGAAATCAATGACCAAAACTATATTAGTATACCGATTTTCATTAAAATTCGCTGCTAGCCCCCAAATGTAAAAGACCCACGAAATCTATGAAAATATAAGAACATTTTGAAATATTAAGTAAAAATGAAACTATAAAATATAAAACGTTTTTCTCAAAATATAACAGAAGTAAAACCTTTCTGTTTGGAAAATTTTGTTGGTAAACAAAACTTTTTTTATGCAGGAAGGAGAGGCCAAGGGCGAATGTCCGCCAAAGCGCCGTCCTATAGAGGAAGAAGAGAGCCAAAATCAAAGCCGGGGGTTTTCGAGATGCCTACACACTCTGCGTTTGTAAAATGGAGGGTTACAGACAGGAGGAAAGGTGGACTGAAGAAGATCTACAGATCTACAGAAGCTAAGGCTAAAAAAGACCCCAAGATCCACTCGAAGGTTAGCCCGAGAGAGAGAAGAGAACAGGGGGTTTAAAGAAGAGAATAGGGAGTTAAAACAAGAGAATAAGGGGTTAAGTGTCAAAACCTATCATTCGTAGGTTAACATTCATTCAGAAAAAGAGAGAGAAAAACTCACCATCATCATCCGCCGGCTACTGCCGACAAGTCAGAAAAATATTCGAAGAGAATAGGAAAGGAGTGAAAGATGAAAAGAAGTAAAATAAAAACGCTTACAAACCATGCAAACATAATCTTAACTCAAAGAAACAGTCATACCATGCAAACTACAGACATGAAACTAAAAAAACAGTATGAAGAGTATAACAAAAAGTTGGTTAGTTTACGCTACAAGCTACATCTAAGTTCATGTTAGTCTAATTTTTTTTAATATAAATTTCACCCTGGCACATCACACGCTGGCATGTCTCAAGCTTGCATCAATCGTCAATAGACTCAAACCTCGACTATCACCCCCAGAGCTCCTGCTGCTAATTGTTTTATTACGTTAATGTTTTTAAAATGCCTATCTAAACGGTTTTTAAACATATTAACATTGGTGGAGTTCACGACGGACGCGGGAAGATTATTCCATTTATCAATTACTTTAAACGTAAAAACGTTTTTAGCGATGTTAGTAATGAAACGTCTGCCACGTAATTTAAATCCGTTATTACGAGTATTGCTATTATCGAAAATGAACATTTTGTCAAAATTTCCATTATCGAATTTATTAACGATTTTGAAAACTTCAATAAGCTCCCCCCTTAATCTCCTAGCCTCGAGTGAATGCAAGTCTAACTCTTTAATTCTATCTCGTAAGACTTGTTGCCTAGTGACGGAATTAGTTTCGTGGCGCGTCGCTGAACCCTTTCCAACCTTCTCATGCAAATACGGGCACCAAAACTGAACGGCATATTCTAAGTGAGGCCTAACTAGGGACTTGTAAAGGGGCAATATAATATTCTTCGATTTAAATTCGAAATTACGCGCTGTGAGGCCTAACATCCTATTAGCTTTTGCGCAAGACTCAAGGCACTGGTTCCTAACTTTTAAATTCTTAGATACGCGTACACCTAAATCTACTTCCTCGTCAACGCTCGCTAACTCTCTATCGTCCATCATGTACAGTTCTTACAATAAGTCTCGCGCCTCTGTCTCGTCCCAAGCTAGTCTGTTAGGTATAAAATGGGGGGTCCTTATGGCAGCGGAGGTGTGTTCGGATTGGTGCACATAATTGCTCTAACCCCATCAATGACATCCACATTATCATTGTGTCGATCACTCTATCTATTTATATATAGAGACATACTGTATATAGATATATATAGAGTATGCAGGGGATAACGTGTCTCAGTCCCAGCTATGGTAGTTGTCTTACAATTAACAGTCCCAAGTACAAGTTACGTTAACACCTCCACATAAACTACCCTGGACTAAAATAACATACGTGAAGCCTTTACCCACAAACCATTTAAAAGGTGTGATTTAAAAGCTCTCTCTGTGTGTGTCTCTCTCTCTGCCTCTCTCTGTCTCTGTCTGTCTCTGTCTCTGTCTGTCTCTCTCTCTGTCTTTCTTTGTCTCTCTCTGTCTGTCTGTCTGTCTGTCTCCCCGTGGTGAGTTCTGGGTGATTTGCAGTTCATACTCAGATCAGCGAGACGCTGCGTTCTTTGCTAGAAAGACTAGTTAGTGTAGGCGTTTCCTTGCGTTTTAGTAGATTTCGATCTGGTAGCGTCATCGTTACACAGACGGAGATAGACATGCGAAATATGTATATATTTAAGTAGGTTCAGCTGACGATATGGTGAAAGCAGTTCCATCTGTTAGCGTTACCGCTACACAGATACATATTAACAAATTTTGAAACAATGAGCGCTATGCTTTGGTTGATGAAGTTTTAGGCGTCGTAAAATACAAGGGGTAAAGGTAGGGCCCGCTTCGTAGGGCCGGTGGGATGGGCGCGTTGTGATTGAAAACTGGCTGAAGAATAGGCGGCAGAGGGTTGTAACTAAAGGGGTTAGTTCGGGTTGGGCCTCGGTCACTAGTGGGGTTCCTCAGGGTTCCGTTTTGGGGCCACTGTTGTTTATCATTTACATAAATGATATAGACGGTGGCATCGTCAGTCAGATCGCCAAATTCGCTGATGGCACCAAACTTGGGGCCAATGTTGGGACGCCCGAAGCGATCGATGAACTGCGTGCGGACCTACGTAGGATAGGAGAGTGGTCCGAAAAGTGGCAAATGCCGTTTAACTTGGGTAAATGCAAAGTGATGCACATTGGCTATGCCAATCCCAAGTCGGACTACTCAATGTTGGGGAGTAATATCGAGGCGACTGATTTGGAAAAGGAGGGGTGTGCTAATTAGCAGCAACCTTAAGTTTACCAAACAGTGCGTAGAGGTTGAAAAGAAAGCCCAGAAGCTGTTAGGTTATATCAGGAGACAATTTCAGTTTCGGAACAATTAGATTGTGCTCTCTCTGTACAATTCCATGGTTCGGCCACACCTGGAATATGCTGTGCAGTTTTGGTCGCCCACCCTCAAGAAAGATATTGAGAGGCTGGAGCGAGTGCAGGCGAGGGCCACAAAGTTAATCCCTTCCGTTAGGCATTTGGGCTACAATCGACGGTTACGCGCCCTGAACTTGTTTTCGCTGGAAACTCGGAGGCTGCGCGGTCAACTGATCGAGGTTTTCAAGCTCTTACGCGGGTTCAACGATGTCGATTTTAGAAGCATGTTTAGTTTAAATGATAACCCAACTCGCAACAATGGTTGGAAGTTGGATTTGAAGCGGTTTAGGACAAGTGTGTGTGCGAATTACTTTATGTATAAGATCTGTGACACATGGAACAGGTTACCTTCAGAAGTTGTGAACAGTTCCTCTGTGGATCATTTTAAGAAAAGGTTAGACCAAATCTTGAACACTATTTGAGGGTGCAAAAAATTTTTCCTGGCACCCGTTGCCATTGGTACCTCCTCGGTATGGGCTGCAAGGCCTTTTGAGGTACTTCTTTTCCTTGTAACTCCTTGTAACTCTCTCTCTCTCTCTCTCTCTCTCTCTCTCTCTCTCTCTCTCTCTCTCTCTCTCTCTCTCTCTCTCTCTCTTTAAGTTGGAGTGTAAAACTTGAGGGAAATGGAGAGAAGGTAAGACGGTATAATCAAATTCCCTCCTGAAAATTTCCTAATTAAACGAAGTAAACAGCTGACAATAGAAGATCATAAATATTTATGGAATATATATATATATATATAATTATATTAAACATCGTTCTGAAAATTGCGTTCAGTGGCGACAGTTTGGCGGAAGCAATAGATAATATCTATTTTAAAATTCCAATAAATAAACTTCTTTTCGCAGTTTATTTCGAGATCATAAACTTTGTTGTTTCACGACCCGCTGCATCACACATCTCTGTTATTGTTTAAAATTTATTTATTGTATCGAAAGCAAAGGTGATCCTATATATGTACAAATCTCTCGCTCTCTCTCCCTCTCCCTCTCTTCCTCTCTCTCTCCCTCTCGCCCTCTCCCTCTCTATCTCTCTCCTCTCTCTCTCCCTCTCCCTCTCTCTCGCCCTCTCTCTCTCGCTCTCTCCCTCTCTCTCTCTCGCTCTCTCTTTCTCCCACTCTCTACCCCTCTCTCTCTCTCTCTCTCGCTCTAAGTTGGAGCGTAAAGCTTGAGGGAAATAGAGAGAAGACGGTATAATCAAATTCCCCCCTGAACATTTCCTAATTAAACGAAGTAAACAGCTGAACAATAGATTATAAATATTTATTGAATTATATATTATATATATATATATATAATATATATATATATATATATATATATATATATCAGTGGCGACTCGTGACATTTTTGTTCAGGCATGCAATGTTATGGAATGGAAGAAAAACATCCGCCTAACCCTCTTGCCCAAACTTTGCATATTGTTTACATAGAACTTAGCAAGTTAAAGGTGTTTTACAAACTTTTGGGGACCTCTTTGAAGGAAAGTTCATTTAATGTTAGGCTTAAATATGCGAACAAAAATTTAGACATATTTATATATAGTAGTTACCGAATTGATCTAAAGAAAAAGATACAAATTTAAAATTTACCTTAAATAATTGTGAAGCATTATTTGAATTGAAATTCTGCTCTCCTAGTTTTCCTGCAAAATTCTTCGATGACAAAATTGTAAAAGTACTCTCGATTCTCCATAAGCTTCTTGAGGAAATTTTTTTCAATTGAAATTAAGGCAAGATTAGATAGCCTTTCTTCACTTTGGGAACTCCGTAAATAACTTTTAATTCTTTTAAGCGCAGAAAATGATCGCTCAACACTTGCTGTCGATATTGGTATAGTTAGAATCAAATTCGTCAATTTATATTTCCTTAAGACCTTTGTGCATTTCGCTTTCCAGTAGATATTTTAGGAGCTCAGCAACATTCTTTTTGGCAAAAGATTTGTGCGAATATAAAACACACAATTCAGAACGGAGACGAGGAAACTCAAAAAATGAATTGTAGCTTCTTTTCAAAGATTCAAAAGCTCTCTCTGGGAAAGTAACATCATAGAACTCAAATTTTTTGCAATCTAAAAGCTCAATGAATTCCAATTTTTCCATTGAACTGAAACGCTCTTTCATTTGAAGAAGTATATTATCGAATATTTCATGAAATAGTTGACTATACTTCTCTTGTGGAGAAAGACTCTGTTTCCTTTTACATACAGGTTCACCACATCTTTCTGTTATCAAGTCCCACATATCTGCAAATTTTGTATCCCTTATTTGTTTGATTTTTTTCATAGTGCTTTCAACGGTGATTGAGCTATACACAATATCCATAGATTTTGTTTGCAGCACATTAAATAGATATTCAGTAAAAGGAAAAATTGAAGAAAATACTTCTAATAAAAAATTAAAATCGAAAGTATCGATACCAGCAAGCAATCCGCGTGCACTATTTTTTGTTTTTTCATCAAATTTCTTTGGGTTTTCAAGAATGCTTTTTAAAAGATCTATTATATCTTCTTTATTTTCCTTAACTCTTTCAACTAGACGAGATGAATAGTTCCACCGCGTTGGAGCCAGTTTAGGGAAACGCTTTCCAACAACTTTGTCAAGCATTGAAGTTCGCTTAGTTGAACTGCTGAAAAATGATGACAAACTTCCTAATACTGAAAAAAAATTATTACATTCGGAAATTTCAGCGACAGCTTGGGATAAAACAAGATTAAGTTTATGGGCGTAGCAGTGAAGAAAAATAGCCTCTGGTACAGTTTCTCTAATCTTTGTTTGTACTCCATTAAGATCGCTCCCCATAACAGCAGCACCGTCGTAGGTTTGAGCAACTAATTTTTTCAAACAGCCCAGTTCACCTAGTTGCCTTATAGATAAATCAGAAATCGCTCCTGCACTTCTATCATTGCTGACGTCATTGAATTTTATAAATCGTTCACAAATCTCTCCATGTTTATTAACATAACGAACAACAGTAGAGAGTTGAGAAAAACAGCTGACATCAGATGTTTCATCTAATAAAATCGCCACATACATGCAGTCGATAAGCTCACGTTTTTTTGTTCTAACATAACTGCACTAATAGATTGAATTATGTCATTCTGAATAGCAGATGATGTTCCCTTAAAAACAGTCGCAGTTTTTAAATGGTTTTGAAGCTTTTCATCGAATTCTCCCATACAAAATACCAATTCAATATAGTTACCCCTATTGTCAGCGTTTTCTTCATTGTGACCGCGAAATGCTAATTCTTGCATACCTAAAAAACATGTTATCCTAATCAAACGTTTCAAAATTTCTCGATTCTTATTAACTTCTTCGTTATGTCTGGAAATGGCAACTGATTTCTGCTTGTCGAGTATTAAATCAATTCTTTCTGACTTTCCAAATGTTTTAAGATCAACAAATGCATTTATGTGAGCAAGAGATTTTTCATGGCGAGAAATTGCAGTATGTAAATTGTTTAAATCGTCGTATCCACGACTAACAGAATTCCACAAAGAGTTATCTCTTGAAAATAGGAAACACGACCAACAGTACAATTTGTTATTTGAAATATTTCCACATAACCAGGGAACATCATCATATAGCTTAGGATTAAATTTCCTAGTGAAGCCTATATTTTCTTTGCTTAAATTCAAATGTGGAATCGGTCTGCCATTATTCAATATGCGCTTTTTCTCATCAAAAGAGAGTGAGTAAAATCTTCTAGTCTTCAATTGATTAAACACATCGTCAGTCATTATGGGCACTACAATGCTATAATTTATTTAACTGATTATCCAAAATAACTAAAGCACAAAAGGGAACACAGAACACAAGTGAGTGCTTGCGGCTGTGGTACTGGAAAGAAGCCTTGTCAGAATTGCCAGATGTTACTTTTTGGTGAATGCACCTATAAAACTGAATGCATGCCGTATTATTTTCATTAATTAAAAAAAATCAGAACAAAGCTTTTTAATTATTTTTAGTAAAAATATTAAGTAAATTTTCTAAGCATATTTTAAAACATATTGCCTTTTGAATTTAGCTATGAGGCTCAAAAAAAATATCTTATGGATAGTGAGAAGTCTCCTTAAAAAATTGCCCAAGGCAAGGTGGTGTAAACAAAATCATGTCTTATTTCACTAGACAATTAAGAACATTTTTCTGTACCCAGACTGAATTAGTGAATGCTTTAGCTACAAGTATTTCGATCTGTGTACAGAAAAATGTTCTTAATTGTCTAATGAAATAAGACATAATTTTGTTTACACCGCCCAATAGCCAGTACATGCGTGATTGAAGCCTTAGCCTATTTTTAGTTTCTGAAAATTATTTTTGTCAATTATAATCCTTACTTAGATCTGAAAAGAGAACATATTTAACGCGCATGCATTGCATGCGTTGCATTCATTAAGAAATCGCCACTGATATATATATATATACAATTATATTAATCAGCGATCTGCTCGAGATCGTAAACTTTGGGCTAATGACCCGCAACCAGCACGTATATCTGTTATTTTTAAATTTATTTATTGTTTCCCTGCGTTATCGTACGATACAATAAACTTTTACTGATGGGAGGAATTGTCTGGAACTTTGTGCGCTGGTTGTTTTTTCCTTTTCCTTCATGAGTAATTGAATCTGAAATTACCTCCCAGTTTCTAGAGTTTTATATTTCAGATGCAATAAATTTTTCCGGATCCTATTTTAGATAGGGAACCATAAACCGATTCACAAACCATCCCCGTCAAGTTCCTCGCTCTCTCACTCTCGCTCTCCTTCTCGCTCTCCCCCCTCTCTCTCTCTCTCCTTCTCGCTCTCTCTCTCTCTCTCTCTCGGCCGAATACAAGATAAAAAACAACGCGTTTCTCTCTCTCGACGAAAGGGAATATCTGAGAAACCCCAGATTTCACGGGGCAGTCAATCACAGCCCTGTGGGCGGAGCCCAGGACCTCTGTTTCGTCGCTATGCAGGCCTACGTGTCAAGCCCTTCCCAAAATTCACCGATAGCCAATAGGAAGCTCGCGTTTCGTGTGTTGTAGGTTGATCACGATTCCACTTATAAAAGGGGGCCCTTTCATCTCAGAGCCTCATTTCAGTGCTTTTTGTTGATTAGTGCTTTTGAAATGTACACCATCAGCCAGTTTTACAGCTCCACGAATTGTTTGAAGATGGCAATTTCCATGCTGAGGCAACGCGTCTAATTTTCAACGCGGTGGACCAGAATGAACTTCTATCCACGCAGTCTGTTACAGAAATTTGTGGCAGCGAGCACGATTTTCCCGCTAACGATTTTGCAGAGATTAAGTGGTTAATTTTTGATTATGTACTCCGGTTCATTCATTGCATGTATTATAATTTTTAAAATTCGTGATAAAGCGAAGTGAAAGGATATCTATTTTGTGCTTACAATTTTCTGTTAGCCTAATCTAGCTTTATTCTGAGTTTTTCTACAACTAAAAAATTATTCCCAGGACTCTTTCTCGTTTATAATAATATAACCTAACCGGGACATAATATATATATATATATCGGCTCAGGACTCTTTCTCGTTTATAACAATATAACCTAACCGGGACATAATATATCCTACGAACAGACGTGTTTTATCGAGTGTCCAGTGTTACCATTTGAATAAGTGGTTTTCGTTGAAGTGCTTAAAAAATAAATAAATAGTGTTTGGTGCATTCTTAACTAAATTAATTCGTGTTACTAATCATTCATTATCGAATATATTTCATTTATTGACTTTATTCATTACTATATTATTTCATTAAACTAAGGCTAGTGCACGTGGCTTGCCTTGTTTGTTTCCTGAATCTATTACTAACCGAGGTTTCATAAGGTTGAAATTCCCTTGGTTTGCCTTTTTTGTTTTTCAAATCTATCAGAAAACTTGCTTTCATAAGGTTCATTTTCCTTTCCTTCAGGAGATCAAGTAGAGTGTGGTCACCCACCGTGGGAAAAAGGAAAAACGGAAAAAAACAGTCGGTCGAATAGGGGACAGATAAGTTTTAGTAATACTTTTTCATTTACAGAACTTTCGTCGGTAGCTTAATTATATATTTATTTAGTATAAATTTGTGTTACAAGAATCTGTTTCTGCGTTTCAGGAACATTTTTGCGGGTTTGCGCAGGTGACGGCGCAATAAGCACGCGGTAGACCTACGTTGTAATTTATTAATTTCCAAGCGCTCGTTTTTTGTTTTTTGTTTTTTAACTAATTAAGAGCATGGCACCCCCGTCAAGTACTTGCAGTCGCTGTGAAGGGAAATTTGCCGCTTACGCGTTTACAATGGCTAATAATAATGAACAGTTAGTTTGCAGGTGGTGCACATTTGGCGACCCTACTACCAAGATTAGAAGAAGAGGATTTTAAGAAGAGGGTTTTAACAAGTGGCCACTCTTTGGCCAGGATAGAAATTACCCTGCATCAGGATAAAACCAGTTGACCGGCGTGTCACGACTTCCAGTTGGTAACATCCACCCTTGAACCGATGTGTCACGACTCCAAGTTCTCCACGCCTAGTTTTCATCCAGGAACAAGTAGCCAGCATGACACGTCTTCAGGACACGTCTCTAAGGATTTCGCCGTAGGAATCTTGTTAAGTACAGAACTCTTATTTTAAAATAATCTCTAAACATTTGAAAAGTCAGTATTATTAACAGTTAATATTTAGTATTGAGCCAGAATTAACAAAAAGCACAGAGAACATTCCATACGCCAGTGATACATTTTTTTTAGTGAAACAGTTAAATTTCACAGAGTTAAAAGTGACAGAGTTAAAAGTCACAGAGTTATTGTCACAGAGTTAATTTCAGAGAGTTAATTTCAGAGTTAATTTCACTGAGTTAATTTCAGTTATTTTCACTATTATAGTTAGCATAGAATTATTTTATTTTATGTACCAAACATAATAGTACCGTACCTCCGCGTACATTCGAGTGAAATGTTGTTTACATTTTTTATTTTGTTTACAATTTTTTCAAATTATTGAATTGAATTGACTTGCAAATTAAGAGAGAGTTTATTGAGAGATTTAGAGAGATACTTGAAGTAGCTTCAAGTCAGTTTTTGTTGCAAATAAGTTCCAAACTAGTTTTCAGTTTCAGTTGGTTGCATCCAAGAGGGACAACCAAACCCCAGAGGTTAATAGTCTCCACTTGATAGAGATCAAGTGCAGTCATTTTCCGTTTTCAGTTAGTTTCAGTTTATTGGTCGCTTCCCAGAGGGACAACCAAACCCAGAGAACAGTAGACTCCACTTGATAGCAGTTCAAGTGCAAGTCAGTTTCATCTTCAGTAGACTCCACTTGATAGAGTTCAAGTGCAGTCAGTTTCAGTCAGTTCAGTTTGAAGATACTTGATAGAGTTCAAGTTAGACAGTTTCAGTTTCAAGATACTTGATAGAGTTCAAGTTAGACGGTTTCAGTTTCAAGATACTTGATAAGAGTTCAAGTCAAAAGGTTGCATCCAGAGGGACAACCGCCCCAGAGATTATAGAAGTACTTGATAGCAGTTTCTACTCAGTTTCCAAGTCAGTTTCCAAGTCAGTTTTCAAGTCAGTTTTCGAGTCCCCAGTCATTTCAATGCAGTCAATTGAATTCAACTTTTTCTTTGTAGTTTAAGAGAATTTAATTTAAGAAAATGTAATTTAAGAGAATTTAATTCAACTTTTTTTTTTGTTGTAAAAGAGAATTAAATTCAACCCGAATTTACCGGTTTGTGTCTTTAGTTTAACCTTTTTTTTTGTTTGTAAGAAGGAAATTGACCGATTTGTCTTTTTTTTTCATGCCATTGTTGCGTATATAAATATATAGTTATGTATTTTATTATTTGTAACCAAAACCGTTTTTACAAAGGTTGTAACGATTTTGATAATTATTGTAATGTATATGAGGAACATGCCGTCCCTCCGCTTGTTTGAACTACTTTAATTTTTGTTCTAAGCAGTCTGACAAAGCAATCTTTAAAAAAAAAGAGACGAAAAGACGTATTGTCAATTTCAAACATATACCACCCGCTTAGTCACTCAATTCCCCCGAATGTAGTATTCTAAACTTTGTTTTTTTATTTTATTTTATTTTAACACCCCCAACCCCAGTTGAACCCAGTGTCAACCAGAGATATGGTTCAACCATGGTTAATTCCTCTTTGGTACTATGGAACATAACCTCAATTTAGGTTAAGTGGTTTTTTTTTTATATATTTTTAAGAATATTATAAAATTATGTTTAGCTCATTAAAATGCATAGTTGATTTCTATTTTTAATTTGTATTCTTAATTTTCTTAATTCAATTATCGTACCGATACTTCTGGTTAATGTTAATGGTTATATAGTTCATATATAGCTAGGAATGTTACTAGTCGAATTTAATTTCATCTTCAAAATTTAATTTTTAATACCGCTAGATTTACTTTCATTACTTGTAAGGTCCTCTAAGTACGTTTCTTTTTATTACCTTCATATACGTGTAACTGATTTAATTACGTAAAATCGATAATCCTAATTGAATTCTATTACTTTCGACACATATTCGAATTCATTTTCTTTCCGTACTTCAACACTTTCACATGAAACTCATATGCATACACCATCATTAATACTACCTATAATTAGATTTTAACAATAACTGACTTCAACTTAAAAGATTTTATAACCCTAAACCCATCTTAAATTATTATACATTATTTTTAAACTTTGTTAATTGAAAAACCTTCCAAATCCCTACACATACACACACATGTATACACACTATATATACTATATATACAAACCTTATGCTAAAATCATTGGATATCACAATAAACTATTTTATTGCGTGTAAGTGCTAACTATGCTATTTAATCTTAATCATTTTTGCTTTCTAATATATCTTGCTCATGCATTTATTCAGTTAATTGAACAATCCTCTCAGCTAATCTGTCCCTCTAAATTGTAAGATACACACTTTGTACCTAGTACACACAAATACACACTAGACCACAGGTCTATACATCATCCACTACGTAATTCGATTTTTACCTACACTAGTCAATAAAAATTAGTTTACAGATTGTACGATTTACATTTTTCCCTTTTATCTACTATTCATTATGTATGTAATTCTTCCCACAGAAAAATAAAAAAATTTTGTTAAAAATTTAACAATATCATTCTTTGTCTAACTTAATTCTTTGTCTAAATTAACGTATTAATCCTTTTATTCTGTTTGCATAAAATTAAAGTTTTAATCTTTGAATGTTTACATTTTATAATAGCCCTCTAAGCAAGTGTCATGTTAAAAATTTGATTACTCTGCATTGTACCCAACCACCCGAACTTACTTGTTCTGTATAAAACTTGTAATGTAAAGAAAAATTCGTCATCTAACTTGAATTAGTTAGGATGCTATTCTCTCAATTCTATTGTATTGTATGAATTGTACCCTATTGTATTATTGTATAAATATCATTTTAAAGGGGAGAGCAATGTAAAAATAAACAATTTGGTCACTACTACGAGACTCCCTTGTTAGCAGCCTCGCTGAGAGGAGTGGGCAGAGGCCCCTTGCCTCCTTAACTTTTTAGATTCCGGCCTGAGCTATGGTCGAAAGAGGTAAATTACAGTAAGAGAAACTTTTTATTTTCCCCTTCGAGTTGGGCTCTCTTCAGAAGAACTTAGCCAGTAAAGTCGATAAGTTATAAAAGAAAAGTCGATAATTTTAGTATCAGAGAAAGTATCAGAGTATTATAGAAAGAGAAGAATTAACAACTGTCGACCCTATAGCGAGAGAAAAGAAATTAGAATATTATAGAAGAAAAGTATCGCGAGAAAATATCCGTTGCTGCCTCCCAACCAGAACCCCCGTCGATTCGAACCACCCCAGGGCCATAGACGGAGGGGTTAACATATACATATACATACACACATATATACACACATATATACACATATATATATATGTGTATTAATATATTGCTTGCATTTTTTCTGCCAATTGATTTTTCGTTCAATGTCACGCCTCGGAAGTTAGCGTCGGTGACTACGAATCCATCGGTTCCGGGTTCGAGACCCGGTGATGGCCGCCGGCGCGCTGTAAAACTCAGCTATTCAGCCTTCCGCACAATAAAAAAAGTGGTTGGTAGATAAATGGGCACCCTCGGTGACCTAGTAATTAAGACGCTGTAAAGTGAAGTAGAGTAAAGTAAAGTAGAACTTTTTTATTGCATGAAGGCTGGGACATGGGGGTAATAATGTAGTAAACTGGGGGAAAGGTGCAGAGGTGTGAGAAGTTAATACAAGTACATTTTGTAGTGATTCCCATTCCTTCTCTTTTATAATTCATTATTTTCTTTCCTTTCTATTTATCACTTGTTTTCTCTGTGTCGTTACACGGACGCAGCTGATGGTTGAGCCGGTGGGCGCCATTATAATTCGAACAAGGCGAGGGAGATGGGGGATTAATTATACACTTAATTACACTTTACTTATTTTTATTTATTTCGAAACACCTTTAGATAAACGGGGTAATGCGAGAGGGGAATTAACGTTAGCATTTTAGTCGGAGAGAGACACGAAATAATATTCTAAATTTACAAAAACATCTTAATACCAAAAAAACACCTTATTAAGCCAAAGGCCGTCCGATAACTGAAGGGCATTTCTACCCAGCCTTGCTTGGTTCGATTCTTAGTGTTGCCAACTTGTGTTTTTATAGTTTTAATTTCATAAACCATTGTTAATTTCTAATTCAATAAAACTTAATTGAATATTATTAAAGTTTTATAAACAAACATTTAATTCTTAATTAGACATTACTACACTCGCATCACCCCCTTGAAAATAAGTTTTACACCAGGAGAATTTATTAATATCTTTTAACAAATTTATTTATTTATTCAACAAAGTTATTTATTTGGCCTTTTTGTTTTTTTAACAAATTCGAAGTTGAATAGAGAAGAAATCATTAGAATGACAAATTCCACACATTAGATAATTTGTATCATTTTATAAAAATGGAAAAAACTTTATAATTTTCATAATATTCGCAATAACATTTCACACTGATAATCAATTTACAACCTGTAACGAATCTGTTACGTGAAAAATAACGGATAATTTTCTTAACAGGTTACAACAAATTTCAAGTTCACAATCTATTCCAGCGATTCCTCATCAAAGATCGCTCTACATTCGAAACAATTATTTATTCAGTTACATAGTTACTATCAGGGCAACATAGAAAAAACAAGAAAACGTTTATATAAAATACTGACCAGAGAGCACATACTATTTCACGAAATACAAAACAAATATGGACAATAATCGCACCCTTTCACTTATAATTTCATTACATAATAATCAGTATATTAATTGCTGGACGTTGTTTAGATCACACTCCGCACGCTGACAACGGGCTTCTAAAATTTTCAACCGTAGCTCTACTGCTCACTTTGCTAGAATGCAAGGGGTTGCATCACCATGCAACAGGTCAGCACGCTTAAGGTTGGTTCCGCTCTCTCTCCAATGGCAAAAAAAACAACAAGAGAGACGTCCAATTCTAAGAGGATCAGGGGATAGAGATATCTGAAAGTGGAAACACGCACCGAAATTGGACGAAATTTGCAATTGTAGAAGTCGACGAAGAAACTCGCCTCTCTCATCTCGACTTTGGTTGGTGAACGCTGCTCTTCCTACGTCCAGCTGAGGGACTCTGTAACTGGCAATAAATCAAACGATCACTTCGTCGTAGGCGGTTTCACAACGAAACTATTGTATGTCTGTATGGACAGTAAAGCCTTAGACACTCGTTCAAACTCTCGTGGTTTGCCTACCGAGTGCTAAAACACATATTTAGCGAAGCATCGAGCAGCGTGAACAGCGACTGCCCGAAAAATACCAGTAGACCATCTTCGACCGAAACTCTCCTACGCCAAGCTCTCTCTCTCTCTCTTTCTCTCTCTCTCTCTCTCCCCCCGCAGGGGGTATAAAGGTTATGCACATTCTTCAGGGCGTTGTAAACTTTATACTTGGGGTGTGACAGCCCTCCGGTCCCGAGTCGTGGGATTCTAGAGAAATTAGCTGCCAATTCCTTTAGGTTCTTAATCTCTTTCGGGAGGGCGGGTGAAGTCTCTTGTACAATCCTGTCCCGTGGGTTACTAGGACCCAATTCCATCCCTACTCTGTCCTTTTAGCTTAAGTTAAGGATGTTCTCCTCTGACTGAAAAAAACAACTTTTCTTTTAGTATTAAGTCTTTTTCTCTTCTTTTACTATTAGGACCCTACTGCTACCTTATGCGTGGGAAGAGAGGCTTTGGAACCTCTATAAATAACACCATTTAACGCTCGTAGGTCGTGAGAGACTGGGATGGAGTGGTCCCAGGGGTAGGGGCGCGATGAATGGAGTGTGGCTAATGCCCCGTTAAGCCCATTCCTAACGCGTAATGGCCTGACCAGCCCCCTGCGACCGTTCTTTGGTGACCAATTGATGGTGCTTGGCTGTACTGCTCTTAGGTGAGAGAGCTTTACTGCCCAGCTGGCTACCAGGCCAGCGTAAACTCTCGGGCGTAGCCACTGGGTCTGGTGGGATATCCCTTGAACACTGGATTCTAAGAGTCTAGCCGCTTGTGAGTGACTAGTAAGACTTAATAAGGGGCTGCATCTCGCTGTCGCTCCTGGCGGGAAATCCGTGACGCCTGCGTCGCGAGTGTTTGTCATTTGCTAGCTACGACACGTTTGTGATTGTCCTGCCTTGGGGAGAACCTTGATCGGTGCGGCAGCAGCGAGAGGTGTAGTCCTCTGGATGGGATGAACGTCACTTGCAAATAGGCGGATGCGTCTACACGCGGGAAGAATTCACCCCCCCTTTTTTATATACTGGTTAGAACGTTTTTGAAAGTTTTCATTGCTAGAACGCTTTATCTTATTCAGTGTATTCAGCGTTCGAAAAAAAATAAGTTAAAATGACTGGACCTCAGAAACTGAAGGCTGAATGTGCGAGGTATGGAGTAAACCAGTGGGTGACGAACTTCAAAGAAGCCTGCTTCGAGAAGATCAACCACTCCAGCATGTGCCGCTTTTGCTGCGAACTCATGCAGTTTTACGAGAAGCTAGAGGAGAGGGTCCGGTGGATCGAGTCGTCCAGATCGGCTGTTGGAGGTGCGGCGGTCACTGACGCGGCTGTGCCCTCCACCCCCAGAGCTCATTGAGAGGATAGCTGCCATAGAAAGGCGGTCCAGCGATGGACTGGATAGAGCTCGGGACCGCGGAGAAAAGGTAGAGGTGCAACTGGGGGCCAGGGTACAAAATCAGTGTCAGGAATCGCCAGCGACCCACGTGGAATGCAAGGAAACGCGGCGCAAGGTGGAGGGTGAAAAGAAGGGGCCGATAAAAAAAGGGTGGGAAGGGGCCTACTGATGGCCCAAAGAAACCGAAGGATGTAGCTGCCACTCGGGGTGGGTCGGGTGGTGTAAGTGCGGCTGAGTCTATGGGTGACAACGGGAATCGAAAGGTCTCGGGCAAGAAGGCTGCGAAGCCGAAGCCTGAGACCCCGGTTGGCCCTGTCAGGACCTCCAACCGCTTTAGTCTCCTGTGCTCGAAGGAGGAAGACACCGTTTTGATTGGGGACTCGCAGATCAGGGGCCAGGAGAAGTACTTTGCTTCTGCAAACCGGGACGGGAGGAAGGTAAGGTGCTTACCTGGGCGGGGAACGGCGCACTTAAGGAAGGAGGTAGAGAAGGTGCGCGTAGCTAGTCGGAGGACTGCGATCGTTGTCCACGCTGGTGGCAATGACCTGTTCCTCAAAGGCGGTAGGATAGGTTTTACAAAAGAGATCATGACCGACATCATATCTCTTGCGGATGATCTGAAACTGAAGACAGACAGGGGAATGTTGATAGGTATTTTACCGCGGATGAATGCCAGTGACCACGCGCTCAGTAATGTCATTGGCATCAACGAGAGGATGCAAGACTTGTGCGTTCCGCTGGGCGTAAGGTTTATTGACCCCTTCAATGCATTTTCGGGTAGGTGGGACTTTTACCAGAGGGATGGTGTCCACCTCAATGACAAGGGTAAAGGTGTGCTAGGCGCGCTGCTCGACCGGCACCTATACAGAATGGTGAGATCGAGCCCGGGGAGAGATTACGGGCCCCCACCTGGGAGAGATGATGTTGAGCCGGTGGCGGACGTACCTTCAACTGAAGGATGCGTCCAGGTACAGGGCGGTGACCCCCCTTCCCCGTTGGATGGGGCACAGGCTCCTGCGGAAGTTCCCCCTCGTTGTTGAGGGGCTCTTCAACTCCCGACAGCTCTGGCTGTTCGTGAAACGGTCGTGCTAGGGGGCGGTCAGAACAGGGAAGGCTCCCTCCGTGCAATGCGTTTTAATGCTAGGTCGATTAGGAATAAGTTTTGCGAGCTACGAGCGCTCTTACCATAAAAATACCAGGATATCGTTGCTATCACCGAGTCCTGGATTCATACTGATCATAGGGACTACGTTCGGAAGTTCGAGATTCCAGGGTATAGAATGTTTCACAAAGACCGCACCCGTGGGGATGAGGCAGGGGTACTAATATACGTGAGGGACACGTTGAGTCCGGTTGACTGCCAGTTCCGATCGGAACGGGAGCTGCTTGGCGTCGATCTGAACTTGGGAGGGACGAACTATAGGTTAATCTTGGTGTACAGACCTCCGCATCTCCTCCTCGAGGAGGATGCAGCCCTGAACACCGAACTCCGTAGCCTGCTAGGAGATCGGGTGTGTGTAGTTTTAGGAGACTTCAACTGTCGCGGCATAAAGTGAGAAGACAGGATCTGATGCAGAATGGAGACGGCTAGTGGACTTTGCTGATGAGAACTTCCTCACTCGGTGGGTCAATGGGCCGACACGAGGCGAAAGCGTTCTAGACTTAGTATTCACGACCGAAGACAACCTCGTCACTGGCCTCACCGTTGACGAATCGTTGGGCGGGAGTGATCACGGTCTGAATAGGTTCTGTGTCTGCGTCCCTCGGGTGAAGCGTAGTGACTCCAGAGGCAGTAAGCTCGATTTACGGAGGCCGAACTTTGTTGGCCTCCGGGATAGCGTAGGTGACATGGTGTTAGAGGTCGGTGGCGATGTTGAGGAACTGTGGATTGCATTCCGGGACGAGTTTATGGTGCTGCAGTCTGCTGCCATACCCTCAAAACCGGTCACCCCTGCTTCAACGCAGCCTAAGTGGTTCAGTCGTGACATCGCTTCGGCTATCAGAAATAGGAAAGTAGCGTATAGGAGGGCGAAGGCCAATCGTTCCCATGAGAACACTGAAGCGTATGTCCGCCTGTGTAGGGAAGTGAAGGCGAAGGTTAGGCTAGCGAAACGTAACGAAGAACTACGGGTGGCAAGCCTCTGCAAGGGGAACCCTAAGGAGTTCTTCAGTTATGTTAATAGTAGAAAGCCCATTAGAAGCATGATAGGTCCATTAAAGACCCCAGCGGCGTTCTGCGGACCTCCGACGCGGACATCGCTAATGTGCTTAATGAGTACTTTGCGGGAGTGTTCACCAGGGAGGACACCCGCGTCATCCCCGAGCCAGGCGTCAGGCACGAAGGTGCTGGCCTGGATAGTGTTCGATGTACCGCGACAGTCGTTGCCGATAGAATAGACAAACTGAGCGCGTTTAAGGCTCCTGGGCCAGACCAGTTCCTCTCCCAGAGTGTTGCGGGAGGTGCGCGACCAGGTGGCTCCCCACCTGGCTACAGTCTTCAACAAATCGTTGGAGACGGGCCAGGTGCCTGGTGACTGGAGGGAAGCCAACGTGACCCCTATCTTTAAGAAAGGGGATCACGAAAGTCCAGGGAACTATCGTCCCATTAGTCTCACTTCAGTTGTAGGTAAATTATTAGAGGGGATAATAGCGGATAGGATCGTTGACCATTTGGATTCCTACAAGCTGCTTGGGGACTCCCAACATGGGTTTAGACGGCATAGGTCGTGTCTCACCAACTTGCTCGAGTTTTTCCACGTCATGTTGAGTGAGTATGATAAGAGTAGGGCGATTGATATACTTTATCTCGACTTTCAGAAAGCCTTTGATAAGGTACCTCACCGCCGGCTAATGGCGAAAGTGCGCGCGCTGGGTATCGGTGGGGAAGTAGGTAGGTGGATTGAAAACTGGCTGAAGAATAGGCGGCAGAGGGTTGTAATTAAAGGGGCTAGTTCGGGTTGGGCCTCGGTCACTAGCGGGGTTCCTCAGGGTTCCGTTTTGGGGCCACTGTTGTTTATCATTTACATAAATGATATCGACGGTGGCATCGTCAGTCGGATCGCCAAATTCGCTGATGACACCAAGCTTGGGGCCAATGTTGGGACGCCCGAGGCGATCGAGCAACTGCGTGCGGACCTAGGTAGGATAGGAGAGTGGTCCGAAAAATGGCAAATGCCGTTTAACTTGGGTAAATGCAAGGTGATGCACATTGGCTACGCCAATCCCAAGTCGGACTACTCGATGTTGGGAGTAATATCGAGGCGACTGATTTGGAAAAGGACTTGGGTGTGCTAATTAGCAGCGACCTTAAGTTTACCAAACAGTGCGTAGAGGTGGAAAAGAAAGCCCAGAAGTGTTGGGTTATATCAGGAGGCAATTTCGTTTCGGAACAAGGAGATTGTGCTCTCTCTGTACAATTCCCTGGTTCGGCCGCACCTGGAGTATGCTGTGCAGTTCTGGTCGCCCACCCTCAGGAAAGATATTGAGAGGCTGGAGCGAGTGCAGGCGAGGGCCACAAAGTTAATCCCTTCCGTTAGGCATATGGGCTACAATCGACGCTTACGCGCCCTGAACTTGTTTTCGCTGGAAACTCGGAGGCTGCGCGGTCAACTCATCGAGGTTTTCAAGCTCTTACGCGGGTTCAACGATGTCGATTTTAGAAGCATGTTTAGTTTAAATGATAACCCAACTCGCAACAATGGTTGGAAGTTGGATTTGAAACGGTTTAGGACTAGTGTGTGTGGGAATTACTTTACGTATAAGATCTGTGACACGTGGAACAGGCTATCTTCAGAAGTTGTGAACAGTTCTTCTGTGGATCTGTTCAAGAAAAGGTTAGACCGAATCTTGCACACTATTTGAGGGTGTATGAATTTTTCCCTGGCATCCTTTGCCATTGGTACCGCCTCGGTATGGGCCGCAGGGCCTTTTGAGCTACTACTTTTCCTTGTAACTCCTAGTAACTCCTTGTAACTCTCTTCCTCTCTCTCTCCCTCTTCTCATCGGTGATCGATCACCTATTGGGTTAACTAAACTCAATGGATGGAATTCGAACCCAACTTAGTTGCTTCCAAATCGAACCTCTTGAAATTTTGACAAAAAAAATATTATAGTTTATAGTGCTACTGATTATCACTTCATATTTAATTTGCAAATTTACTCGACACTTCACTTCGAAACAATAACTATAATTTGCTCTAGCCAAATTCACGGAAAACTATTACAAATTTTACAGAATTCACAAAAATTTATTCACGCACGCCCGAGCTACCAGTAAGGTCACTTATGGCAAGTACATCGGAGAAGATAATAAAAAAAATCATGAAACGCAACGAAACAATACTGCATAGTAGAAATATAAAAGCGCCCCTACATAGTAACCGTTATTATAATTTGACAAATATTATTATTCCAACTACCTTCAGAAATCACATCGATACATTTAAATACAAAAGACAGAAATGAAACCCAGAAACTTCATGTCATCAATTCCCGAAAATCATGAACCCTCTTACACTTTGGGGGGCGCACACATAGATACCACAAAAACGTTAATGGCCATTTAAAAGGCTCCATTGCTGGTCAACACTCAAGCCAAAGTTTCAATTGCACGAGTAAACCCAAATGAAGTTTTAAAAAATAACAATTTTCCAAAACAGTCACTAAACAAAAAAATTTAAATATCAATACCGAAAAGTACTTTTATACATTAATTCCAACCTCCAACGCTAAATTTCATAGGAAGAAAACTTGTAATTCACAAATTACATCTGAGAGACAACTCTCTCCTTCAAAACAAAACCCAGTATGGTTTGCAAATCACAAGAATTCCACAATTTATCGTTTTCAAGTGATCTAATTACAAATTTACATCTAAATAAGAACAGATATTATGAACCCAAAAATACAACGCAACCTACTACGTAAACAAAAACTAAAACAAATCATTGCATAATGAAGAGTGTTCGCTTTGTTTGTAAACGAGCCTCTATAAAAATATTACTAACCGAATGAACCTGCATTACACCATGACATAATTTTGTAATATTTTCTATGCAAACGCACGAACGTAAAAAAACTTCATTTTTAAATATCTAAAATAAAATGTTAAACAAAAAACACTCCTTAACACAATAAAATCTAATTTCAGAATAAAAAAAATTTAAATAGCCTAACCATACAAAATATCACGGAATTGTCCTGAAAATGAATGAAAGAAAAAAATAGACAACAATCAGCCCACCTATAAAAATATAAAAATTAATGAATATATAAAAAAAGTAAAAAAAACAAATTAATTTATCAAAAGAATTTACGAAAACAATTCCTGCATTTCAAGTAAACAAATTTTTATCTTTTAAAACAAATTTAGCTTATTTTGAAGTGCACACAATTTATATACGGCAAGCACAATAAACTTAAGCAGTCCGAATCAACCCATAAATTAGTGTCTTTAACGATTATTTTTCGACTTTAAACCTAAAAATACAATGATCTACCTTAAACTAGAAGGCGAAAAGCGAAAAAGCAAATTTAACTACAAAGCGTCCTTAAAAATATACAAATATGATGGTCATGTGTCGGCTTGCAAAGTTGCAATCCTTTATTTTAATAAACATTATCCGTCGAAAAACAATCTCAAAAACTACCTACTAGATACTGGAAAATTTTGTTACTCGCTTATTTAATCTCTTACAATGCTCTACTATATATATATATATATATATATATATATATATTACCTAGAAATGCGTTACCATATACGCCCCAACCTTTGAAACCGTATTTAATTGCATATTTAATTTTCCATTTATTTAATTTATTTATTTATTTATTTAATTTTCCATTTATTTAATTATTCCATGTATTTAATTTTCATGACACAAATAATTCACTGTCATACGAGTGTGAATTTTATTTACTAATTAATTATTATTATTATTATTACTAACACAATTATTCCTAATGCCGAAAACATAGACACAAAATTTTTAAACACAAAATAGGCAGGCTGTATAAAAAAGTAAGAAAAGTTGAAGAAACGAAAAAAAGAAACGAGTCATCGGACAGGAAATACTAATTTTTGAATCTCTCTCCGACTGAACGAAACGAAATCTAAAGAAAACGTACTGAGGAAGGAGTCAAGGCGAAGAAAAAAGAAAACAACGACTCCCGAAATTCGACTCTAATTTTTACTCCACATTATAACGGCCTCGACAAGACGACTCGGAGAAATTGGAGTCGGAATGGATTATGGAAACATTTTGAGTTTTTAACCCTGAAAATTACTAAAAATGCGCGCTATGAGAAGAAATTTTGAAAATGATGGGCGCCATCTTGAATTATCGAATTTTGAAGGAAAGAGAATCAGAATTTGCTTAATTTTATAAAGACTATAAAACGGGTAGCGAAACAAAATATCTACTAATTTTCTTCGTACGGAGAACGTGAGAAAATGCCCTTATTTAAATTTAATAGAAACTACTCGTGATTAATCGAAAGAACACGCACAAATTCTCAATTCCTATTCATAAGACACCAAAGAATGCAGAAGCCTATGTTAATAACGAAGTGCGTGGGTTCATATTATTAAATTGATAATTTAATAAGATTAGCTGCCACCAAATAATGTAGTGAGTCCCATTCCTTCTCTTTTATAATTCATTATTTTCTTTCCTTTCTATTTATCACTTGTTTTCTTTGTCTTTACACGGACGCGGCTGACGGTTGAGCCGGTGGGCGCCATTATAATTCGAAGAAGGCGAGGAAGACGGGGGATTAATTAACGTTAGCATTTCAGTCGGAGAGAGACACGAAATAATATTCTAAATTTACAGAAACATCTTAATACCAAAAAAACACCTTATTAAGCCAAAGGCCGTCCGATAACTGAAGGGCATTTCTACCCAGCCTCACTTGGTTCGATTCTTAGTGTTGCCAACTTGTAGTTCTATATTTTTTATTTCACAAACCATTGTTAATTTCTTATTTAATAAAACTTAATTGAACATTACTAAATTCTTATAAACAAACATTTAATTCTTAATTAGACATTACTAAAATTTTTTTATGTTGGATGCTTTACCAAGTGGACTGAGCTAGCTTAGGTTAGGTTAGGTTAGGTTAGGTTAGGTTATTTTATTGGTTATATATTTATCTACATTTTGGGTTGAAATATAAAAAAACAAAAAATTGCTAAGCAATTGTTATAAAATGTAGGTCTAAGTTTAATTAAAAGAAAGTCTATTTTATATATTTTTACATGTAAACGATAATTTATTGAAAATATAACTGGAAAATAATCATTTATCCTTGCTGTCGCATGAAATTTGAGTGATATATATATATATATATATATATATATATATTGTCAGGTTTTAGTAATTTTTGTACAAAATGAAGTATAATAAAAAAATAGTTTCAGAGTTCATTCACACCGCGTGTATTCTTATCTCATGATCTCTGTGTGTGTGTATATATACACAATTTTAAATTTAGTTTTACCTTCACTTGCAATAGTAATTTTAATTTGAATCAATTCCAATTCCAGTCAGTTCCAATTGTTGAGTACTTCCAAAGTGTGTGTGGTGTGGTGTGTGTGTGTGTGTGTGTGTGACATCTCGTCCAGCGTTGAGAGAATGCTGGTGGCCAGTTACAAATTTGGGTCAATCGCAGCCTCAAGCGATTCACCTGTGAGGTTTTATGCATATCTGCACCTTCCTTCTCGTCTCACCATAATGTGAAAAATAAATATTTTAATGTTATAATGTCAGTAAACTGAAGTTATAAATAATCCTAAATTTATAAAAAGCTTAAAAAATTACTAATTAGAAATGAGAGAAATTTTAATAGGGATGATTGAAGTGGAAACATTAAGATTGAAATTCTTTTCTGCAAGTAAAAAGTTTCATTTTCAGATTGATTGATTGCTTGCTTGCTTCCTTGCTTCCTTGCTTGCCTTCCTGCTTCTGCAATAAATAATTCGACATTGTTTGTTTGCTTGCTTGTCTGTTTTCGCAGTTCCTCTTCTTTGCATCTACTTTGATTTCGCGGAATTTTCTTCATAAAAAAATATAGAATAATAATATAATTGTGTATATAGTGTTCAGGAAGTCGATTATTTAAGAATAAATAAAAAAAAATATATATATATATATATATATAAAGTGTGTAATTATTATATTGCTTGCATTTTCTGCCAATTGTTTTTCATTCAGTGTCTGTTACTGGATTAATGTACAATATAAAGAGTTCTGTGTATTTCTTTTATTGTCAATTTTAATACTGGTTTTATTTAATTCTTTTGATGAGCAAATTAAGGAGAACATCTCCCTCTCTCTTGCCTTTAATAAATAAATAAGTAGCAACCCTGCATATATAAATAAATAAATAGCGGTGTGTGACAACCTTGCCTTTAATATATAAATAAATAAATTAAATAACTGGTAACCGTTCCAGAAATAAAAATTAAAATAAATAGTGGTATCTAGCAAGTCATCTATAATCTATATATAAATAAATAAATAAAATAGTGTTCTCTGGCAACTCATCTATATATAAATAAATGAATAAATTAGTGGTAAATGGCAACCCTCCATATAATTAAATTAAATAGCATATGGCAACTCATCCATATATAAATAAATAAATAAAATAGTGGTATCTGACAACCCTCATTATATAAATAAATAAGTTCAATGACTGGCAACCCCCTCCATATATAAATAAATGATTAAATTAGTGGTAAGTGGTAACTCCCGACCCTCTATATAACAACTGCTGATCCTCTGGACGCTCATAATGCGTCTGGCTGGGGCCAGGCGAACATCTCTATCCTTCTTAGGTTAAGGCTTACCTTCTTAGGATAGGATTTCCCTTTGAGGGGTGAGGACATCCCACCTTCTGCCCCAAAGACTCTCCTCCTCTTTTCTCGCTCTCTCTCTTAGGTTAAGGTTACCCCTTTGGAAGGAAGTCATCCTCCCTTCTCCCCCCAAAGCTCTCCCCCTTCATTGCAACTTGGGGGATAACGCCTCCCCTCTTTTCAAAATCCCCTCCCCTTTGCAACACCCCCCCTTGTTGCACACACTGTGCAACATCCCCGTGCAACATTGATCAACATTTGCAACATTGCAATTGCAGTCTACCCCTTTGCGCCCATGCTACTTGCATTGTGTGTTTTCCCTTGTGAATAATTTTCTTTCATTTAATGGTAGTGTATTCTGCTTTTGTATTGCATTATAGAATACTGATGCAGGTGTGTTATCATATATGTGTTCCTCGCACTTAATAGATTCTTTGTATTGCCTGTAAATTGTAATGCTTGATGAGATAGATGATTGATAAACGGTATCTATGTCACGCCCGTTTGTTGGAAAATTTGGGCCTTTGTCCCCCAACCAAAAATTTATAGCTACGTCACTGCATATATAATAGCATACTGTTGGCGTGTTTAGGCCTCGTTGTGAACTGTGATGTAAAGTTTATGACAGGCATGTATAGTTTTTCCATACTTTCAGTTTTCACATTTTTACATTTTAAATTTGTTTAAATGCTTTTCCTTAGCTCACTTCACAATATACAGTACCACAATTTGTACTCGTGTACCGTAGCTAAAATGATGTTAAATATTTTTATTACTCAGTTAAAATGATAAAATAATTGATTTCAGTTTCATAAATTAAATACCAATATTAAAATTCGCTTTCCTTATGTTGAACGTAATTTCTTTCTTCAGCAACGTAAACAACAAAATTTTTCATTAAAATTTCAAGACCCTGGTGGCCTATTTGAATTTAAAAAATGGATATACAATTTGGTTTTATAAATTTATTTAAATACTTAAAATAAAGTGAACATAATAAGATTGTTTAATATAAAAATTCAAAAGTACAATATAGAATTATTATTATCATACTACAGAGTAGGAGACTACGATAGTTTATAATATTTAGAGATTAGCTATTTAGAGAAAATGTAAATTTATGGGTAACTTAACTTATTCTTCGTGAATGTAAAAAATATTTTATACAATTACACTTTCATATGAGTATAAATTATCATAAACAGCGTATTTTGTATGTTCAGTTTTCTATAAATCTAAATTTTGTTTTGTAATGGAAATTTTAAAATTTCAAAGAATCGGTAAGAGGAATCGACTAAATATGGCCGATGTCGATGCCCCCAAATGGCCGATTCTGCCGATACCGATTAATCGGTACACCACTACTTCTTTCACAACAATTTTCTGTCAGCATTGGCTGGCTGAGGAGGGAGTGCCTTGTCTGTTCTATACTTTGCTACTCCTACTCCTATTCCATTGTAAGAGCTTTACACGTTTGAAAGTATAAACATGGTATGAGAGTTTTCAGTATTCTTTATTTTGAGTAACATTTTTCATTTCCTACCTCTTTCTTGGGCTAGAGAGGAGTGGATCTTCGGGTCTTTGTTACCTCGAAACTCTAATTTTTTTCTTAAAATCTTAGATCACTAAAAGTTATTTTTAAAAAATATTGATAAAAATATGTTAAATTAGATGGCAATGCATATCGAAATATTTCGCACCTAACTCTTTAGCGCACAGTGTTAACTTTATTGATTTTGTTCTGGCTAACGTCAAATGATTTTATTCAGTATCGGAAAAGACCTCTGTGCAGCAAAGGGTTAAATTAATAACTTTGCGCTGTCTGTGCTCTCCATGGAGGGGAGAAACGGGACAAAATAAAGAGTTTTGGGAAAGAAAAACTCTTGAAGTTCAAGAACACCGGGAAGACTCCCGAATCTTCATGTGCAGTGCGTCATTTCAGCTTATCAGGATTGTAGGTCCATTCTTCTCCAAAAGGCTTAATGGTGCGACTGAAAAGATTAATTGCAAAAATTACTAACCAATACTTGAAACGTTCTTCCTGCCCAAAATACACACGATTGCAAATGATAAAGAAGCAATATTTCAACAACGTAGAATCCTTCGACAGTTTGAAACTCCAGTTACATAGTGTTTCGATGGATCAACCGACGAAGACTTATAAGTTGGGCGTGTCGTTCACATGACCTCACACCTTGTGATTTTTTCTGTAGAGCTATATGAAGGCGAAGGAATATATGCAAATAAGCCTAGCGATTCACCATACCATCGGTGAAACTAATGACAGATTCCTCTTGAATGTTGTTATAAGTCTATCAGGCGTTGACTCAAATGCACTGAAAATAAGGGGAAATAGTTTGAAGTCTGCCCTTAAATAATGCGAGTAAATTCAGATTAGATTTTTACACAAAAAATTAATAAACAAACAAATAAATAAATAACAATAATAAAACTTTATTCTGCATTCTATCCAGTGCAGTCATTAAGCTGTAAAATCGTTAACGTTTTTATAAAAGCGAAAAATTTGGCACAGATGTTGTTTGACACATTATTTCATATAAGAATGGGTGCCAAGAAAAATCTTAAGGTTAAAGTGGTGAAACTCTTAAAATAAGAAAAATTAAAAGGTTCGTCCTAGAATGTGCTTTTCCAGAGCTTAGGTACATTTTATATAATCTCCAAAACCCATTTAAATTATTCATATGTCATGTCTGCGACACTTCAAGTACATTAGGAATTAATATGGAAGATTTTTTCTCCATAACAAACAGCATCAAAAATGTCATTTTATTACGATGCTTTAATTGATATCCATCAACAGAGGTACTTTCAAATTATGTAGCTGGTATTGCATTGCTTGCTATCATTTTCTCTCCTATTTATTTTAATTTTCCTTATTTTTAAGGCAAAAAAGGAATTATCATATAATTAATTACTTCCGTAAAAATTAAGTATGCATAATGGCTACAATGTACAATACACATTTTGCATACAAATAAGCAAATATTTCAGAGAATACACAGCAGTATACTAATTTCAGGTTTAAGAAGAGGACCACTTCCTTATTAATATTTAGAATTTTTAGTTCCTTATTTCTTCTTCTATGGCCAAAATATCACCGCAACAGATTGTTCTGTTGCGACACAATTCAATGGCCTCCATATTCAATACATATAAGCTAACTACAATGCATTGTGACACTTTTTTGATAGTAAAAAGTATGCTTTGTAAAGTGATCTTCTGTTTGTACAGCATAAGTTGCTATTATGAGAGTCAACATGTACAGTTTTACAATTAATTATCAGTCATTAAATAAAAGGTTAATCAATCAAATAAAAAATATAAAATAAAAGTGCAATAACACAGTGCTACAAAAAATTGTTTATGTTGATTTTTTAATGTTTCTGTGATTAGTTAGGTATGATGATTTTAATTTTGGCATTCGTTTTTCTCTACTGTCGCTAGATTTTTATAGAAATACAAATTTTGAATTTTCATGATTTTTGCATATATTAAATATTCAATTGAAGGTTTTCTCAACTTTTCTTTTGATTGTATATTTCAGTGTTTTAATAACAATTTTTATCTCTTATTGAATTTTTTCAGATTTTCATGGCTAGCATTAGGGCTTGTAAGCTCTGTCCAGACTCATTTTGCTATGTTTGCGGATATTACATTGGCCCAAACAGGTGAAGAACAAGATTGTTGTTGGCACTAAGTTTTACTGAGCATATGGAACTTATTTTGGAATGCCTATGGGTGACCAAGACAAATCATGGGCACCTCACTTCTACTGGTGTAGCTGCCGATCAACATTGGAAGGATGGTTACGTGGTAGTCGGAAGTCTATACCATTGGAATTCCTCAAGTTTGGAGAGAGCCCACTAACCACCATGATGACAGCTACTTTTGCATGGTTGGCATTGTAAAGTACAAGAAAGCTAAAGATCGAAGAAATATAATATACCGAAGCATACCAATTTCCATTGCTGCAGTTCCACACAGTGAAGAATTACCAATTCCCAATCCACCTTCCTTAGAAGTAACTTCAGAAGTGGACTCATCTAGTGAGTAGGATGATGAGGTTGACTTCAAAGGAGCATCATCAAGTAAGTCTCCACACTTCCCAAATCAACAAGAATTAGATGACTTAGTAAGAGACCTAAGTCTTACTAAATCCAATGTAGAGCTTATAACATGAAGTCTCCATGAATGGAATTTATTAGATACTAGCTGCAAGGCTTCAAGCTACAAGAAAAGGCATCTGACTTTTGGATCTTTCTACGCAGTTTATGAGTCTTTGTGTTATTGTTGTGATGTGGCTGGTCTTTTTGAGGAAATGGGTGTAGAACTAAATCCAACAGAATGGCGACTGTTCATAGACTCTTGAACAAGAAGTTTGAAGGCTGTTTTGCTACACAATGACAATAAATACCCATCAATTTCTGTAGCTCACTCAGTTCACTTAAAAGGAGACTATGAAAATGTAAAGCATTTACTGGAGAAGATCAACTATGAAAGATACAAATGGGATGTCTGTGGGGACTTTAAAATGCTGAGTTTCCTACTTGGATTGCAAGGTGGATATACAAAGTTTTCATGCTTCCTTTGTTTATGGGACAGCAGAGCAACAGACCAGCACTATGTGAGAAGAGAATGGCCTGCCAAAGAACATTTAAACCCTGGTACTCACAATGTCAAACATTGCTCTTGTTCAAACAGACAAGGTCTTGCTGCCACCTTTACATATTAAACAAGGGCTTGTGAAACAATTTGTGAAAGCCTTGGATACTCATGGTGATGCCTTCCAACATACAGTATACGATGAATGTTCCCAAAACTGTTTGAAGCCAAAGTCAAAGGAGAAATATTTGTTGGACCACAAGTAAAGCAGGTGCTGGCAAGCAAAGAGTTAGAAGACAAAATGACTGCTGTTGAAAAGAATGCATGGTAAGCATTTCGGCTTGTAGTACATTGGTTTCTGGGAAATACCAAAAGTTAAAACTACAAAGGGTTTGTTAAAAATTTGATTGAAAATTTCGAAAGACGGCTGTAGAATGTCATTGAAGCTTCACTATTTACATTCTCACTTGGAATTCTTCAGAGCAAATTTAGGTGACTGAATGAAGAACAGGGTGAACGGGTCCATCAGAATATTCAAACTATGGAGAAGAGGTATCAGAGAAGGTAGGATGCAGCCATGATGGGTGACTACACCTGGTGTTTGCTCCGAAGTAATGATGGTGATCACTAGAGTTAGGATTGATAGGCACTAAAAAATCAATAATAGGTAGGCAAAAAGGCACTAAAGAAGCCCTAAAAAAGTCGCTTAAATAGGCACTAAAAGCTAAAAAAGGCACTTAATAGACATTTCTATTTTCCCACTTTTCTCTTATTATTGTTGACTTAGAGTAAACCCATTTGCAGTTCTGATGAATATCAGGATTTTTATTGTAAAAAATAAACTAAACATCTCAAACACCATCAAACATTTTATTTGCATGAAAGTAAAATCCAAACATTTAAACTATCTTCTTACAAAAACTCAACTAAACTATAAATTGAAATGGCAATTGATGATTAAAATTTTTCAAGGTTCTGTGGCGTAAATTGACATCGCCTGTCACTCAATACATTTTTATATCGAGAAAACGACCTTTCGACATCGCAAGACGTAATTGGTGCGAACTTCAAAGATGCTAATTCGCTTGGCTCAAAGTCCAGAACCTCCTGACACTCTCCTTTGAACACTGTTGAAACGTTCACTATGGTTTGCCAACCAGGATTGCGTCTGAGAACATTTTCAAATTTTGCTACCACTTCTTTCCCTACGTTACCAGGAACCTGGCTCAGCTCCTTCCTTAAATTTTGAACTATTTCCACTGCTTCAACAAACGGCAGGCCTCTCTCCTCCAGCTTGGTTATGGTCCCTGGCACCCGTCCGAAATTGGCCATGATGTAGGCCAGGTCTCCTCGAAGGGTTTGTTATTTTGGATAGAGAATAAAAAATGTTGCAGCGTACCTCTTTGGAACAAGGTTGGCAGAAAATAACTCTACCATCTGTAGTGAAGTTTGGGTCCTTCTTGATCCACTGCCTGAACAGAACACTTTTGGCTGTCTTGTCCTTAGGCATTTTTTCTCACTTATAAAAAAAGCCGTAAGCACAAACGTGAGATTTTATTTAGCAAAAGCACTTGAACAAAGACACCACGTTGCACGCACCAAACAAAATGATCGAGGCCGAACGCGTCACAATGACGTATTGTGATCTGATTGGCTGCATTTGGCTGACGTATTGTGATCTGATTGGCTGTGCTGGTTGCCTCAGGACTAGCCTCGGTTTTTCCATCCCCTGCCTTATTTAGGCCTACAAATTTTAAAAAAATGCGAGTTATTTTGCTTTACTTAGTACAATAAAATTAAAAAAGGCATATATAGGCACGTATTTTAAAATTAGGCACTAACCATCAAAATAGGCGTTTATAGGCACTACAACATTTAATTATATACATCCCACAGTCCCGAAATGGATTTCTCTAAAAGAAGCCTATGAATCTATAAACGGGAATAAAAAAGGCAAAAAGGGCAAAATCCGGTCTCTAGTGATCACAAAAGAAAGAGCCGATCAAAAAAATCATTTCTAAATGACTCAATTAATATGCCCTAATACATGAGAAATGCTGTTTTAATAAAATAATTGCTGTTCTGAGATGATGTATTGACTTAATTTCATAAAGGGATGTTTTTCCTTTGTTTATCATGCTAAAACTTTCATAATAATTTAAAATATAGCATAAGTAGTACCTATACATGCAAAATCTTATTTTTGGTTTTGTGAAAAATCAAGGGCTGCAATAAAGAAACCAATATAATTTATTTTCCTAATCAGCATACCCGAATTCATAAAGAAACACTAAAAAAAGAAAAGAGATAAGCAAAAAATTTCAAAATTTTTGTTATACAGTGTAATGTATGTACAATATTTCGGATTGTGTACAGTCCCTGTCTACAGCTGCACAACAGGACTTAGATGAACTAATTCACACACAGAAGAAGAATCAGCCTGTAATTAGCCTAATATGCTCAATAAAAATAATTGGTGTTAGATTTTTTAAGCAAACATGGCATTTCAACAGAGTGAATCTCATGAACCACACAGTACCTTACAACAAACAGACTGGACACTTTGTTTTCTTTGTCAGAATGACCTTAGAGATGCAAGACTGTTGTGTCCTGCAAGTGCCAAAGGCAAGTCATGTTGCTATTACTCAATTGCTAACAACTTGCAGGAGTTCAAGGAAACAGGCAGCATTTCAATGAGCATCAATCTGGCACGGCTAGATGATGGTACTGGCGTTGCAGACACATTAGTAGCACACAAAGCTTTGTATCACAGATCATGCTACCTGAATTTTTCGAAAGAGAGGTTGGAGAGAGCCAAATAAAGGTTCTCTGGAACAGCTTCCCAGCCAAGTCCCAAGAAAACTCGTCCTAGCCTACAAGGCCCTGGAACTTCAAGTCACACACATGGTACAAGTGTTTCTTCTGTGACGAGTCTGAGGGTCCAATGCATCAGGTATGCACTAAGGACATTGACACTCGTGTCAAAGAGTGTGCCACAAAGCTCCGTGACACTAAACTACTGGCTAAACTTGCAATGTCAGACATGCATTTTCTATGATACGCAGTATCATAACAAATGTCTAATAACTTTATAATTGTGCACGCCGGGCTCGAACAAAGAAGGGGAAACTAATAGTGGATACTCCCTACCTGTTGAAGGTATTGCACCAGCTAAGTTAGTAGCATACATTGATGAATCAACATCAAGTGAAAGCACACTTCCAGTATTCAAACTCTCTAATCTTTCAAAGTTGTATTCTAACTGACCACAACAACTAGGAGCAGATTTGCAACACAAGGTTAACTCGACAAGACTAAACGAACGTCTGGTAGATATTATACCTGCTTTGAGGGCTCAGGCTCATGGCAGAGATGTGCTATTTGCATATAATAAAGACACAGGTGCTGCATTCAAATTTGCCAGTGAAAGCAAATGTGGCTCTGAGGGAATGGTGCTAGCAAAACTAGCACAAATAAACGGAAAGGACTTTCTCCAAAATCAAAATGCTTTTCAAGGATCCTTCTCTGTAGACTGTCAGAAAGAAGCTGTGCCTGATACACTTCTGACTCTTGTTGGAATGATCCTTGAAGGATCAAATATGAAGGATCAATCAAAACAAGAGGGGAGCCGTGACGGTATATTTTATGCCATATCACAATTGTTGATCTTCAACAGCCTGAAACACACTAGCACACTTGCAAGTGCATCACGATACAATGTCCAAAAGAAAACCCCTCTGACCATATATCTTGCCCTGATGGTCCATGCTGCAACCAGAAAAAGAGAGTTGGTTGACAGACTGCATAGTCTTGAGTTTCCATATCCTATTCCCGCATGCTTCAGATATCCACAGATCTTGCAAACAATGTTTGTACACTCTATGAAGAAGAAGCGATAGTGTGCCCTCTTCAAATATCCCTCCGACCCAAAGAGCTTTGAAACAGCACATCAAAAAGGCTGCCTACCAAGCTGGTTTCATATGGGGTCAAACACTGCTTCCTCAACCAGATCTACCATTCCCAACTAACTGGGATGGGAAAAGAATGAGCATGGGTGGATCCCAAAATGGACACACCTTCCTGAGGCTTGCAAGGCCTGTAGTGAATTCATTCACTGTGGGTGCAAGAAAGCGTGTAGGGGACTGTGCAAATGCTTCAGAGCCAACCTTCCCTGGACACTCTTTGTGTTTGCTCTGGACAGTGCAATAGACAAGAGCACTTAGTGCATGGTATTAATCATATAGTATGTTATTAGTGAAATTTGTGTTTGTTGTGTTAAACATACTATTTTATGACGGAAATGTGTATAGTGTATTCTAAATTTTAAGTACCAACTTGAAAACAATGCTACACTTGAATAAGTTTATGTATCAATTCATGCTTTGACAAAAGTAGTTAGATGATTGACTATGTGTACTCTTAATGTCAAATAGACTATAGGGTGACTTGGTACCAGTTATAAATAAACTGACTTTGAACATTAAATTCCCAACTCGCACCTGATTTTTCATTTTGCATAAATCGGTTGTCCTCGTAATGTTAAAAGTACCACTCCTAAACATTGAGAATTTTCTTGGCACCCATCTTTATATGAAAAAGTATACATTAAAGTATCTGTGCCAAATTTGGTGCTTTTATCAAAACGTGAACGATTTCACCAAAGTTTGAAGCTTACGCGCTGGACTAATCAGATTGCCATACTTTACTTTCATAAATGCTCTGATTCCTGAACTGTAATAAAAATAAAGTATAAAATACAAACTTTTGAATCACCCTGTATATGAAAATTTGTACGTAGCTCATAGTTCCCTCCCCATTTTTACATTATTTGTAGTTTAAATTAGGCAGGAATGAGCAATGTAGGGAACTGCTTATTATTTTCATTTTTGAGTATTACTTTAAAGAAAGAGGCGTGTCTCGGGAAACCTTTATACGTCTTTAGATGTCTCGGGAAACCTTTATAGCACTGCTCAATTATAAATAGCGAAGGTGTGGCATAATACTATTTTTCAACCATATTAGTTATTTTTATATTTTCAGTATTTTTAAACACACATTTTTCATTCGGCATATTTTTTTCCTCGACAATACAGAATATGCTTTATGTAAAGGGTGATTCAGAGAAATGGGACCCAAAAGAAACCCCTGTAACTCTTAAAGTATAAGTCCTTTTATAAAATCATACGCATCATTCGAAAGAGGATAGTTACAAGTTTGTACAGGATTGTATAGGTTTTGACAATACAAGACAAGATAAGATACAAAACAAAATAAAAGTGTTAGTTAAAACTAACCCTTCAAGATGACTGCATGGACTGTGGAACAGCTGCGTTTCATAACTGAGCAATATTATGAGCATGGAAGAAGTGTAGTTTCAGCTCAAAGATCTTTCAAGACAAATTTTCAGATGTCAAAATCACCTTCTAAGAAAAGTAATCCGTCGGTGTGTCAGAAATTTTTCCCTAACTGGCAGCATTGGAAAAAGAAAACCAACTGGAAGAGTGCGCACAGCAAGGATAGACGAGATCATTAACAGAACTCATGAAATTGTACAGGATAATCCTAACATAAGCATCAGACGTGCTTCTCAGCTGTTAGGAGTTGGATATGGAACAACACACCGTATATTCAAGCAAAATTTAATGCTCTTTCCATATAAAATTCAAACAGTGCAACAACTAAACGATGGAGATTTCGCACGAAGACGACAATTCTGTCAATGGATCCAACAGAAGGTAAATGACACCACCAATTTTCTAGCAACTTTGATTATGTCAGACGAAGCCCATTTTCACTTGAATGGAACTGTAAACAAACAAAATTGTCGTTTCTGGGCAACAGAAAATCCATTGAATATTACCGAAGTCCCGTTGCATAGTCAGCGTGTAACTGTTTGGTGTGGTCTTATTGCATCTCAGATCATAGGGCCGTACTTTTTCGAGGATTCCACCGGAAAAACGGTCACTGTAAATGGTGATCGCTACGAAAAAATGTTGACCGATTTCCTTATTCCTAAATTAAGAGATCTTTGTCTAGAAAACCACTGGTTCCAACAAGACGGAGCTACCTGCCATACCACGAGGAACTGCATGGCAGTTTTGCGTCAAACGTTTCCAGGCGAGTTAATCTCAAGATTTGGAGACGTTGAATGGCCCGCAAGGTCTCCGGATTTTTCTCCCTTAGATTATTATCTCTGGGGATATTTAAAGAGTAGGGTCTACAGAAATAACCCAACGACCTTGCAAGAATTGAAGGCCGCCATCACAAATGAGATACAGGCCATACCACCGCACACTCTTGCAAAAGTGATGCAGAACTTACAAGCGAGAACACTGGAATGCTTGGCAACTAATGGAGCACATTTGAAAGGAGTCATTTTTTAAAAATAAATATTTCATAATAAACTTGTAACTCTACTCTTTCGAATGATATATAGTTTTTATGAAAGGAATTAAATATTAAGAATATTTGGCTTTTTTTTATGGGTCCCATTTATCTGGATCACCCAGTATAATAAAGTATTCGTATACGAGAAGTCTCCCCATAAACTCTACTGATCACAGTTTCTAACACCAATTAAGCTTCCTCTCTCGAAACTGTAACATTAATTTAGAAAAGGAGACCCCCTTTAAGCCTTCTAGAAAATTCATTCCATAATATTCCATCTATGACAAGCCCCTGATGTAATTTATATGGAAAACTCTTAAACTTGTATCGCTATTTATGAGCTGTGGCCTAACATCGGAGCTTATAAATAGGAAGATATTTCGGAGGAAGTCTAACGGTGGGGATAAAAGGAAATATGATTTACGAGCGGAAAACATACTTAGACTCGTTTTAAGGATTTACTTGTGGAATCCCTTCTTATCGAATGAATTCATTATAAACCATTTTTAAAGTAATAAAAACTAATATTTATTGCGGCACTTTGTATATAATGTGGTGAGAATTCATATGGAAGGAACGCATGTATGTACACTAGTTATATACTGTATATGTGTTTATGACACGTATGTTAATAGATTAAGACACGTAGAAACTTTTGCATGGACAACCCCACGGGATTTAGCTAAAAAAATTTATATTAATAAATTTTTATATTCTAATAACGAAAATGACATTAGTTTCATGGAGAAATATGCGCAACATACGAAAAAAATTGCATTTATATGCGCACTAGTTTGCATGGCGCATGACCGTTATCTAGTTTACACCGCTCATGACGCCGGGATACAAGGTTGCTAGTATGGCCCCCGGTTAACTGAATGGCCGGTTAGGTCAACTGTACTGTACGCCATTGACGATAGGTTAGGTTAAGAAGAGATATTTTCGTTAAAACTAACGAAAATATCATGACAACCTAACCAATCGTCAAGGGCACTCAATTGACTTAACCGGGCATTCAACTGACCCAACCGGGCATTCAGTTGATCGGGGGCAACTCGCAAGTAGATAGCTCACAGCACTGCATTATCATATGCTCACACTACAACAATAATATTCAGACTAAATTAGGTCTAATCAGGCAACAAAAACATTAATAACAACAAAAATTACTGTTTATGCGAGTTTGTATAGAGAAAAAGGTATAAAAATGAAGATTTATTTATTAAAATATTATTAAATATTGCAAATTTTGGATCATGAAAGAAAGCCACCCTCAAAAGTTTCCAGTAAACAATGCCACCCTAAAAAATGCTCATGTAAACAATGCCACCCTCCAAAATCACTAAAGTAAAGAATGCAAGTAAAAACACTTTCATGAGGAATTGTTTATTATTTATTACTGTATGCCCTTGATGATTGGTTAGGTTAAGTCATGATATTTTCATTTAAACTAACTAAAATATCACAACATAACCTAACCTAAATAACTTACAGATCAATGAAAGAAAGCCACCCCCGACCCGTTTGGGGGGTGGCTTTCTTTCACTGATCCCAAATTTTAATAAATAAAGGATATTATCTGCGTTTTATTTTGAAAAACCCGCTACATAACACTGCATAATTTAGATAACGGTCATGCGCCAATTTAGGGCATATACTTTTCCGAGTCCGAATTTCACGCTGGTTAATATGTATTTTTATGTAAAATTTAATTCTAAGAGGGGTTTCTTTTCTGCAACTTTTCCCAAAAATCGCGTTATCATGTTCAAAATTGCGGTTTTTTGTTCTATGTTGAAATACCGAATATTCAATTGAACACAACCTCATATTTTTAACCATTTGTCGTAATTTGTTGCCATTTACACACATTAACTTTGCTTAACTCTTACATAGGTTTAATACATACATACATAAGAAAAAAAATCTACTCCATTTGAATCTTTGTAACCATTTGGACGCAGAAGGCGAAGTTCAACATTACGCCAGTTATAATTACGCCAGTTATAATTGTGAAGTAGAAGTGAGTGGACGCCATTTTTTTCGGTAAGGCCGGTCATCTTTCCAAAGACAAGGCTTACTTGGCCATAGATGGCATGAAAGTCTGGAGGGCCAAGGAGGAAGTAATGGCCTCATCAGTTGAAGCTCTCACGCAGAGGTCAGAGGAGAAGATCCCTGGGATATTCTTTGATGGCAAGCAGGAGAGGAACACAAAAAGTGTTTAAATATGACGAAGTGACAGGGAGATTTCATCCTGGCAAAGTGATCGAGGAGCATTACACTATCACGTGGGAGCCTCAAGGAAAGTACCTCTTCCATTTCACTCCCGAAGAACCTGAGGAAGGAGGAAAGCCTGTTCATAAGAGCGCTCAGGGGCTGCATGAGTGGCTTCTGGATCACGGAGCTGACGAGAGCCTTGTAGTGATTGGAGGAGACTCTACCAACACCAACACCGGAGTGGTCTGGAGGCGCCATAGCCCTATTGGAGAAGATGCTAGGTCGCAAGTGCCACTGGATGATCTGTCAGCTCCTTGTGAACGAGCTCCCCCTGAGGCACTTAATCATCAAGCTGGACGGCCCTGTAACTCCCCGGTCAGGCTTCAGTGGGCCTATTGGAAAAATTCTTGAGAAAGTGAATGAACTTGAGGTAAACTTCAACTCCAAACCAGTGGAAGGAACTGAAGATATCATAGAGCTGCCAGTAGAGATAGTCAAATCTCTCTCCACAGACCAGCACAACTGCTATCTTCCGATCAAAGCCATCAAGTCTGGAAGTCTCAGTCCACAGTTGGCTGGTCTTGAGACCAGCCAACTGTGCGGACCTCTGTGCCAATTGTTTGCAGGATTCCACATCGAGATGTTCTTAGTACATTATGTATGCCAGCCTGCTCAAAAACCTCTTTACTTGAGGACAATGGATGCTTTGCAATTTGCGCTTGATTACAGATATCTGCCGCCTCGTCACTTTTCTTATAGCTCCTTTATCATTTCGTTGCCTCAGTTTGGTACTCTCCGCTACAAAGTTGTTTACAGTTCGATAAGCTCTGCCAAACTGCTTCGCAATTTCAATAGATTTTATATTTTCAGCGAGTAACTTGACTATTTTTCTTTTTTCAGTTAATGTTAAATCCTTCTTCTTACCCATTTTCACCATTTAGATCCGTAAATAGAATACTTGCTTAATAATTCGGAATACAATATTTTACATATTTTTCAATAAAATGAGATAATTATTTTAATTATCAAAATATTTTATCGAAATGGATAAAATCAATGCTGCTATATATAGTGATTATTTGCTACAAATTTCATTGAAATCGGGGAAAAACTTTTGAAAACATTGGAGAAAATGCAATTTGCTTAATAAGTGCGAACGCAGTCTATATACTAATGTACACAAACCGTTATTCTAAAATCATTGGATATCACGATAAACTTTATTTAATTTCGTGGAAGTACTAACTGTGCTATTTAATCTTAATCATTTTTGCTTACTATATATAAATTTTTGCTCATGCATTTATTAAGTTATTTTAACCAAAGAGAGTGTATATATAAATATATACACGGACATAATCCTAATACACACTAGACCACAGGTCTATACATCATCCATTACATAATTAGATTTTTTTACCTACCCTAGTCAATAAAATTAGTTTATTACCTGTACAATCATGATAACTAAATATTTGTAAAATTTAAGAATATCATTGTTTGTCTAAATTAAGGTATTAATCATTTTATTCTGTTTGCATAAATTAAAGTATTAATCTTTAAATTCTTTATATTTTATAATAACTCTCTAAGCAAGTGTCATATTAAAAATTTGATTACTCTGCATTGTACTCAATCACCCGAACTCACTTGTTCTGTATAAAATTTGTATTGTAAAGAAAAATTCGTCATCATCTAACTTGAAGTCATCAATTGTATTGTATTAATTGTATTGCATTGTATTAATTGTAGTGTATTAATTAATATCATTTTAGGGAGAGAGCACTGTAAATAATGAACAATGAATAATCAATATTCATTTTTTACATGAGAAAACCAAAATCGTCTGAGCGAGTTTTGGATAGAATTTCGATTTGTACTTCTTTATTCATTACTGTATTTCTCTAATTCATCTTTTCTAATAATGACTTATACTGTACGTATGACATAATGTGAATAACTATGACGTCATAAAGTAACTTAATTCTCTTCACGTTTTCCATACCGTGAATACTGAAACACCCATTTGGTATGTGGACATCTTTCATGTTCAATGTATGGTAAATTCTTTAATAATAAAAAAACTTTACACTCTATACGTCATTATTTATATGTTGTGGTGTTATGTAGTATAAATATTATTATTCAAACATATTCATCTATACGTCCATATCTTATCTTGACCATTACTCCATATCAATTTTTATTAAATATTCATTTTTTACTCTTGTCAGTCAACGAAATGGTACGAAAGTTTATGCCTCCGTACCTGTTCGTTCAAAATCGCGCAAATACGTTTGCATGTATTATTTTTTATATTTTTTTTAAGTGCCTTCACCCCTCGCAAGATATTCATAAATGATTATGCATGTGTACGCAATTCGCTAATCACAGCATAAATCGAACATCTGAAAACGAAAGACCTCCTCTGCCTCTGATTTCAAATTTATAACTTATTATCATGTGTGTCATGTTGTGTATAAATTATCTCGTATGTGCCCATGTATTTTGTGTTGTACTAATAACCATATATAATAACCATATATAAATATAAAAACACTAAGAATTGTAAACGACGTAATATACTTTAATGAAACTTTAATTAAATGTTAATAATTTAATATACTGTATAATTTAATAATGTACTTTAAATGGAAGTGTAATTAAACGATACTAAGTGAATATGAACTAATGCATAATTATAATCATAATTGTTGTAAACCCAAATTTACAATGTACTCAGGGTGTACTTCGATTGTATTTAATGTACTACGAAATTATGTCACCCTTTAGAAATGCATACTCGGCGAAAATACGATTTTTTTTTTTTTTATTTTTTTTTTTATTTGGAATCTTTCATCTGATCATATGTTAAAGGGGGGAAACCTAACCTTCAAACTGCGTTCCCCCCAAAATTTAGATTGTATATAAATCATGTAATTGTAAAATAATGTCACTTCTTCTTCACTCCGACTTCGATTACTTCGGATCACTCCCTTGTTAGCAGCCTCGCTGCGAGGAGGGGGCAGAGGCCCCTTGCCTCCTTAATTTTTTAGATTCCGGCCTGAGCCATGGTCGAAAGAGGTCGAACCTCTACCCCTGTAAATTCAGAGCACTACCTGTACATTTTAGCAGTAAACTACAGTAAAAGAAGTTTTTTTATCTTTTCCTTCGAGCCGTGCCTCGTCCGAGAACTCAGTCAATAAAGTCGATAAGTTATAAAAAAAAATCGGCGAACCAAGAGAAAGTATCAGAGCATTATAGAAAGAGAAGAATTAACAACTGTCGACCCTATAGCGAGAGAAAGAAATTAGAATATTATAGAAGAAAAGTATCGCGAGAAATATCCGTTGCTGCCTCCCAATCAGAACCCCCGTCGATTCGAACCAACCCAGGGTCATAGACGGAGGGGTTAACATATATATATACAGTATATGCCCATATACTTTGTGTTATACTCCTAATATCCTAACTGTCTATAATTAGGAAACACTGTAAAACTATAGTTAATTGTTTAATTGTAATTAACTGTAATAATTTAATATGATGTAATTAATGTACTATAATGAAACTGTAATTAACGATAATAAGCGAATGTGAATTAATTGGTAATTATAATCATAGTTGTAATGAACCAAAATTACAATGTACTCAGTGATGTACTTGGGATTGTACTCAATGTGCTACTCCGACATTATGTCGCCATTTAGGAATATATACTCGGCGATATTATTATTATTATTATTTTTTGTTATTTATTTTTTTTTATTTTGGAATCTCAAAATTCTGATACGAGTTTAAATTATGCTTAACGTCCAAGAACTGTTTAGATCTCCGGTTAAAGGGGGAACTTAACCCTGAACTGCACTCCCCCAAAATTTAGATTTATTTAATTCTTGTATTGTAAATTCAATCACTCCTGTCTTAGCAGCCCTTCAGCGAGGAGGTTGGAGCCCTCCTCGAGGAGGCCGAGGGCCTCCTCACTTTTAAATTCCGGCTTGAGCCATGGTCAAAAGAGTTCGAACCTCTCCCCTTGTAAAAGTCTGATCTAACTTAGAGGCTGAGCATTACCTGTACATTTTAGCAGAAAATTACAGTAAAAGAAAGTCTTTATCTTCTCCTTCGAGCCGTGCTCTCTTCAGAGAACTTAGTCATTAAAATCTCCCAATACGTTATATAAGAAGAATCAGGGAACCTTCAGAGAACTTAGTTTTAAATAGAGAAAAATAATTTCCCGATACGTTATAAGAAGAATTGGGTCACTTTCAGAGAATTCAGTAAGCTTCCCAGAATCCTCCGAACCACTACAGAAGAACTCGGAGAGTAGTATAGCAGAAACTACTGCCAGTAACAAATCCGTTGCTGCCTCCTAACCAGAACCCCCGTCGATTTCGAACCAACCAAGGTCATAGACGGAGGGGCTAACATATATATATGGGATTGAACTCAGAATGGTCCCCTGAGGCTCTTTCATGATACACACAGACCGTGCATGGAACAAGGAACTCTTCTGGGAAAATCAAATCCACTATAGTCCGAATAAGTAATGGTAAATGACAAACGCTATAGTTTTTTCTTTTTTATGATGTTAGCCCGACGTGGGTAACGGGTCACTCGCAAAGAGGCTCCAAAAATATAGCTTCCCTCACAAGCTATCTGTCCCAAAGCTGGATCTGATCTGCTTTGCAGATAGCTTGTGAGGGAAGCTATATTTTTGGGGCCTCTTTGCGAGTGACCGGTTGCCCACGTCGGGCTAACATCATGAAAAAGAAAAACTATTGTGTTTGTCATTTACCATTACTTATTCGGACTATAGTGGATTTGATTTTCCCAGAAGAGTTCCTTGTTCCACGCACGGTCTGTGTGTATCATATATATATATATATATATAAAGTACATACCCGATCAGGTTAATTGAATGCCCGGTTAGATTAATTGAATGCCCGGTTAGGTTAATTGAATGCCCAGTTAGATCAACTGAATACCCGATTAGGTCAACTGAATGCCCGGTTAGGTCAACTGAATACCCGCTTAGATTAATTGAATGCCCGTTTAGGTTAACTGAATGCCCAGTTAGATCAAATGAATGCCCGGTTAGGTCAACTGAATGCCCGATTAGATTAATTGAATGACCGATTAGATTAATTGAATGTCTGATTAGGTTAATTGAATGCCCGGTTAGGTTAATTGTACGCCCTTGACGATTAGTTAGGTTAAGTCGTGATATTTTCGTTATGATATGAACGTATCTAATAATGATTGATAAATAACACTGAACAGAACAGTCTGTAGTTTCGTTAGCTTGAATCGAAATAAACGAAGCCTTTTCAATTTCTTCATGAATAATGTTACCAATAACTTTATCAGTCGAAGTTATAAGTTCATTCTGTGTGGTACTCGACAGCCCAGAAAACCCTGATAGTCCGGTAGCACAGACCCTGATTTTACTGGAACCCTGCATTGTTTGTTATAAAGCAAATTTTTACATATTTTGAAAGCTTATACCCCATTCAAGAATCCATCGGGTGTACACCTGACCCCCTCTTGGCTTTTTCAATATGGCCTGCGAAACTGAAAAATCCCATATCCTGGTCAATACTTGATGGATTTTGATGATCTTGGTGTCATTTCTAGGGATTTTTAGGATGATGAGTCGATCTGGAGGGGTTGCAGATACTTTGGGAGTCGTTTTGACTCACATTCGTCAATACTCAAGGTCATTGGAGGTCAAACACCCCCCGAAATAAGGAATATTCCATATCCGTGCAGTCGTGGAGATATTTTGGTGATCTTACTGTCGTTTTTATGGTTTTGGGCGAGACTGAGTAGTTCTATAGGGTTTAAAATGAAATCAGGGATTATTTTCCCCATGGTAAGGTGAATTCCAATATGTCTAATTATTCCTCTTATTTTTTTCAGGTTGTTGAGATTATTGCTGATGGTGCTGCCTACCTGGTGGTTTGATGACGTCTTGGTTGTGCTGATTCCAAAATTGTTTTTTGACTGCTGAATATGGAGAATATACCAGGTGAGCATTGTTTAGTTTTCATTTGCTGAGGATAAATTATTTCAATGCGATTTGTACTCTGAAGAATGGGTAAACAACATTCTTATTTTTCAAGTTCTACAAAACCTGCAGACGAATGTTTCTTTAAGGATTTCCTGCGTAGCTGTCCTGGAGGTCAGAAAGGTCTTTCAAATTGTGGGAGGATTCAGAAAATCATAGAGAGCAGCTCCCCTACAGTGGAGCCAAAAAGACTACGTAGTGCTCTTCTCAGTGAAGGCCCAGTATATGACCCTAAAAACACTGTCTCTTTTGTTTGAAAGTCAGTGAGTGTATATTATCCGAGAAATATGACATCAAAGTTCCGGTGCAATACCAAATTCCAGCATCTAGGTTTATTACCGATAAGCTTGGTGATAAGAAAGCAAATTACAAAGATGTGTTGTTAGAAAAATGTAAACTGAAAAATGATGAGCAGGGACAAGTTGTACTCAGTAGGTTGTTGGGCATGAAAGGAGATTTACCGGCTGAAGAAGCCCGATACCATAAAGATTGTATGTCTACCTTTCATGTTGAGGTTGAGAGAGCTTGCCAGAATAAGTCAAGGGTTGAACCTGAAGACCGCCCTTTCATTGCTTTGTGTGTAGAATTGTCGAAGGACTAAATGAAACCATGGAATTCAATTGAAGTAGAGAAGCTTTACAAAGAGTTAGGTGGTAAGTTGTCACGTAGGTCGCTCATTGTAAAAGTTAGAGATTACTTCAAAGACGAAACTGTAGACTTACATGGGGATGGTATCGCTACGTTGTTAGTTTTCAAAAACTATGCTGCCTCATACCTGAATATTGCAAAAGATTGTGAGGAATCTGTTGATATTGATGAGTGTGTGTGAAGAAGCTGGGCAAGCAAATCGCGAGTGAGTGCAAAAAGAACAAGGAAGAATTCACTTCTTATCGTACTCACATAGACAAATATATTGCTTCCGAATGTATGAGTGATGTTGTTATGCAATTGCTTACTCGTGTAAGTTCGAAATTCTCTGACTCCCTGCAATCCATAATGGTTGGAAACATTGTAGCAAGTGTTGTTATAAATCAGCCTACTCCACTCCAAATAGCACTGGGTGTTCTCATAGGTGACCATAAGCAAATCATTAAAGAGTTTTACAAGTACAATGTAACTTGTTCTCATGATGAAGTGCGGCGTTTTATGCGCTCAGCTGCTGTTGTTGCATCAAGAGATGCTGTGTGGTCGGGTTTGAATGATGCTGCACTTCCTGGTCTTGTGCAAGTTATAATTGACAACTTTGATGCAGTTATTCACTCCAAAAACTGTAGATTAAACTGTCACAACCTTGCAGCTATTGTAACACAGCCCAGATCACTTGAAAACGACAGTGCGAAGGTCATTCCTAGACTATCAAAACAAGAAATGTCAGTTCCCATAAATTGTGAGCTGGAAGTTGTGCCATACACTAGTCCGAAAAAACCTCCTATGCCCATGGAGGCAACCTGCTCATTTGAGCCTTCTGGGAAGCTTACAAGAGCAGCCGAAGTGTCACTTGACCGTGCGGAAGAGCTAGATCTGGAGTTCTTCAGACGGATACTGTTTGTCGCTGGCACCCCTGAGTACAACGGCTTCAACACCCGCCATTGTAGAGAGGCGGGAATGATGCCAGCTAAGAAGTCGGCCATCAAGTATATGCCACTCAGTAATATGAAGCCAGCGGACCACAACACTGTCAACACTGCAATCAACAATGGCATTAAAGTGCGAGGCAGGAGTCGAGCAGCATTGGAGCTCTCATCATCTCATGAAGAGGCTGACGTGATAATAACACAACACACTATCACACAAGCTGAGAAAGATTCTGATGCCCGCATCTCCATCATTTGTGATGACACAGACGTGTTTGCCACGCTGACTCACTTCTATGAATTTAAGAAACTAGGCTGTCCCATGATTATGAAGTCTCCAGTGCGTGGCAGAAAATCAGTGGACATCCGAGCAACTGTAGCCCAGAACAAAGACATCATCCCACAAATCCTCAAACTACACGTTTTGAGTGGTTGTGACACAGTTGCAGCAATACATGGCATCGGCAAAGCCACTGCCATTGCCACAGCCAAGAAGGGTCGGAAGCTAGACAAGCTGGGGTCCCTTGATGCATGCTTTGACCATATCGAGAAAGAGGCAACAGCGTTCATTGTTGCATGCTATGGGGATAAGAAATCCTCATCTCTTACTGAGTGTCGTCAGCGAGTATGGGGTCAGAAGACAGGGAAGTCGGGAACTGCTGCACCCAAACTATGTTCTCTACCACCAACAACTGAAGCTTTCCATCAAAATGTGCTCAGAGCCCACTACACTGTGGCGAACTGGCTCGATGCACTAAAGTGTGACCCACTACCGCTTGATTCTGTGCATTATGGATGGGAGAGAGACGAAACAAACAGAGTTCTCATCCCAAAAACAGTTGGTGAAGGAGTGTGCTTAGCACCAGATGAAGTTCTGAAGCTAATCAGATGTGGCTGTGAATCACAATCAGCATGCAGGAGGAGTCGCTGCGGCTGCATGGGACGCGGAATCCCTTGCACAATGTTCTGTGCATGTGGCAGCGGCTTGGATTGCAACAATCCATTGACCCAAAACGCAAACGAAGAGCAGACTGATGATCCTGACGATCCGGACACAACCATGTCTTTTGATATTTGCCCCAATAAATGGTTACCTAATGTGAATAACTGCATCAAAGTTGTCAATGCCAACCCCCCAGCTAGGTGTGAGCTTTGTTTTGCTTACGAGGTCATATCTTGCAGCTTTGCAACCTTCCACAGAATGCATGTGCCCTGTACTTCAGCATAAATTGTGGTTTATATCCGAATATCCATATCCATATAATGTGGGTTATGTCATTTAAGCATCATGATCTGGTTTTATCTGCAGAAAAGATGTTAAGTGCTCAGCAGTTAGCTAGATTGTAGAAATTGTCACTGAAATAAAGCAAATACAGTGATGTCAATTGTGGCATTATCATATTTCAAGGTCAAACTTTAACCTCAAATGACCTTGACTTGACCCATGGAGTTGTAAAATGATATCCTACTGTTATCATGTGCCTATAGAACTATTCAGTCTCGCCCAAAATCATAAAAACGACAGTAAAATCACCAAAATATCTCCACGACTGCACGGGAAGAAATTTTGCGTTATGAATATTTCCACTGAGTACTGTCGTAAACTATCTGATCAATGCCAGAAAGAAAAAAACAGGTAATTAAAATTCATGGGGATATGATCAAATATTAAATAAAAGATAACAGTTATAATGACTTTCATTTTCCCTTCAATTCTTATACATTTTCCATATACAGTATATATTGAAATTGAAAAGGTGACTGCAAACGTTTCGCGGGCACTCTATATACATGAGTATATACTCTATATATTTTTTTATGCGGGACGAAGGGGCTAAGGGCGAATGTCCGCAAAAGCGCCCGACCTCCATAGAAGAAGAGAGGCAAGATCAAGGTCCATGGTTTTCGAGATGCCTGGACACTCGGCGTTTGAAATATTGGAGGTCATAGATAGGGAAAAAGATGGATTGACGAAGATTGTTCCAGAGTTCACCGGTTGAGTAGAGGAAAGATTGAAAATACCGATTAAGTTGGACAGTAAAGAAGTGAGAATAAGTCGAAAGTCTGGTACTGCGTGCTCTCCTTAAAGGAGGAGACATGTAGTTAGAGAGTTCAGAAGAGCAGTGTCAGTTATAATAACGATGGTAAAGAGAAAGTGAGGCAACATTGCGGCGAAGAGAGGTGGGGAATTGATGAGATGAAAAGCCTTTGATTCCACCCGGTCAAGTAGAGCTGTGTGGGTTGAGCCACCCAGCACATGAGAAGCATACTCCATATAGGGGCGGCCAAGACCCCCATACAGAGACAGCAACAGAGTGGGTGTGAAGAAACCGCGGAGCCAGTACAGGACACGTAATCTCTTAGAAGCTGTTTCAAAAAGAGGATATATGTGATCTGTCCAGGAAAGATCACGAGTAAAGGAAGAACTAGAATTGGTTAGGCTTTCAAATTTTTGTCGGATGAAGGATTTTTTGGCGAGTCGAAGAACAAATTTTTGACGATTCCGGGCAGAAAGTGAGTGAGTGAGTGAGAGTCAGGATTTGGATGGCGACGGTACCTTCTGAAAGCCTCCTCTCTGTTGCGGATAGTATTAGAACAAGTAAAGTTAAACCAAGGATTTTTAACATTACTGTAGTACTAGAAACAGAATATGGAATGTACACCTCCATGCCCGAGAGAATTACCTCAGTGATGCGCTCAGCACACTCGGAAGGGCCACAGCCACGGAACCAGTAATCATTCCATGGGAAATCAGAGAAATACTGCCTTAGGGCCTCCCAATATATATATATATATATATATATACATATATATATATATATTATATATATATATATTATATATATATATATATATATATATATATATATATATATATATATTCCCAATCCACCGAACTTGACAGAAAAATCACCGAGTATTAGAACAAGTAAAGTTAAACCCCTTCCTTACATGCACAAAATTTGTCCGTTAAATTATTCATTTCATAAACAACCAAACAATTGCTTTCTGTTCCCTTTTTTTTGGGTTACTGCTCATTTTTCTGTTCATTCCATGCACTCCCTTTTAGTCCAGGCAATTTGTAGTTAGACCTGGGCAAAATTGCTTCAGAAGCTTTCTAAACTGTTTCCAGCTCAGGAACCATTGCCGAATAACATATCCAAAATCCAACAAAATTGGACCCCGGGAACACCCCCAAAAATGAAATTCAAAATGGCGGACTGGATGTTTCCTACGAAAAAAAATATATATATAATTTACGCTTTTCAATGTCAGAGTGTTGGCAACAATCAGAACAGAATGTATTTGCAACTGAACGGAGTTCAGCCACCTTCATCAGTGTGTCGAATGCTTTGGCTTTACCGATCGAAAAAATTCTGGATGTGCTATCACAGCCCGTGAAAGCATGCACAAACAGGAGATACTTGCAGATGTCATTGCCTAACAATGATTGAATGCTGAGAATATCATACACAGGATTAGGAGATGGTCCCCGTCTTATATCGCTGCGATAGTACAACTTGAAACCACTGTCCTTGGCATGGTACAAAGGAGAATCAGCAAGTCGGTGTCTTCCCCTATTACTGTTGTAGTTGCATTTTCTGATGAGGAAACTGCTGCACGAACGATGTCCACATCAGCATCCCCATCTGCGTTGTGAACAGTACACCCGTGCTTCTTCAACATCTCACCTACGAGGGAAATAAATGCTTGCTTGTTGTTTTCATTAGCCAAGAAGTGTTCCTTCTGGCCAACAAACTTCATGCTTGGACTGAGATTCACATTTCTGCTTGTCTTGGTGCTGCGTCTTCTGTGGGTCATGTCCTTGATCGTAGGAGAGCTGCTGTAGCCATCAAAAACAATGATTGCTTTTCCATATGTTTTCAGAGTGAAATCGGCATATGAGTTGGCGATGCTGTCATATGTTTCATCTTGACGCCAGGAAACACGATGTAGTAGAGAGCCACCATCCAATACGTACTGGTCTGTACACTGAATTTCTTGAACTTCTTCCATGCGTAAAGTGTCAGTGTATTTGATTATTGCATGAGCTAGCTGAGACTTATCGGGTTTCCTCAAGATACTTCGTGATTCGAACAATGCAGGAGGATATGCACACAGTTCGTAACGCATGACATCTTCAAGATTCATGTCTCCGCCAGTGGCAACAGTCATCATTCTCTGAAACAGTAGTGCAGGATCTACTTCTATATCTGAAGCATCAGTGATCACAACGGCAGAAGCAGATCTAGTGTTTTCACTTTGTCAGATCTTTTGGCAGAATATGTAAAGGCTTGTTTCCCAATCATTTTTACGACAATGTTCGTACCGATTGAATGCAATTGATGAACGTTAATTCCAGGATCAGCAGTTAGCCCTGTTACAATGTTGCAGAGACCCGAGGTAGAATGGAATGGGGATAAGGATTCCAGACGTTCAAGTACTTTCTTCATGTCATTACTGTCCCTGATTTGTCTACTTCCCCTCATTTCCTTGTGCTGTTCACTACTTTCCAACAAAACTCTGGTGCATTCCTGCATTGCTAAGTTATAAGTGGAACACAGAGGCATAGAAAAGAGCCACGTTGTCCTTTGGATGTCTGTAAATCCACTTCCGCGTGTCAGTCCGCCTCTGCTTTTCAGGGAACGCATTAGTACTTGTTCTATCACCAGGTCTGTGCCGAGTCCGCCCATAATCTGTCACTTCTTCTTACCACAAACTTACCTTCCTGGAACATTTTGTTAACGGCTGGATTTTCAGAAGGCAAACTTAACATTTTCTGCAGGTACAGGTATATCGATTTCAGGTAATTGTGATGTCCGGCTGCTGCAATTATGGGGATGGTCTCCAGCATAGCTTGCAAGTGCAAATCCCACGAGCCGGTTCTGTCTGCTGTTATCAAGGAACGTGCAATGTTGATCATTCGCTGATATTCCAACCAGAGTTGACTTGTTGCGAAGTAGATTGTAGGTCAGTTTTCTTCGCATCCAAAGTGGTAGCAATCTGAGACAATGCATTCGAAGATTCCACATCCTCAACTGATTGTTTGGCGGTCATAACATCGTCGAGCAGGTCACAAGCTTCCTTATGGAGGTCATGAGGAGTTCCATCTTCATTACGAGGGAAAACGTCTGCGACTAGTAAGGTACTAAGAGCTGCATCTACTATCATATGACCACGTATCGCTCTTGAAACAGCTTTTCCAGACATCATGTGTTGCACGGCATTTGGTCCGTATATTTCTTGAAGTACTTCAGACAATCCTGAACCATTCATAAGAGTACCGACTGCTCCCAAAAGATTCATCAGAGTGTGAAATGATCCCAGCATTAAAACAATGTCCTGCAGGTCTCTCTGTTCATTGATGATTTGGGAAGCTTTCCAGAACAAAGGCTGATCAAAGGTAATAATGCATGGGACTTTTTGATCGCGTGCTATCTTGCTCAAATATAGTAATGTCGAAAATATGCAGGTCATGTCAGTTGGCGACATATCTATGATGGGAAGGAACGTGATCGACGCCACACCTGGATGTGAGACACTTGATCCACCGTGAATTGCCTGCATTGTTCCGGACCAACTTGGACCTGATCTTTCTGCTGAAGATATCTGCCAGAGAAGACTAAGTCGACTTATGGTGGCAGTGGGTACTGGAAGTTCGCGGAATGAGATGTCCCTCAACATGCTTCTCGCGTGTCTATATTCCCTAATGTCAACGGTTGCAATCTTCTTAATGTCATTGTCACCAACATTACGCCTGTGAATAGAAGGGTGGATCTTGATCTTCGGAGTTATTGCGGCAATCATACCCATTCCATGAAAGGTATTCTTCCCATCCAAAGTGCAGACATCATGATCGACGTTATCTGCTGCTAGAAGGACTGCAGTGTTTTCATCAACAGTAAAAGAGCCAGACCCACTTGCCAGCGCCGCGTTTCTTTCGAATATTGTTACTTCTGCATACGACGAACAGTAACCCAGCTGATGGAGAACGTCAATAAGGTACCTTGACCTAAAGTTGTGGTGTAGCTGAACCGACAAACCGATCTGTAGTGGACATAGTAATCCTCTAGGACGGGTTGCTTGCATAATGCTCTGCCCAATTGCACCTATTTTTCTTGAAGCATCCTGTCCCGCAAATGCTTTTGATAATAGCAATTTCAGACTGTTGGGAATGTAATCAAGAGCACTTTCTGCAGTGATGTCATTTGGAGATGGATACACATCTTTTCTAGGCGAGTCGACAGACTTGATATCACTTCTGATTATTTTTGCAGCAGCTTCTACTAGGTAAATCTTCTGTAGCTCTATATCTATATCACATTCTTTCGACTTTTTGTGATAATCTATAAGAATTTCATTAGCTGTCTCTCGTAGTGTTACTACATCTGCCTTCCCACTTTCACCTGATATTATGATCTTGTCTCCGTAACGTTCTAAAAGCTTTCTCTTCATTGCCTGCGTTCGTAGACAGAGCTCTGACTTCCTTGAAGATATTCCTCCATTTTGGAAATTAGGTCTCCAATCAACAGTTGTTCATCATCATTCTCTTCCAGGTAAGCACAGGTCTGAAGGAATGCTTGGTGTTGCTCTTCATTAGTTGGTCTCCCTTTCTTCGAATCATGATCGTCGGAGGAGTATGCGCGAGGAATGTTTTTTCCACTTCGAAAATTTACGCTGCAGGTGTGATGGTAGACACAATCTGCAGCAGGAAGATCACGAAGATAATACTCCAGACGGCCTTTTACATTAAACGACCATTCATCGTAGCGGCTTTCACAGCACCTTTTTATGGTTTCGGAGAACTCTGTAGTTCTTATTTTGACATGCTCTGATTTTGGTTTGTGTTTGGAAAAAAAGTCCACAAAGGTATCACAAAACAAACAGTGAGTAGCACTGGAAAATGCGTATTCATGAAAACGAGCACTTTTCCTTGGTATTGCCTCGGCTGCGGTCTGTCGCTTCTTTATTTCAATGGTCTTTTTATCCGTAAACCTTTTCCTACATACAACGTGAACACTTATTCCAGCTGTTGCAACAACATCGCTTCCACGGCTGCGGCTGGATGCATTTATACCATCTTCTCCTTTTTGCGAGATGTGAACCACTTCCTGTCCGCTGTCCAATTTCTCCTTACAAATCACGCACAATTCTTCAGGGTCTGCATTCTTGAAGGCGGACGCACACCGAGTCAGCCGTACACCGAGTCAGTCTGAAACAGAAAACACAAATTAATAAACTGTGTTGCAGTATTTAAAAGGAGTACATAATAACAGTTTTAAAGAAAATGACAAGCACAAATACGCAGATTTTATAGTGGGTAGTAGGAATTAAAGAGTTGTATATAATATAAGTTTATAAAGATGTAGCAATGTCCATTCTCACATACACTCCATACAGTATATTTTATTTACATTACGTGACGTCATAGTTTAATACTAGCCGCCTAATACAATTTTTAGTGTCATATAGGTTAATTTAGAAATGAAAATGTGTTTTAAAACATTTTACTGATCAAGAAAAACGTCATAACTCTCTCTACAAAGCGAAATTAAAATTTATTGTATTTCGTAGGAAACTGCCAGTCCGCCATTTTGAATTTCATTTTTGGGGGTGTTCCCGGGGTCCAATTTTGTCGGATTTTGGATATGTTATTCTGCAATGGTTCCTGAGCTGGAAACAGTTTAGAAAGCTTCTGAAGCAATTTTGCCCAGGTTGAAGCTATTTTTGCTCTAGATTGCCTGGACTATTTGATCTGTGACCGTGTCCACTTTAGGTAAGCCTTTATTTTATGTATCTATTGTATATTTTTGTATTGTTGTGTTTTATCTTTTAACTGTTCTGTATTGTTTTACTTTATTATATCCGTGTTTGTTAATTTTTAACGTTTAATTTTTAACTTTAGTCTTATTCAGCTTTTTACTGATGCTGACCCTCACTCGAAACGTCTTGTAACAAATGTTTGGAGCGATCGTCTTGGTCTTCTTATTCCTGATATATATATACTGTATATATATATATATATATATATTACTCATGGATGCATTTATAGGTTAGGTAGCAGTATGAAGAGTTAAACATTTTTCACGTAGAGTATCATTCCGCCCATACGCCCATTTCAGGGTATGAGCAGCTCGAAGCAGCATTGTCAAGGAAATAGGAGGTCAAAGTATTGACGAGGCTTTCGTACGTGGTTCATCACCACTGAAAGCAACAATGATCTGTGTTAGTGTAGTCAAAAGAACATCCATATGTGTAATCAGTTTATTGGAATTTTCGTTAGTTTGTATTGCAGATACCGTCAGTTATTATTAGTCCTGGTGCTTGATTCTTCACGAGCAAGATGCACCGCAAGTTTGTGTTTCCTCCCTAGGGCAGTACAAATTTACCTGTCTCAATCACAGTCATACTTATACTACCTCAGACTTTCTCTACGCAAACTGGACCAAAAACCGCAAGTATCCGCAATCGCACCGTCCGTATACAGGCTTGTATTTAGTTTATAATAATAGTTTTTTATATCTCTAGACTCAACATGGAAAAACACTGTATTTGTAAGCTCATACAGAATAGAATTTAAAGAAGAATACGTCTGAAGGTGGAATAACCCCCCTCCAAATAACCAAACCCAGAATAAATTTTGGAAAACCTTTAATACTTTACCTTTTTTCCTTATTTTTATTTATGATTTCAATATTTGTCCATTATACCTCTTTATAATCCAGTTTAGTTTTCCCGTCCTTATTACTGCATGTGCCATTGAGTTTTTCCCTACCACTATTCGTGTTATTACCGTAACCATCATAATTAAGAATTCCTGCTCCGCAGAAATTATTATTATTGTTATTATCATTATCATTATTACCATCATTAATAGAGTTATTATTGTTTTTATTAATCCTAGACAAAATACCGTTGTTATTCTCACTCAAGTTTGATCAACGAATAATCTCCGCTCGGCGTCACGCGGAAAAATAAGCGTAACGCGGACAAAAATCATACTTAGCTGAACAAAATTTGGTCACATAAACTTTGCCCTAAACTTTTTTGTAGTGAACGAATTCGTTCGATGTTTGCATTAAATTATTCCTGACGACGTCCTCTATCTTTTGGTGTAAAGTGCGTGGAGTTGCTTCTGCAAAAACGTATAGCTTTCAGAAGAGCCGTCTGCGAAATACTAGTGCAGATCAGAAAAGATTTGTCCACGCACTATCATGCGTGAACGATAAATACTACTGATACCACACATTCTAAGGACTAACCACAAGACAGATCTACTGACTTTATCATGTGCTTTCTCCAATCCATAAGAGAAATACACCTTTTCCTTATCACTTCGTTTCTTAATCAACTGTTTCACCGCCAAACACTTCATCCACACATCCTCTGCCTTTTCTAAAGCCGTCATTTCATCTCCAACAAGCGGATTTGTAATCGTTTTACTCTATTAACATTCTTCCGTATACTTTTGCAGCTATACGTAAAGGACTGATAACCCTATGATTTTTACATTTACTTCTTTCATCTTCATTTTTATACGGTGATACACATGGACGTATATAGGTAGACTGAAAGCTGCTTTATTTAAACAGCTATTCGGTGAGCAAATTTCCGGTCCCATGTCAAAACTTTCACGAACCCACAAACCTTTCCGACGTGCTAGCTTCCATCACTTATTCGAGAAAAAGTAAATGCGTCAATACGGTGGCGTCATTCTCGACATTTAAAAGAAGGGACAAGAATGTAATGTTTTCTCGTTGGGAACACTGATCATAACTGGACTATTGTTCAGTCTTAACATCATAATTTTATTTACTTTAGTTGGGTCGGAAAGACTGTTTAAAACAGAATTTGGAATATCGACACATTATTTTTCTCGGACAGTTGGTAGAAGCTAGCGTGGCGCAAAAGTTTATGGGTGTGTGAAAGTCTGGACCCACGGTCTAAACTTCCACAGTTTAGGTTTCAGAGCAGGTCTCTCTTATATAAGTAAGCCTGTGGTAATACAATTACAGCTTTCGTCCAGTCGCAAGATATACTCCCACTTTTCCACGCTTTTTTGACATATCATTCACAGCGATTGATTCCCCATCAATTATTGCTAACTTCCCTTTCTTCAGCTTGTATAGAGCATACTGGTCATTCAAACTTGCTCCAACCTGATATCTTTCACTTCTGCACGTTTAAATACGTCACCTAAACCAACTGCCTTCACATTTGCTTCCTGTTCATCAATGTCACACACACACACACACACACACACACACATATATATATATATATATATACACACACACACACGAGGGTAATTCAATACGTATCCGCACTTTTTATTTTCACAATTTTATTTTCACATCTGATAGATTATAAACACATCATTTCTCAACATAGTTTCCCTGTTTCTCAATACACTTAGTTCAGCGATCTACAAGCTTCCTAATGCCATCACAAAAGAATGTTTTTGGCTCTGTGTGTAGCCAGTCATGCACCGCCTCCTTCAGGTCATCATCGCCTTGGAATCGCTGACCTCTCAAAGCGTCTTTTAGTGGTCAAACAGGTAAAAATCCAAAGGTGCCAGGTCTGGACTGTAGGCTGGATGGTCGAGAACTTCAAATTTAAGTTCTTGAAGGCATTCTCTAGTCTGTGCAGCGGTATGAGGGCGCGCATTGTCGTGTAACAGAATAACACCTTCAGACAATCTCCCGTTGCAAGGAAGTTCAAAGCGCAGCCGTCAGCAGGTAAAGTTATGCTAACACTGTTGTAGGATACACGATGCCTTATCTTTGAACATTATCTACAGCGTGGAACTACAGTAACAAGTGCATCGTATTCTGACATGCTTCGGAATGAGTTAAAGCAAGCAATTCGCACAAAACGGAGAGGGAGATTGTCGGAAGGTGTTATTCTGCTACGCGACAATGCGCGCCCTCATACCGCTGCACAGACTAGAAAATGCCTTCAAGAACTTAAATTTGAAGTTCTTGACCATCCAGCCTACAGTCCAGACCTGGCACCTTCGGATTTTTACCTGTTTGGACCACTAAAAGACGCTTTGAGAGGTCAGCGATTCCAAGGCGATGATGACCTGAAGAGAGCGGTGCATGACTGGCTACGCACACAGCCAAAAACATTCTTTTGTGATGGCATTGAAAATGAAAATGAAAAGGTTTATTGGTAGACTATAGTCCATATGACAAATATTATTAATACAATGACAGTTCATATACTAAGGATAGAAATATATACAATTGATTAGAAATAATACTGCACTGTCGAAGTTAAGTGGAGCTACAGACAGACGTTTTCGTACCAAGAAGTCCATAGCTTAGAGCAGGGATTCCCAAAGTGGTCTGTACAGACCCCCAGGGGTCTGTAGGAAGCTTCCAGGTGGTCTCTAAGCTTTTGGAAAAATAGTAACATTAACTATATTAAAATAAATTTCCATTAATTTTTTTTTCTTATACCAAAATCTGTCCGCACATTAATAATTGCCGTACACCTTTCATCTGGCAACATCTGGCATTTATCATTTGGGAAATTGTAGCAGCTGCGGCTGAGTGAGAGCTTCCTCTCAGTTAGTAGGCTTTTGATATTTGCGTGGGTGTTTGCGTCCATTTAAAAGAGTGATTATATAATTAGGCTGAGTAATATGCACAAAAGGTTTTCTTAATTACTTATATTAAATAGTGTAATTATCTTTACTGGATTATATATACACACAAAGAATTAAATTGTTTCATTATATTAACATTCCGTAGTCTGTGTTAAGATCTCAAATGAGAGTGAGTGAGTGCTGCCGTATAGATACTAGGCTTTTGATATTTGAGTGGGTGTTTGCGTCCATTTAAAAGAATGGTTATATAATTAGGCTAAGTAATATGCACAAAAAGTTTTCTTAATTACTTATATTAAATAGTTTTATTATCTTTACAGGATTATATATACACACAAAGAATTAAATTGCTTCATTATATTAACATTCCATAGTCTGTGTTAAAGATCTCAAATGAGAAACCCCTGATCATGAGTATACCAAAGAGGAAATGTCGCCAATACTCGGTAGAATATTTAAAATTTGGATTTATAGCTTCTCCAAACTAATGAACAAAGACCAATGTGTCTTGTGTGTGAAAAAACATTTTGTAACGATGCCATGAAGCCATCGAAAATGAAAGAACATTTAGAAAAACAACACTCTGATAAAGAGACAAAGATCGTATATATTTTAAAACAATGAAAGAACGATTTGTAAATCGAGCAACACTGAAACCTTTTATAAAAATGGTAGTTCCAAAGTGGATCATTTCTCCATTTGATACAAACAGTGATGTTACAGATTTGGAGTTTGATCTGCAAGAAGAAATCACCCAAATGAAAGTTGACATTGAAGCTAAATCACTTTACTCAAATGAAAGTCTTAGTGGATTTTGGCGCAATAAAAAACTTGCAGAAAACTATCCCAAATTGCAAAAAGTTGCTGAACCTTTTTTGTTAGCTTTTCCTAGTTCATATATGGTAGAAGCTGGATTTAGTCATGCTACCAGTATCTTAACCAAGCAGAGAAATCGACTTGACCTTGAAAATAATGGCGATTTGAGACTGAAACTCACTAATCTGGAACCGAATATTCCTTCACTTTTAAATGCCCATCAACCTCACCCTTCACACTAGACATTCGGTAAGTGTTTATTAAACTGGTTTAATGAGCGTAGAATATTTAATTTTACATTAATTTAAAAGCTATCTATGTTTATGAAATATACTATAGTTTGTAACTGAATTCATAATTTTTTTTGTGGGGGGTCTATGTCCGTACGGAATTAATATTTAGGGGTCCTTGGTGGTAAAAGTTTGGGAACCCCTGGCTTAGAGGATAAATGGCAGGACTCATGGATAGCTTGGATGATCGGGTTGGTTGATTTTTTAATTCTTTGCATTAGACTGTATTGAGCACGTCTTGTTACCTCCGGGAAGCTCGGGACATCGCGGGTAGCAAACATTTGCGAAGCTGAGCATCTCGGGGGTAATTTATGTAAGAGTCTAAAAGACGTGTTGTACAGCAAATTTAGGGTTCTGCCAGAACCTTTTTGATAATTCACCCAGAGTTGCTGACCGTATATATTACTGCAGAAAGTACGAAAGAGTGTGTCTTTAGCTTCACTTGTACAGAAACGAAAGTTCCTTATGGTCATATTCGCTTTAGCACACAGGCTTCGAGATTGTTTTCTTATATCCGAGTCATCACTCAAGGAGCTGGTAATAGTTTGACCCAAATACTTAAACTCTTGTACTTCTTCAATTACCTCACTATTCATTTTAAACCTTATATCAGCTGGCTGATTACAGTTTTTAGGATGAAAATGCATAACCTTAGTTTTTGTAACATTAAAAAGAATATCATGTTTCTGCGAATACACTTCGCAGACATTTAGTAGCCGATCCAGCCCTTTAACAGAGGGACTTATTAACACCATATCATCGGCATAAACTAAGTTATTTATCCTTGTGTTATCTATACAACATCCCACTGTTGCCTCATTAAGTGAAGCAATTAATCCGTCAATATACACATTAAACAGCATAGGGGAGAGCAAGGAGCCTTGTCTTACCCCGCAAGAGGAGCCAAAACACTCGGATAGTACATTGCCCCACCTAACAGTGAAAGATTGGTGGGAATACCAAAATTTCAATAAATTTAATATGTACATGGGAACCTTCCTGTCTTCTAGTTTTGCAAATAAAATATTGTAGTTCACCCTATCATATGCCTTACTTATATCAAGGAAGCAGAAAGCGACAGCAATAGGCCTGTAATTATTGCTGGACAGAATGTCTCCGTACTTATTTTTGACCAGGGGCAAGATATATACCCTCATGAACTCTGCAGGGATATAGCCAAAGGTGGGCACCCGGGCCTAAAAAAGGACCGACGGTCCCGGTCCTTGTCTCAAACTGGACCGACGGTCCCGGTCACGGTCCTTTCTGAAGATAGGACCTAGGAACGACTCGGTCCTCGGTCCTTATATATAATATAAGTGAAAAATTTGATTAAAATGAAAAATGAAATTAAAGACACCGGAAATCTTTAATTTTATTAACGTAAATTATAATTAATACAATACATAAATGATGAAAAAAAGTTATTAAGTTAAATGCTTGAGTTTCCCTTCAAGAAGACTAGTATTTCAAAATGGCTGTCACTGAGCCCTGACCTTTTCGGCTTGAGGACGTCCTTCCCCAAAGAGAAGAGCCTCTCCACGGCGGCACTGGATGGGATAGGCGTGTTAAACTTGATGAACAAGTCCTTCAACGCCGGGCTGGGGAACGAGTCCTTGTTGAAGATGAAGGGTTTCAAGCACCAACATCAGTAGATTCTTCGTCTCCTCCAGGTGTTGAAACAAGTTTCAGTTCAGTCTCAGTCTCTTTCTGAGTCTTCTGGAGGAAACGATCCATCTTCTTTAGAACTTCAAATAATCACTAAACACACTAAAATCACTAAAAAAGACCGTCCGGACCGGACCGTCCGGAATTGCTTAAAAATGGACCGTCGCTCCTCATTTCGGTCCTCACTGAGAAAAGGACCGACTTTCCCGCTCACGGTCCTTAAAAAGGACCGAGTTCCTGGAGTTCGGTCCTTTTGGAACTCGGTCCTGCCCACCTTTGGATATAGCTATGAGCAAGCATGGCTGATAGGAGCAATGATATATGCAGACATACTACGTCATTTGCATATTTTAAGTGCTCATTCGATAAGTCATCTACCCCTGACGCAGAACCAGTCTTTAACTCTTTAATTAACCTCTTTACTTCAGAAAATGATATCAAAATATTTTCCCTTGTCCCTCCCACAATCGTTTCGCTGCAATCTATCTTAAGATTATCCCTACTCACACTGTTAAGAATGTTAGGGTAGTGGTTTTTCCACAGCTTTGCAATTTTATCCTCTCCCGACACCCCATCGATTGTCGGAAGGAGGACATTTTTGACACCCGTTTGATTCTTAACAAATTTCCCAAATTTGTTATTATCGTTATTTATGCGAGCTTCACAGGCTTTTCATGCTCGAATAGACTCTTCTTCCTGTTTACATCGCCTTATGCCCGCCTTATACTGACCCCAACTTCTACACATATTCATGTATACTGGTCCTAATCTGGGTCCACCATGAAAGCACCACAAATCATAGGCGTCTTTCGATTCCCTCTTCAGGGGGACAATAAAATCATTCCATCCAGGAATAACCTTAGTATGATAGTTGTAAGATTTAACCAGGGGCTTCCTGCTTCTCTTAACAGGGATATTATCTTACTATAATACCTATCTATGAGTTTACAGTGAGAATCATTTGAGCAAGGATTATTACAGGCAAGGTGCAAAATTTATAAATTATTAAAGAGGTGACTTGTTCTGTCTTTGTATTCTATTCTCTGCTGCATATTAACATTGGACCAATCGACGCGATTATTCTTACCTATTGAGTTCTTGTTAAGTCGTGTTGCGCATAAATTGGTGACGTTAATTAATACTTCTAATGGTCTATGATCAGAAGAAGGAAATCATTCAAAATATGAACTCTGTAGGCATTAGGAAGCTTGTAGATCGCTAGACTAAGTGTATTGAGAAACAGGGAGACTATGTTGAGAAGTGATGTGCTTATAATCTATCAGATGTGAAAATAAAATTGTGAAAATAAAAAATGCGGATACTTATTGAATTACCCTCGTGTGTGTGTATATATATATATATATATATATATATATTGTACGTGCTTGTTCCTGGAGGTTTCACGTGCGCCCTCCCGGCCCTAGCACCCAAGGATGATGGGGCTCGACCCTGCAGTCCTTGTCATCCTTGGTCTTTTTCCACTTCGACTGTCCCCTCCACCCTTTCTTTTTCCTCTGTCTTTCCTCTCACTTTTTCTTTGTTTTTCCGCTGAGATATGCCCTTTAAATAGAGGCGAATCGGTTCTTCCTGAACTAAAAAAAAAATATATATATATATATATATATATATATATATAATGTCTGCTCATCCTGCACAAAGTTGCCATTTTTACCTTTCATTCCACCAAACTGACCTTTACACTCTCTCACTTCTTTCCTGAATAAATTTCTGTTCTCCACCGACTGATCAGCCATCTTCCTTCCCAAGTTTCCATATACTCTCTTTTACTTTTTTTTTACCACTCACATGACATTTTTCAACTCATTACATTTCCTCCTTTCATCACTGTCATGCTGAATTTGTAGCATTCTTTCCCAGGCTCCTTTCTCTTTTTTTCTTTTTTCACCTCATCATTCCACCATGTAGTCTTCTTTCTCTCCACTCAATTTTGCATACACTCACATTCATCAGATGCTGCATTGAGTAAGGATTTTTTATACACAGTCTATATATTCTGTACATCATTTCTTCAGCATCTATCTCTCCAACTGAGGACTTGACTTGCTCTACTCTTCTTTTATATTCTCTTGCAACCTTATTCGAATTCAGCTTTTCAACATTGATTCTCTGTTTCTGTCCACTGTCTCTCTTCCATTGATACTAAACGCCAACTAACCTACCTTTACACAATATAATCATATGGTCTGAGAAACCTTCTCTCAACTAGCAAACATCTTTTGTATCACATAAATTGTTTAGCATATATTTTTACTCGTTAACGCATAACCTATCAGACTTTTCTCCTCTCTCTCTCTCTCTCTCTCTCTCTCTCTCTCTCTCTCTCTCTATATATATATATATATATATATATGCAACCTAGTTGGTTAATCCTGAAGTGACCGAACGGTATTATTTTTTCACAGTGATCTTTGTGCTAAGCTTCTAGTGGCGAACTAAATTCATTGGCAGTGATATTAAATAACTTTTCACTTAAATATGGTACTCATAAATCCGAAGTGAAATTAACAAGGCCTTCTTTAAAGTAACACTGACTTTCGCTGTTTCGTGTAGTACGTTATTAATTAATGGCTTACTGTCCCGCAGTCATGTGCAGCGGAACAACCACTGCAACTTTGGGATTCAAGAGTGCATCCCATGAGTCCCACTGCCCTCCAGAGGGCAGGGTCGTGGCGACCCCCCCCCCCCCCCGGTAAAGCCACCGCTGGCATTGGGTCCTGCCTCGCTTTCACACGGATCGTGGAGGGACTCACGAAACTCACCACCGGACACTCAGGACATCACGCACCCTCACCCCTCACCCCGCGGCGCTGCAGTAAGTTCAACTCGCTTTACACGAGTAATATGGGCGCAAAAGGTTAGAGTGCAACGCAACTGCAAATGTTGATCAATATTGCAAAGGGGGGATGTTGCAATAGGTTATGCAACAAGGGGAGGGGTTATCCCCCAAGCTGCAATGAAGGGGAACTCCCCCAGGAAGCTAGGGGGGTTCCCCTAAGCTCTTTGGGGGAGAAGATGGGACGACCTCACCCCCCAAAGGGGTATACCTAAACTAAGAGAGGGAGAGAAAGGAGGAGGGTCTTTGGGGGAGAAGTTGGGACGGCCTCACCCCCAAAGAGAAACCTAACCTAAACCTTAACCTAAGAAGGAGAGAGGAGTGTTCGCCTGGCTTCTGCCAGACGCATAATGAGAGTTCATCCGAGCGCCCGCTGTCTTATAAGGCCCTAATCAGCCAGTTGGCATAATCCGCCAGTTGGCTTAGAAGGCTTCTTAGAAGGCGTAAATGGCTTGTTCAGGTGTACATTATTAGGGTTAAGTTGCCAGATAGCGCTATTTATTTAATTAAAGCATATATTCTTGACAGTTGGCTTTCCGCCAGTAGGCATTATCCGAGAGTTAGCTTAATCCGCCAGTTGACGTAGAAGACCTAGAAGGCAGGTGTATATATTAATTAACTTTTCAGCAGCCAGACTGCACTATTCAGATATTCTTGACAGTTGGCTTAGAATTCTGTCAGTCGGTTTAGAAGGCGTAACCATCCATTTGGTATACATATAATTAAATAATAATATCGTTTATATATACAACCAAAAGAATTAAATAAAACACCATTACATCATCCTTTTTATTTAGACGAATTATTGGAATCAATTTCACGAAATATATAGAAAATAAATATACAATCCTATACAAACGATGGAATGTATATTACCAATAAAAGTAAAATAAAAAATAATAGCATAAGAAAAACGAACGAGGAATATATATATAATCCAAATATAAAAAAATAATATACAAAACGTTGGAGTATAACCATCAATATAACAGTACAGGAGAAATATATATATCTATACAGTTATATTAAATAATTAAATATATTGAAAATAAAAATAATAATATTAAATATATTGAAAATAAAAATAATAATATTAAATATATTGAAAATAAAAATAACAAAAAGATGGAATGTAATCATTAACATATTAGTTTAACATATTATATTAAATAATTAAATATATTGAAAATAAATATACGTCAAAATACTTTATGTTCTACTGCGCTTAACTAAAACACTAAACTCGCACGTAATCGAGTCTATGGTCACATCATTATTGCTTTGCACTACGCAGTAAATACGATTTAACATTATTTCACCGCCCAAGGTGTGCGGGTGCCTATACTCGATATAAATGGCCTTCATTTCGTTCAATACCATTTTTGTGCCCACTTTACATTCGGTTGGCAAGTTATCTTTAAACACGGATAGAATACAATCAAAAGCACGCACAAAGAGGGTATCGTTAGCCACCACATCATTATTAAATACAAGTTTATAAACACTCCTTTTCAATCGAGGGTTTTTTCTTAACGACCCGAGCTTTTCAATCGTGAACTCTTTTTCACAACGCAAAACGACAATTGAAATAATCTTCTAAGTCGTAACGACAGCTGCTCATTATATAGATGTACAATTCTTCAGGGTGAACGGTGTAGGCGAGCTCTGCCTTGTACCGCTCAAGTGCTTTGTACCAAAGTTCATGATATTTCAAAGAGTCTAAACCTTTTAAATAAGCATCCAGCTCTAGACCATTCTCACCTTGTTCATTCTTACATTCGATAAATCCGTCGAGCAAAGAGATGTATGCATATTCAAGAACCGTGTCAAAATAAATCATATCCGTAACACGAGCGTCTAATATAGGCTTCAGCTTGCGGAATCCGACGATTTCAAACATTCTGTCGGGGATGAATCGGTTTCGCGTAGGGACAAGAACGTTATTATCAGATGCATTCTTTCACATCAGTCGTATATCAATGCATGGCTGATCGTTATTTATACACAACGTACAAACAACGGCATATGAGAGGACATCACTAATCTGTTCTCTTCTTGTACCTAAACCTGCAGGTATTTTATAACGGTCCTCGCGCCCCTTCTCAACTATCAAGAAGACTCTATTCATCTCCTCAACACTTAAATGAACAACATTACGTTTACCAGAGTTTGTTTGTCTACAAGTCGTTTCAAGTACATAGTTAATGGCACCGGTTTCACGCCTCAACACACGCAATGAATTCGTCACGGACACATCGTACGCGGCATTGAGAATGCTTCTCAAAGGAAGTTCCATCGTATTCGAGGAGTGCACGTCCAGTCGGTTCAAGCTCTGAGATGACTATGAGCCACGGGTGGGCGGAACGGCTCGAAGGGGGAGCAAATCACACCATAAGCTGTTGAATCGTGTACGGATTTCTTTTAGTATGAATCATACGAGTACTTTTACCCATTATACCAGGCAATTTTCCGACACATGGGGTAATTTCAGTTTTTGTTTTATGCGCACTAGACATTCTCCACACATTAACAATCCGGTGCACTATTTGAGGGAAACATGTGACCGTATTTATCCTTTTTGTTTAACAATCGATACTCGTCTCTAAATTCTATTAAAAATTCACACAGTCCTTTAGCCACAACCTCACTGCGAACCTCGTCATGATATAGTATATGAATGTAGTGATAAAAGTACTTTAGCTTGTCCGTTGCTTCTCTTCTGCACGCGTTGTTTCCTTCACCTCACGGCATATGTACGCTTTTATACAGTTTAGCCCTACAACGTAGTCCATTACGTCGTCTGTGCCGCGAAATCCTTCAATACTCTCTCCAGAATATCCATAGAGTATTTGAACATCTTGTTCCTTCGCGCATTTCAATGTAGCCTTAAAAGTCTCAAAGGAGGGTGGGGTAGGTCGTCTTTCAATATTCACCACATCTTCCGACTTTACCGAATACCAGTTCATAAACGTCGAACACGCAATATCAAAAGTAGCCATCACTAAGTTTTCGTCTGCGTGAGAAAATACACGACTGAGCTCCAGTGTTTGCAGAGGTCAACTGAGCACGCCGGGGTAGAGATATGCCCAGGTAGTAGCAGGAGTCACATGACCGAGCTCACAATGGGCTGAGCTTAGGATTGTACACACGCACGCACACAAAGGAGAAAATGAAACCCTAATTCAAACAAATATACGTAATAAATAAACATACCGTTAAAAAAATATATATATATACGTATATATATATAAATAAACAATCAAGGATTAAGGTATCCAAAGGGTACGGTATCATAGGTACCAGGCACCTGCTAACGTGTCCTATAGGTGTTAAGGCATACCTTCGTGCCCCTAAGTTCCTTCACACACCCCAGTTTCTGCGTCCGAAAATTGTGCGTCCCCACATTCAGTTGGGGTGGATGATTATCCTCATCTTCCGAGTACACTAGCTCCTTCAACGAGTCAAAGTTAACGACTCGTCGGTTCGCATGGTTAAGCGTGATACCCTTAGCCTTCATGATATATTTCATATCCTCCTCCACCCTCACCCGTACCCCATGAATTTTTGGCCCTGTTGATACAAATGAGTCAGCGTATGCACCATCACCATACTCATCCTTGATCTCGTCAGTTAACTCTCCGATGAATTCCCCAATAGCCGACATGTATTCACCTTCCCTCGCTGTGAATATTACACTAGCTGTGTCAGCGTACAGCACCCTTTGCCCAAGAGAGTGTAGTAGTCCACAAAGCTTGATGCGGGCGTAGGCCGTTGTGAAGCTGGCTACAGGTATGTTTGTAACCCGTGAGGTATCTGTGCCCAGTTCGGTGATGTTGTACTTTATTAAGTAAGCATTACCTACATTCACGATCTCCATAACCTCTTTATCGTGAGCATTGGCATAATCCCAGACTTCACTATAACTTTGTGCCAAATGAACGTTCCCTTTGCCTGTATTATGTGTAAATTTTCCCCAAAGACTGTTTAGATACAACTTTGCACTAAAGCGCTTGCCAGGATTCTTAACAATTTGGGAACGTCAAGCTGTATACCTTCACGGGCACGGTAACGCTGAATATAAGCCGTTTTTTCATCTTCAGTATCAACCCCTCGCGGATACCCCGATGCTTCTACCTTATCCTTCAAAAAAGCGTTTATATATGGCGTGAAAATGTTGGGTAGCTTCTGAAACCTCCACACCTTATGTATCTTTAATATTCTGTATCCATGGCGAACGGCTAGGTCAAGATCAAGGCTTGTATATACACTTCTGAGCTTACGCTGATTGGTTGTATGATTACAATCCCCGTTGTTCTCCTTTGCGCACTTCACGCACAGGGGAAACATGAGCTTGTGATCTATAACGACGGATAAGATCGGCATCCACAAATCGCGAGGGGGGAGCACGTCTAGGAAAGAGAGTCCAAAGTAGCACTCACTCAAGTTAGCTGAGAACTCCTCGATGGTTGGCATGGCGGGGGCCACCAGTTTTTCAGGTGCACCTACGAGGTACGGATTGTTCTTAGTCACGCAGGGATATAAAGAACAGAAATCCCAGTAATGGAGTTTCACGCCCTCCGTAGGTGGAAAGTATAGCTTGAATGGATTTGTACGCCCTCCGAACAAGCTATCGCCACATTTGAGAGGATCCAACACCATTGAACGCTTCATGGCCCTTGTTTCTTCACGGTACTGCTCATCGGTTTCCATCTGTGCATCATACTCATGCTCCCACACGATCTTGTGAGTGAACTGGGAGCCTATAAGTTGATCGCAGTTAAAGGTCCATGCGAGGCTGTCGGCGGGGTATCTTCCATGGAGGTCCCCTGTGACGGCACACTCAGGGCGCGGACATCCATGGCACCAGCAGCCGTTAAAGGAATACACAGTCTTCTCACCAGTGGTTGGATCCTCACTTAGACCATCAACCTAAAAAACACGACCATTGACCTTAATGGGTACTTTCCCCGTATTGCGGGCGTGTTTTATGTATACCCCGGTCTGTTGCTGTAGGTGTATGAGCCAGTAAATAGCCTTGTGCCCATAATTGCGGGGATTGTTTCTGTGAATGACGGCTAAGGTGTCTTTAGGTATGAAGTTGTTCTTGAACGCAGTAAAACATAATGAGGCGATCGTGGTTGCGACTTGCAGCGGATCGCATTTGAAACGGGCTATGCACATCCTTCTAAAGACCTGGAAACATACTCTAAGCACGCTCACATCATTCACACAATAATGCTCACATTCATATTATATGGACAAGTTTCATTAAAACAGCTGTAGTAGCGGTCAAAATCTTCACGCTCACTGTCACTCATGTTGGTGTAGTTAAAGTAATGTTTGGGTGGAGGTAGTCCTACGTAATTTAAAGTTTCGTTAGTGAGGAATGTGTAAGAAAATACCTTTTTGAAACTTCGGTGGCTACACCCATCACCTTGGGTAGCTTGGCTAATTTACAAGGTGTGAATAATAAGGTATCTTTAAACTGAACAGTACCTCTCATCTGCATTTGTATAAGTTTGTTCCCCCTTTTCAAAGGGTCGCCTGTAAATATCGCAGACGACTGGTGTTCAAGCAATTCCTTATAAAGGAACTGTGTGTCAAATTTTGTCCCGTTCTGGGCAAGAATATACAGTCATTTTTTTTAACTTGTCCATAATTTGACAATATAGGATACAAAGAGTTTCACAGGGCTGTCGTTTGCATTCGTTTTAAAAACGTTTGTCCGTTTACCACATTTGTGACACACATCACACTCGATCTCCATGCACTCATCACAGATAGTCTGGCTTAAATAAATGTGGAATAACCTCTTTGGTTTCAGCGTTCGTGTATGTTTCTATTTCGTAGTACACAGTTATACAAGGGCTATTTTTAGGCTTAACATTTTTCATATAACATACATGCTTTACTCCACCCGCCTTATATTTTTCACGACATGTAGAACAGTGAATTTCATCACATTTATGCTTGAAATTCCCCCAATTATCCATCATGTGAAACATACCGCACTTATAAATCCTCATTTTCCTGCAAGTGCCAATTGATTTATGGAGCTCAAAGCATTTATTATTGAAAAATGTACGTCTACACACATTACATTCCCTCTTCTCAGCTTCAACCACACGACTTTCACATTTAGAGCTTTTATACTGGTCACATACCATGTAGCATTCCTTACAATGTTTCACTATATCATCAGCAAACTCGAGACATCCCTTACACAAATCATGATGCCTTCCATATTTTCGATTTTTATCATAACTAGCGTAGAGAGTCCTTATATTACGGATGGGGAGATACGATGTTCCTGACAATCCTAAAATAAGTAGAGGACTTGTACGATCTCTCACATAGCTTTTAAAAACATACACAGTCCTACAACGATCATCCATTCCAAATACAACTATACGAACATTCATTTCCTGCTCTACCACTCTCAGCTCTTCCAGAATCAGCGTAAGGAGTTTTTGGAGGTTTATAAAGAAGCTACAAGTCGGCGTTACGGATATTTGTTTTGTGACCTTCACCCGCGAAACACGTTTAGGGTGCTTCTAAAAACGAATATATTCCCAAACGAGCCCGAAACGGTATATATTCCAGAATGACAAATAGGCTGAAGAAATACCATGAATTAATAAAAATCTATCATCGATTGCCCAGGGCACTGCAACAGATGTTTGTTTAAAATATCGACTCCGACTTTTTAAAATGCATCTGTGAAATCTGTCTTAATGTTATAAAATGTAATGTACCAATTAAACCTGCTCAGAAGGCTCGCCTACCGCGTTAGAAGAACATAATACGTACGCTCACTCGTAAAAGTCAAACAGTGGGGAAGAAAAAGCGAGTTATTCCTACCCATCTTATTTTCAGTTTTGGGACCTTTACTGACTTGATTAATATGATGAAGAAAGTGGTAGTGATTCCGCACGAGGTGTATGCTTTACTGCAAAGTTCAAAGAATCCAGACACGGTTCTAGAACCCCGTAAAAGCAGGCTTAAAAGAATGGAAAGCGAGTTGCTAGCCCTATTAAACAGTGAAAAGTCACCTGATGAGAAAAGGATCTTGTACCAAGAGGCTCTGCAGAAATTTCTTCATGAGTACGAAGATTATAAGAATCCGACAGAGCTCCCCGTGGTTACTAGGCAGAGCGTGAGGAACGATGAGCACGGCGAAATAGGACCTGAGGCCGACGTTAGAGATGACTAACTAAAGATTAACGGAACGCAACACATCGAGCATGTAATAAAAGCAGTCTCCCACATACATTGAGGAATAAAGGCTTAAGTCTTTATAATGTATTGAGTGAGGACCCCATCATACCTCCGTCACTGTTGAAGGAACAAGGGTACAGGGCTAGAATATCGTCGACATTGTCCATGCTTTGGTGAGAAAGTGGGACAGACCCTCACCAGCAGGATGGAAGCATATTAAAGTAAGACTACAAAAAATAAATGTATCCAAAACATTGATAGGAAATCTGAATAGGTTAAAAGACTTGGAACAAGTCTCGCATGTGCCACAACTGAGTACGCCATCACCCTCAACAGTAGCATCTCTGAAGAAGAGAAAGAAGAGACGAAACGGCCAACCTTATCCACGTATTTCTAAAATACGCAAATGGCTAACATATTAAGAAAACGCTATTATGACATTTCTAACCCAGCCTCCTATGGCGGTGTTAATAGGCTGTACAGAGGTGCTTACAATGATGGAGAGAAAAATAAGGGTGAGAGGTTTTTGCCGGAGCAGGATGTTTATACACTTCATAAGCCTGTGAGAAAAAGGTTTAAAACGGCCAAGACAAGACAACCGCGGCTTAGAATGACTCTATTTGGCAAGCAGATTTAACAGACATGCAAAGATATTCAGTGTATAATTCATAATTATATTCATAATAGATGTATTCTCTAGACATCTGTGGCTAATTCCTCTGAAAAATAAATCGCCCGAAACAGTTGCTAAAGCTACCAAAACGCTGATGTTGAAAGAAAACACGGTTCCTGGCTATTTTTGTACGGATATGGGAGAAGAATTTATAGGCCGCGCTTTTCAGAACATGCTGACAGAGCTTAATATCAGTTACAACACTAGCAGTTCTATACATAAGACCTCTTTAGCTGAAAGAGATCAACGTACCATAAAGGAACGCATGCATCGCTATTTTACCCATAAAAACACATACATATATAAAAACATTCTGGGATCATTGGCCTCGTCATACAACCGTTCACACCACCGTACGATTAGCACAACACCAAACGAAGTTTTAAAAAGAGGTACGCGCACAGAGCCTGATGTGAGAAGAGATGGAGCACCGCCACCACACTCTACACGCTTCAAAATCAATGATTATGTAAGGCTATCGCGTTCGGGAAATAAATTCGCAAAGGGATTTAAGCAAGGATGGACACGTGAGATTTTTAAAGTTAGTGCTATGAGATCTAAAGGTGAGATAATGATGTATTACGTTGTAGATTTGAATGGGGAAGAAATCGCAGGAGGCTTTTACCAAATTTTAGGCAGCAAAGGTTCAGGAAAGAGAAAAATTTACCTGGTGAAATGGCTAGGGTACCCAGAAACCTTCAACACCTATATAAAAGCTGCTGCAATAATGAAGCTTAAATAGTATGCAACATGGCGCCTAACCACGTCTATGTCACACTCCCGTCCTCTTCTTCTCTGTTTCTACATCTAAACAACACCCTGGCCAACTTTGTAACAGAACTCCATGAGCCCATTGAGTTGGAACGTGATTCGTACGAAGTTGGTGTTTGTGAATTCCAGGTAGCCACCAAATTTTTAACTCTTGAAAATGAACAGATCATATTTCTGATCCTTAGAAGAGTCGATGAGTGTGAAAAATTAGGCATCACCTTAGACAACACTATGCGATCAGTCCTGTCCGGTGAGGTACAGTACTATAGCTCAAATGTAACACTAGGAATCGGTCATTATAACACCGCCACGGACATTGTGACGAGGTTAAACAAGAGTCTTGAAAAGACGTACCTGACAAACGACTTACTTTTTGAAGTCGTAAACATAGACACACCTGCACGCACGTTGAAGTTAAAATCAACGCTTAGTAGAAATATTAAAGACAAAGAGCTGTTCACAATTGTGGCCGAGGGTCGAGGTAGTGCAGCCCTCCAAAGAGACACCTTTCACGAGGCACAACATGACTTGTCCAGCTTAATGTATCAGTTGAAATTGGAGAAATTGGGTGAAAGCTATTCATCCCCAGACATGTGCTATATTTACAGCAATATCGTGGAGCATCAATTTGTTGGGGACACCCAGGCGCGCCTGCTGCGCATTGTACACATTCCCAACCATAGATGGAAGAGTTTGACCATTACATATGATAAGCTCCATTATGTGAATGTTGCGACTAATCTATTAACCAATATCTCAATATACAGGATATAAGAACGATTGAGGGGAAAAAATTTCCCATTCGGTGATGGGAGCTTAACAGTGAAGTTACGCTTTCTTCGCATTCAGTTATAATGACCCGAAAGCCTTTCACAGTCTATCGAGGGGTGAGATATCAGCGTGGGAGTGGGCTTGGATCCATATTTTCAACCATACTACGCACGGCTGTCCCATTGTTGAAGAGGGGGGCCAGATATCTCGGGAGGAAGGCGTTACAATCAGGTTTTATCGTGGTAGAAGACAATAGGAGGAACTAAACCTAAAGAAGCTCTAAAAAAAAACATTTAAAACGTACATAGGACGAAATCATCAAGGATGCAAAAGAGAAAAATGCGTGGTGGCGGAAAGAAGAAGACGGCTGTCCGGAAGTGTTCTAAGCGTATGCCTGTGGCTGATAATTTTTTTTAACTGATATAAGCTGAGGACACTGCTCTCACGAATCATAGGCTGATTACTACATGTCGAGAGAGGTGGCACTATTTCTGACTCGTCAAGGCGCGTTTCATCCATCCGTGTGTCTCACAATGTTGTAAATCGGAATTGTCCCTCTTTGATATGCCCCCTACACAGGTTTCTATTGAGCATAGTGACTTTATTATAATTAACCCATTAAACACAATTAGTTCACCGAGTGCCCCTATAGAATTCGCGATACCCAGCTCAGGCTCATACTTTTTTGATCCAAGCTGTATGCACATGTACACTAAACTGCGTATAGCCCATTCAGATGGAACGGACTGCGATGATAGTTACTCTGCATACCCTGAAACCAACTTTCTACACTCCTTATTCAGCCAGTGTGAGGTGTATTTAAATCAGGGTAGCCTATCTGGAAAATGTCACAAGTTTTCAAAAGAAGTAAATGATACCTTTTTAACTGCCGAGGGCTATTATCAGACTAAAGACGAAAGTAGTATAAATGATAAATTTAGAAATTCTAAAAAGAAGATATACGAGTGTTTTGGACGTCTGCATACAGACTTCACATTCCAGGAGAAACTGCTTATAAATGGGGTGGATATGAAGTTAAAGCTTACCCGCACGATTCCTGAGATCTGCATAAATCTGAGACCTGATCAAGAAGAGGGCGCAAACCCCGTTGTGATGCACATCATTGAAACATCTGCGCGTATGGTGAGTGAAATTAAGTTGTCCGAAATATGTAGAAATTGAAAAAAATTTAATGCACGCAACAGTAAAATACCCAATTAACAGAGTACAGATCAAACTATACACAGTGCCCGCCGGTTGGCCTCGAATCAGCTAGAAAACGTGGCCCTGGGAGTTCTACCTAAAAGGATTTTAATTGGAATGCAGGATCATGCTTCGACGAACGGAAAATATAAAAAGAGCGCCTTTAAATTCGAGAATTTCGGTCCATATTGCCGGTGGCCGTGACGAGCTTGGGATTGGCGTAACGCAGACAGAATTCATCGATCAATTTAACCTTTCCCCATTTGATATTACCCCCGACTTATCTGCTAGTGTAAATCCACACGTAAGTCCACAACAAAGTGGGAACATCTCAGTCAGATTGGAGTTCGCCGACCCTATAGACGCGCCTATTAGTGTACTAGTATACCTCGAATCACAAGCTCTAATAGTGCTCGACCGTTTCAGGAACGTTGTCACAGACTTTTAAAATGGACGCGAATACACTCCAGAGAGTAATGAAGAGTGACCGAATCACACCCTCCAAATTTATCGGTGTGTTTGCGAAGAATGAAGCATTGAAATTGCCAACTACGAGAGATTGGTGTAGTCCTATCGTCAATACATTGTGGGGGTGAGGGGATTCATTGGTTTGAAATCTATTTTAAAAATAGGGAAACAATGTACTATTTTGATTCACTCGGCACTCAGCCCTAGAGTGACCCTGTGGTTGTACAATTTATCGAACAGCTACATGTCCCTGAAATTGTCTGGAATCCTTACCGTTTCCAAGGATATTTTATTAATACTTGTGGCATGTACTCTTTTTCATTTCTCCGGCACATGTCACGTGGGAAAGGGATTTATACATTTTTAGAAATTATTCAATTTGTGCGACACTGAGATGAATGACGAATTGGTATGCAGACAGATTAAAAAATCTTCCCATTTGTACGCACTCGATGTATTGTGTAAAGTTTTACGTGTGTATATAATTGTAACTATATTGTGTAAAGTTTTACGTGTGTATATATATAATTATAACTGTAAAATGTCTCCATTAATGTTAGTCTTATTTAATGGACGCTAGTTCTGTAAGCCGAATTGTACTAAAACATGATTTCTACCATTTAATAAATTGAATGAAAATCCAATGTGTTTTGTTCTTAACCACAAAAAACTTACATTAGTTCCTCGATGACCTGGCATTCATTGGACCGGATGTGAGTCAATACCTCGAACTCGGTATTCAGGTCACTGGGTTGGCTGCGCGGTAAAGCCTCCAAATCGTCGTCATTTATTTGCCTTTCATCAAAGCTGCCGTGAAAAGTAGCTATAACATGAAGTTCCGCATCGGTCCTTTAAGGAGAAATTAACATGATTATTCCAAACTGAATCTTTTTTAATTAAAGTTAAATTAAATTAAAGTTTAATTAAAGAGTTACAATAAGAGAAAATGCCGATTATGGCGCCCGGGCAAATTATAATCACAAAGCAGATATCGGATATCAGACTGGTTTCAAAAGTAAGATTAGCTGGATGTGCTACGCATCATCTGCCAGCACAGGGTAACGAGCCCGGGACGGCAGGCATATCTTAAAAGTTTTTAGTAATTCTAAAATCCTACCTGTAGAACTTTCTATAAACTTTTAAGTTATCAGTAACAAGCGTGTAATTAAATTTCACTTTCAAATAATAAAAGTCACTGTCTAAATGACGTTATCAGGAAAGAAGATTAGCTGGGTGTGCTACGCATCATCTGCCTGCCCCGGGTAACCAGCCCAGGACCGCAGGCAAATCTTAAAAGTTTTTAGTAATTCTAAAATCCTACCTGTAGAACTTTCTATAAATTTTTAAGTTATCAGTAACAAGCGTGTAATAAATTTTTTAATAAAATTCACTGTCTAAATGACGTTATCAGGAAGGAAGATTAGCTGGGTGTGCTACGCATCGTCTGCCAGCACCGGGTAATGAGCCCGGGACCGCAGGCAAATCTTAAAAGTTTTTAATAATTCTAAAATCCTATCTGTAGAACTTTCTATAAATTTTTAAGCTATCAGTAGCAAGCGTATAATAAAATTTCACTTTCAAATAATAAAATCCACTGTCTAAATGACGTTATCAGGAGGGAAGATTAGCTGGATGTACTACGCATCGTCTGCCTGTACTGGGGCCTCGACCCCTGGGCAGATATCCTTTCACTCCGTTTTATTACGGCTTCTTATAAATTAACTATCACAGGCACTGAATGAATCGAAGTATAAAGCCCGATTCACAAATTAAACTAATTACTTACATTTCAATGTCCACTTCATCGATTGTTTCTTTCTCGCCGTCACAAATTTCTGCAATGCTTTGTGTTGAATTTAGCGCATTCCGGTCTGCCGATGCGAAAAGATGAAGTGTAGTCAGCGCTGCAGTATCTCCATCTTGAAACAACTGCGGGTAGCCGTAAAGCTGTTGTGATTCACTCATGGTGATATCTGTGGTTACTTGCTGATAAATACAACTCTTGTGGATTCCAGATGAAAATGCCCCCTTTTATATACACTATCCAAATTATAAACATCCACAATAGCCGAATCACGAGTATCCTATTGGCCGTCGATGAAATTTGGGTGACCATAACGCGTAATTGGCTGATCCGTGAATTCTAGGCGTATATATATGAGGGATTTAGTGACGTTGGAAGATAAATTTGGAAATCGGGGCACTCTTATATATACAGGGTGTCCCAAAAAAATGTACTCACACTTTGAATGACAATAAATGCAGTGTTTATTGACATAGATACAAGTCTAATAGGTTAAATTAAAGAACATTACATTAAATTAAAGAAAATTAAATTAAATTAAAGAAAAGTTTAGTCTTTTCCCCCTAGTCTAGTCTACTCATTCCTGCGTGTTCGCAAATGTTCAAACTGATGACCACCATTTTCCAGACACAGCTGATAACGCGGACCAATGGATTCGATAACATTACGAATCATTTCATTTGGAATTGCGAGACATTGTCTTTCAATTTCCTCTTTCAACTCATCGACTGTCGCAGGTTTTGCGGCGTAAACCTTATCTTTCACATATCCCCATAAAAAAAAGTCCATTGGTGTGAGGTTGGTGAACGTGCAGGGAATTCAACGCAACCTCTGCGCCCAATCCATGTGTTCGGATGAGTTGCATCGAGATAGGCCCTTACATCACGATGGTAGTGGGGAGGTGCTCCATCTTGCTGGAAGTAACTCTCTTCGTCACCAAACATCTCTTCATTGCATGGACCGACGGATTCCTGCAGTAAGTTTAGGTAAACGGCACCAGTGACAGTTTGGTCAAAAAAGAATGGTCCTACGATGCCCAATGCTGATATCCCACACCACACTGTAACCCCTGGTAAGTTCAAATGTTGTTCCAAAGTAACATGCGGATTTTGAGGAGCCCAGTAGGTGCAATTATGTCGATTAATTGAGCCATTTAACTTAAAGGAGGCCTCATCGCTCCAGACAATTTTGTCTGGAAACGCTGTATCTTCCGCGCTTTTGTCCAGGTACCATTCACAAAATCCAACTCTCCGGTCAGGATCATCTTCATTGAGAGCGTGGATTAATGTTGGAATGTAACTTTTCCAATGGACTCGTTTCAAATGCGATGGACGCTCGATTTTGGGATTCCTATCTCACGAGCCGATTGTCGTATGGATTTCTTTGGGGATCGGAGGAGGGTTTCCAGCAGTTGTTCTTCTCTTGCGGGGCTGGTGGATGTCCGTGGTCTTCCAGAACGTTGCTTGTGGACGTCCTGAACAGTTCCATCTGCTTCAAACTTATCTCTGATACGAGCAATGGTGCGTCGCGTTGGTGGATCTCTGTGAAACTGTCTTCTAAATTGTCTTTGCACTTCCGTGACGTTTTCGTACTTCCAGTAGCACTTTATGACAAATTTTCTTTCTTCAAAAGTTAGTCGTACGTCTGGCATTATATTCACGTTAGTATGGCCTGAAACAAATAAAATTATATGAGTAAAGGGCTGTCTAAGAGTGAGTATATTTTTTGGGACACCCTGTATATATATATTAACCCCCTCTTCTATGGCCTTGGTTGGTTCGAAGTCGACGGGGGTTCTGGTTAGGAGGCAGCAACGGATTTGTTACTCGCGGTAGTTTCGTCTATACTACTCTCCGAGTTCTTCTATAGTGGCTCGGAGGATTCTGGGAAAACTTACTAAATTATCTGACGGTTCACCGATTCTTCATATAAAGTATCGGGAAATTATTTTTCTCTACTTTATTGACTGGGTTCTCTGAAGAGAGTAAGGCTCGAAGGAGAAACTAAAAAACTTTCTTTTACTGTAATTTACTGCTAAAATGTACAGGTAATTCTCAGCCTCTAAGTTAGATTAGACTTTTACAGGGGGAGAGGTTCAACCTCTTTCGACCATGGCTCAGGCCGGAATTTAAAAGAGAAGAAGCCCTCGGCCTCTTCGAGGAGGGCTCCGACCTCCTCGCTGAAGGGCTGCTAAGACAGGAGTGTCTCTTATTTTACAAATACAAGCATCATATAAGTCTAAATGTTGGGGGAGTGCGGTTGAAGGTTAAGTTCCCCCCGTTTAATGGAGATCTACGTTAAGCCTAATTTTAAACACATGATCAGAATTAATTCATATTCGCTTATTATCGTCAATTACAGTTTCATTAAAGTACATTAATTACATTATATTAAATTATTATCGTTAATTATAGTTCATTAAAGTACATTAATTACATTATATTAAATTGTTATCGTTAATTATAGTTTCATTGAAGTACATCAATTATCATACATTATATTAAAGTATTACAGTTAGTTACAATTAAACAGTTAACTATAGTTTTTTTAGTGTTTCATATTTATAGACAATTAGGATGTTTGGAGTATAACATAAAGTACATGGGCACATACGTTATATATATATATATATATATACACAGGGTGTCCCATAAAACCGGCATCATAGGAAAAATAATAAAAAAAGGCAAAACAAAAGCTTTTATTTACAGAACGTGCTCAATATGTCCACCATTGTTTTCAATACACAAATTCAGACGTGATACTCAGTCAGCAAGCACACGGTGAATGATGTCAGGAGTAATGGTGTTACATGCCCCAATAATGCGCTGCCGCAAATGTTCAACATTCCTAATTTTCTCTGCGTATACCAACGCTTTCAAGTGGCCCCAGAGATAAAAATCTAGTAGCGTGAGATCCGGGCTTCTAGCTGGCCATTCCACAGGCCCTCGACGTCCTATCCAATGACCAGGGAATTGTTGGTACAGTTATTCCCTTACTTGGGTGCTGTAATGTGCAGGAGCGCCGTCTTGCTGGAACCATGTTGGGAAATTTTCTTCTTCGTTGAAGACACTGGGAAATGCTTCTTCCTTGAGCATACGTAGGTAAGTGCCTCCAGTGACATGTTCATCGAAAAAGAGGGGGCCTATGATGCGATCCTTCCAAATGCCACACCATACCATCACCCGAGATGCACCTTGTTCCTTTGAAGAGGTATACCAGTGAGGGTTGTTTTGAGACCAGTAGCGGGTGTTCTGTCGATTTACCTCACCATTTCCATAAAAAGCAGCCTAGTCACTGAACAGAATGGTGGACGGGAAATTGGCATCCCGAGCATATGAATTATGGTTTGTAGAAATAGAAAAATATGAATTTCTCCTATGATGTCGGACTTATGGGACACCATATATATATATATATATATATAGTCATGCGGGTTGCTTCTACAAAGCTTCAATTTAATATTTAGGAGAAATCCAATGACAAGGAGGAATGTAAATGCCATGAAAAGTCTTCTTTAATGCGCAACGTTTCGAGCAATACGCTCATCATCAGGCTAATTTCATATTGTTATTATCTAGCCTGATGATGAGCGTATTGCTCGAAACGTTGCGCATTAAAGAAGACTTTTCATGGCATTTACATTCCTCCTTGTCATTGGATTTCTCCTAAATATTATATATATATATATATATATATATATATATATATATATATATATATATATATATATATATATATATATATATATATATACATAACACACATAATAATGTTTTAGAATTAGAAGCAACTAGAGAGAAGGTGTCAGACTCAGAAGCTCGCTTTTGACGACGTCGGCGGAGTTCGAACGCGAGAAGTGAACGCACTTAAAAGAAAAAGTAAAAATAATACATGTGGACGTATTTACATACGTAACTATGTACGTAATCATGATCATCAGGGGACATGTACGAATGCACAAAGTATTTTACACATATCAGTACGTAACACACCAAGTTGTGTGCGTAGTATAGAGACGAATAAACATGGATTGATAGGTTGATAGGGCATCAGTAGACAATAGGTAGGAGAATGAATAAGTAATAAAATTAATAAAGGATAACGGTCAAGCTAAGATATGGACGTATGGATGAATATGGTCGAATAATAATTTTACTGCATAACACCAGACAGGACAACATATAAATAATTACTTATAGAGAATGAAGTGTTTATTATTTTTAAGGAATTTACCATACATTGAATATGAAAGATAGCCACATACTAAACACGTGATTCAGTATTCAACGTATGGAAAACGTGAAGAGAACTAAATTACTTTATGATGTCATAGCTATTCAAATTATGCCATACGTCAATTCATAATTAATACGCCATAGTTATTTAATTCGTATGTACAGTACAAGTCATTATTGGGAGAATTTAGAAGAGATGAATTAGAGCGATATAGTAATGAATGGTTTATAGCCATTGTACAAAGAGTGAGTGAAACTATTAATTAATTAAATATATACAGTGTGTCCGTAAAGTCATGGTGGGATTTTAAATAGCTATATTATTGCAACGAAACATGATAATGAGATGAAACAATGCCAAATTTAAGAACAACTCTCAAAGTTGTATCTTGTAGTTAGTCTAGGCTAAGCTTAACCTTTATCTCGTAGTTAGTCTAGGCTGTCCACATGCCTATGTTGAACATGAGCGTAATAGCCCGAAAGTTAATGTGTGGTGTGCTCTAGCACGAGATCGAGTGATTGGCCCATTTTTCTTCGCGGAACCCACTGTGACGTCACACAACTACCTCGCTATGTTGGAACATTTTGCAGTACCCCAATTTATTGACAATAATGTCATCTTTCAGCAAGATGGTGCTCCTCCGCCCGCACTATGCCAACGTTGTTCGAGAATTCCTTAATGAAAAATTTCCACAGAGATGGATAGGAAGAGGAGGATGGAAGCCATGGCCTCCACGCTCTCCGGACCTGACACCTTTGGACTTTCATTTGTGGGGTTACGTCAAGCAAAGCGTGTACAGTGTACCCATTAGGGATATTCATCACTTGCACGAGCGAATCACGGAAGCTATCGCATCCGTCACTCCTGATGTTCTTGGGCGTGTGTGGCTGGAATTGAATCACCGCCTAGATGTCTGCAGGGCTACCAGAGGAGCCCATATCGAACTACGTTAAATAAAGTTATTATTTTAGAGTTGTTCTTCAATTTGCCTTTTTTTTCATCTCATTATCATGTTTCGTTGCAATAATATAGCTATTTAAAATCCCACCATGACTTTACGGACACACTGTGTATATATATATATATATATAATATATATATATAGAGAGAGAGAGAGAGAGAGAGAGAGAGAGAGAGAGAGGGTGTCCATAAATGATTACCCTGATTAAAGCATGCTATAACTTTTAAATAAGCACTCGTATTCAAACACAGTTTTAATCATAAGTAGATAAACATACAAAGTTTTGATACATAGTTAATGAACTTAATAAGCTTACACATTTGCACCCCCTAGTAATTATCCTCGTCAATGCTGTTCAAAATGTCAATATCGACTTGTTCACGTTTTGGACGGTCATCAGGCTTCAGTTCTTGAACAATTTGTACCTTGTAGGCGTGTAACTTCAAACGTTTGTGTAACACCTTGTGCACCATAGACTTCGGCATCTTTAGTTGGCATGAAGCTTGTCTCACCGATTTCCTTGGTGACCGTGTGAAAGCAGTTTGAATGTTTTCCACCGTTCCATCGGAAACTGATGGTCTAGCACTGCTCTTTCCCTTTTCCACGTTTCCAGTTTCCAAGAATTTTTTTCATCCACGACTTAATTAACTTCACGTCAGGTGGATTCTTTCCATACTTTGTTCAGAACCTTCGCTGAACACTGACAAGAGATTTTGTTTCTGCAAGCCACACAACACATTGTGCCTTCTCTGTCACAGACGCCATCTTAACTGAACAGCTACTACAGCGCTCCTAGCGGCGAATACGGTAGACGAAACACACCAGCACAGAAACTCTATGCGTGTACGAGATCACCTGTAAAAAGAAAACGGATGTAAGATTCGTCATTAAAACATGAGAGCAATGTTCCCTCTAATTTTTTTTAGTCCGTGTGCGCAAGAAATTTTCGTTGTGCATACATTTAGATTCATGGTGAAAAATTGTGCAAACTTTTCTGAGCGCTATTATCTTCAAAATGAAATATATATATAAATATTAAATACTTAATAAATACTATTTCCATAAAGTGATAGCTCGATCATTACGGTACTATTAAATGGATATTAAAAAACTGTTTACAATATTATATATTCTTAAAAAAGAAAACATTTTATCTATTCTAAAAATATGAATAAAATAAAAAATAGTTAAATAAAATTCAACAAAATAAAGAAATAAAATAAAAATAACTAATTGAAAATGACAATTTTTAGTCATCATTTTTCAAAACAATTTTTAGCATTTAGCAATTTAAAATAGACTATCAAGATTAATACATGATTTTATCCATTCACAAAATAGGAATAAAATAAAAAATAATTATTTTTTATGAATTATGAGATAATTACTATTCGTTTTTATGCAAAAATAAGAAAGAGAAGGTTTATATTCAATGCGTTAATGTATAAAAGAAAAAAAATGCAAATACATAGAGTAAAAAAAATCCGTATTACGTAATTGCGCGGACGTCGGCGAAGTCGGGCGGAAGGGGTTAATACTTAAAAGAGCGACTATAGAGTATGTTGATGCAAATGGTCAGACCTTGTGTGACGGTATATTTTTGAAATTACTTCATTTACTGTCGTGACTCATGATACGCTTGAGCCTGTGCGCATTTTATTTTGCTGTGTGCGCGGGTTTCACAACGCGTGTGCGCGCGCACACGCGCACACCTTAGAGGGAACATTGCATGAGAGCATACTGTTTTCAGGGTAAACATTTATGGACACCCTGTGTATATATATATATATATATGTGTGTGTATATATATATACTTATACGAGTATACAGTAAATATTAAGGAATTGGGTACATTTGAGGAAGAATTAAGTAAATGAATGAAGAAGTACAAACATGGGTTCACATCATGTCACATGCGATGTGTAGGGATGAGGGTTAGATGCAAGACAACAATAATTAATTATCATAAAGTCTATAATAAATGGAAAATGGGCATATGGGTAAAATTGTGATGGAAATGTTAAACGATCTAAACCATCGAGTGTCTTGTTTGTACTTTGGAGGAATGAAATTAAGGGACATTCGCTTCTCACAACGAACCTCCAATGACACAAACATGGATACGACTTAACCACAGAAATGGTAGGTCGCATGGTTGTGAAACTGCAAAAATAGAAAGCAACAAATAAAATTTTTATCCAAATTCGCTTTAATCGATTTTGGTTCTTATGTAAAAATGAATATTTGATTATATAGGAATTATTCATTGTTCATTTTTACACACACACACACACACACACACACACACACATATATATATATATATATATATATATATATATATATATATATATCTATATATATATATATGAGGGATCTTACAACCATCTAGAAATGAAAATAAATTAAAATTTAATTGTTGAGGGGTTATGGAAAGAATGGCCGTATCATAAACTTCTGTTTTATTATCTTACCTGTGGTGTGTATATATTTAGTGAGATTGGAAAATAAATTTGGAAATCGGTAAATTCTCTTCGTTTTAAAGTTTATGGGGGATTAGTAATAAAACTCCGTAAACAGGCTCAAGATATGCGTTTTAAGATTTTTCATTAATTTTAAATAATGGCTGGAAGCGTAAAGTAAGGCGGATGCGAAGACAATTTAGTGTAAATGTATTTTACTCTGTTTTCTATAAAAATTACCAGTTACTTAACTTTGAATTGGCGGGAATTTCTTTATAAAAATAATATAAAAGTGTATAGAAAGGATTTGCTGAATGTTATTCTATGAGAATAATTTACCAAATTTAATATACGTTTTTAGTATATCTGTTGGCTATTATTAAACCTGCTTTCATAAGGTAAATTTAATATATAGATTTCTCAAATCAAAAGAATGAATATTAAGATGGATGAAAAAATTGTACGAAAACGAGAACCGCATCGGGCCCGTGCTCGAGGCCCGGCGATTGCAACCGGCGCTCGGTAAGCGAACATCCTTCTGCATGTTGTTGGAGTAATGTGCAGTGTAAAGACCCTGTGTATTTCTTTTATTATTAGATGCGTAGCACACCCAGCTTCCGCACAATTGGTTAGTAGATACAATGGGTACTCTGGGTGACCTAGTGGTTAAGATGCTGGGGTGCTGGATTCCCCGTTAAACCGTAGGTCTGGGGTGGGGTGAAAAGTTTGACCTTCGTCAGAATGAACAATTCGGGTATTTTTTGTCTTTCTTGGAATAAAAAGAAAAGCGCATATGGCTGTTCAAGCGTTGTATACACTGTACCATCTGGCTGATAATGCTTGGAGGCGTCCTCTCTCTCCTCCTCCTCTCTCTCTTAGGTTAGGTATACCCCTTTGGTGGGTGAGGCCGTCCCACCTTCTCCCCCAAAGAGGTCAGGTGGACTCCCCCCCCCCCGGCTTGCTGGTGGAGTTCCCCTCCCCCCTTTCTTTTTTTTGCACCCTGGAGTTGGCACTGGTGGGTCTTGCAACAAGAGTGGGTTGGCACTGGGGTTAGCACTGGCACTCATTGCAACATTGCATCATTGCATTGCACTCTAACCTTTTGCCCCCATACTACTAGATGGAGCACTGTTTCGTCAACACTTTGCCCAAATATACTCAACGGTCCATTTTCAGCCACTGTACGATCATTTGGCAGGAACCCTGACGACGCGCCCTATTGCACCAGCGAACACTTCCTCAAACACTACGTTTTTCCCCCAACTCCTACGGGAAGACTTAGAAAGCATTCTTCAAGCAAACAAGTACGCACGCACTCACGTACTCACACACACATCCACGTAACGGGCACACTGCAAACACCGCATAAACTTGGCACAGGGTTGCGGTCCCCTGCCTTCAGCTCTGCTTGCATTATTCCGTGGAATGCCCATTTTTTCATGCTTGTTTCCATGAACGACGCTTTTTCTTTCCCTTCGGCAGGAGCATTCATCGACGAGAATGACTATGCGGCGAGCTTCGGGCACCGCGTGCGAACTCAATACAGTTTCCCTTGCCCCTTCTTGTCTCCTTTTCTCTCCCACCCGCTCAGCTTTCCTACCGTACCCCAACCCCATCCTCCTGTGAACCCCCACACCCCACTACAGCCGCGCCTCCTCTGCCCATCCCCCCAGTTCGAGATGATCCTTCACACCCCTCCTGCGACAGGAATCCCACCAAATAACAGGCCTGGCGTCAGAATTCGGAATGGCCGTGTCAGTTTCTCTCCGAAATGGTCATTTTTTTGTATTGCACCATTCCATGGCACTGGTGGGGGTGAGGGAACTATCTCTAGAGGCAAACGAAATTCCTCTTCCACGCCTATTTGTTTTATGGCTGGAAATTGTTAACAAGGATATAAAACTCAAACACGTGGCCATGGAACAGGCGCACGGAGGAAACACAGATTTTGTGGTATTTCCAGAAATGCACGCCAGAGGACGTCACGAAGGCCTATAAAAATGCGAGTTCTTTCTCACATCTCTCACTTGCCCTACTCTCGTTTTTGTCGTCACATCTCGCTCTCAGCTCCTTCGTCAGTAATGTCACTCGTAGGTGAGCGGCCCGGCGTTCCTCCAAGGCTCCGGTTGAGCATACACGAAGTCTATCATCAAGTAAACAACATCACTGCTGTAGGAGTTTCCGCTGGCCCCCTTTTCAACAAGTTTCAATCGGCCCTCAACACGCATCCTCTTGCCGGCAGGCCAGTCCGCCTTCAGATGCATCTACTTCGAAGCTCAGGTCCGTAAACCCTCTCGTAGAACACAAGCCCATTTGGTTTACCTTTCTGTCTTCGAGTTAAGCAACTCCCACGTAGCCTAGATAACTTCAGTATATACCATCAGCCTAGCGAATAGGCTATCTTCAAAGTGTTCCCAAACAACCGGCTAACTAACTCTCTCATTACGACTGCAGTAGGTCTATTCAATTATTTCACTCCATTCAATTATCTTAGAGTATTTGTATCCGCTTGTTTATTTGCTCAATTATGCATTTTATTTTTACTTGCCTAATCCGTTTACTGTACCAACACCGTATTTTCATTACCTTAGTTATTATTGGCTTAATTACATATTATCGTGTGTTCATTGCCGCAAATCTCATTAGCCTAACTAAATTAGTGTTTCTTGTCATTATTGTATTTACTTAATGCTGATACTGTATAAACCATTGCTCATTGCTAATAATCAGTCATTGTAATATAACACAATTACCGTATACATAACTGTTAATTACTGTGAACAAATAATTCATTTATTTTTCTAATTAAACACAAAACCACAGTCATTTCTCTGTCCTTATTAAATATTATTGTTTGGGCTGTGCCCAAGTAGGTGACCCTAAGTATTTGTTTCAATTTAATCCTTTAATTATAGTAAGCCTATTTTCTAGGCCACTATAAATTGGTGACCCGGAGGCTAATATATATATATATATATATATACAAAGTAAATAGTGCAGCGCAGAGGAGGGTTCGGTCGCCTGTCGCAAGGCAACGTCCCGAGCAGGTGTCTTACTACTACACCACCGACGGAAAACCAAAATATTTCCTTATAAGTGTAGTTTTTTAGCTAAACTCGATTTATCTTGTGCTTTCATCAGAAAATATACTAGTTTTCATATAAAATTCATCTCGGTTATTGTAATTTTCTATGCTACAATTTAGTGAGGGGTTACTAATGCATTTTCTGATGAAAACGCAAGATAAAACGAGTTTCGCTCAAAAGCCACAGTTGAAAGGAAATATTTTGGTTCCCAGATGATGTAGTGGAAAGAGACATGTTCGGGACGTTGTCTTACGACACAATAACGAATCCTCCTCTTCGCTGCACGCTTTATTTGAGTCTTCGTATAAAATCAATCTACGGTTATTTTGTATTATTATTATTATTATTATATATATATATATATATAATGTACAGTATACCAATGGTTGTCTTTACGGTGGATGCTTCCCAGTCACCCGAGACTCAGTACCAACCACCACTTTTCCATTCAGATCACTCATTACAATCCTTCGGTATGCGTTTCCCATTTTTCCAATCTCATCATTTAGCACATTCTAGAGTTCATCCTTCTCTTCTCGACATGTGACATCTTATGGCGCATATGTTACAATCACTGCTACTTTCACTCTCTTAAATTTAAACTTAGCATACAGACATCTATCATTAACACATTTATACTTTCTCCTATGTTCATCTCAATCATCTTTCATTAGTAGAACAATATCCCGCTCTTACCTCTTCTTCTTTCCTCCATACCTGATTTCACACCTTTCATTCTTTCCCATTCCACATCAACCTTTTCTGTCTTCAATGCGTACAAACCAAATAAGCCAAAACGTCGCAATAAATCTTGGTCTTTTTCACTCTTTGCATCTTCACTTGGACGCCAGACATTCCATACTGTCGCACAAACTTCCGAGGGCAATTGTTGGAGGGTGCACTGGCAGCACTGCCCAAGTGCGAGACTTCATTATCGCTCGTGGGGAGTATTTTTCGATAGATGGAACCCCAGCCCAGTCCCAACCCTGTTAGACACAGGAAAGCGGAGGATATAACCTTGTCCCTAGGGAATATTTAGAAATTTAGGTAATTCTGTTAGGGTAATATTCGTTTTAGCACACATCGGTGTTTTTCGACTAAAACATATTTTTATGGTCAAATTGTAGTCGTTTTGCACGGATCTGACATCCGTTTCCTGTATAAACGTGTACTTTTTGAGATATCTTCATTTGAAAATATCTAGTTTGGTTAATATGAGTTTTATCGCACTCAGAATATCAAAAGCAAATATAATTATAAAATATTAAAGCATAATTTTCTCATCATTTTCATATAAGTCACTATGCTCGCAGATGTGTACTTAACAAATTATGTACATTTGAATATTATGACATTTTTGCATTTTTTTTCCCCGCCCTTCCAATATTTTGATTGGTGACGTCATGAGAACATGATATATGAGCTAGATTTTTTAAGTTCTTAGGCCTTTTAAGTTGCTAGTCTACTTCTGTTAGGTTTTGATAGATGTTTGTGGCGATGACATGTGAACGGTGCGAATATTATTTTGAGGATTTAATATACTTTAGGCTAGGTTAGCCAGGGTTAGGCTAGGTTAGCCAGGGTTAGGCTAGGTTAGCCAGGGTTAGGCTAGTTTAGCCAGGGTTAGGTTAGGTTAGCCAGGGTTAGGTTAGGTAAGGTAAGGTTAGGTTAGGTTAATTAATACCAAAATTAATTAACCTAACATAACCCTGGCTAACCTAACCTAACCCTGGCTAACCTAGCCTAACCCTGGCTAACCTAGCCTAACCCTGGCTAACCTAGCCTAAAGTATATTAAATCCTCAAAATAATATTCGCACCGTTCACATGTCATCGCCACAAACATCTATCAAAACCTAACAGAAGTAGACTAGCAACTTAAAAGGCCTAAGAACTTAAAAAATCTAGCTCATATATCATGTTCTCATGACGTCACCAATCAAAATATTGGAAGGGCGGGAAAAAAAAATGCAAAAATGTCATAATATTCAAATGTACATAATTTGTTAAGTACGCATCTGCGAGCATAGTGACTTATATGAAAATGATGAGAAAATTATGCTTTAATATTTTATAATTATATTTGCTTTTGATATTCTGAGTGCGATAAAACTCATATTAACCTCTAGTTTTTATCTAGTGATTTCACCATTTTTTTATTTTTTCGATGTCAGATTCGTGTAAAACGACCAAAAATTTACCAGAAAAATATGTTTTCGTCGTCGAAAAACACCGATGTGTGCTAAAACGAATATTTACCGAGAAATTACAGGCTTTCCTTGCTAGGTTAGGGCTACGTTATGGTTAAGTTAGGTTAAGGTTAGATTAGGCTAGGTTATTCATTATGAAAAGATGAAAACGTATTTTACTGGTCAATTTTTAGTCGTTTTGCACGAGTTTGATATCCGTTTTCTGTGCAAATGCGTAGTTTTTGCGATATCTCCAAGTGAAGATATCTCAAAAACTACACCTTTGCCCAGGAAATGGATGTCAGATTCGTGCAAAACGACTAAAAATTTACCAGATAAATATGATTTCTTCGGAAAACACCGATGTATGCTAAAACGAATATTTACCTTCTGCTAATATTATCAAGAATTAGGGTGGCCAGACGTCCGACTTTAGGCGGACAGTCCGCCTTTTGAGCACTCTGTCCTTAGGGCGGTTGATGTAGTGTATTTAGATTTTCAAAAAGCGTTTGACACCGTACCGCACAAAAGACTCATTGAAAAAACTAAGGCTCATGGAATCAGGGGTGTAGTAATAAATTGGATAGAAGAGTGGTTGCGAGGTAGGAAACAGAAGGTGGTCGTTCATGGAGCGGAGTCGCGTTGGGCTAATGTAGCGAGTGGCGTTCCTCAGGGTTCTGTATTGGGCCCCTTGCTTTTTCTTACATATATTAACGATTTAGATGTCGGCCTAGTCAGTACAGTTTCAAAGTTTGCGGATGACACGAAGCTGGGTGGTAGGGCGATTAATGACGAAGATCGAGGTAAAATCCAGAATGATCTGAATAAAATCGTTGATTGGTCACTCACATGGCAAATGAGATTTAACGTCGATAAGTGGACAATTTTACATATAGGTTCGCGTAACAGTAATTTTGCGTATAGTATATCAGGGAAAGAGTTGATAAGCGTAGAGCAGGAAAAAGATTTAGAAGTTATAGTCACTGGTGATTTAAAAGTAGCGAAACAAAGTACAGCAGCGGTCAATAAAGCGAACAAAGTGTTAGGTTTTATAGCTCGGAATTTTGAGTACAAATCGCGCGATATTATAGTTCCTCTTTATAAATCATTAGTTAGACCCCATTTGGAGTACGCGATCCAATTTTGGAATCCGCATATGCACAAAGATATAGACAAAATCGAAAGAGTTCAAACTCGAGCAATTAAGATGATTCCGTCGCTTAGGTCAAAGTCGTACGAGGAAAGGCTTAAAGAGTTAAAATTGACTACACTCGAGACTAGGAGGCTAAGGGGTGATCTAATCCAGGTTTTCAAAATTATGAATGGGTTCGATAACGTAGACAGAGATAGCTTTTTCGAAATATCTCAATATAATAGGATTAGAAATAACGGGTGTAAGTTGACAAGTAGAAGGTTCGAGACAGCAGTTGCCAAAAACTTTTTTACGCATAGAATAGTACTAAATAGGTGGAATAGTTTGCCGGTAGAAGTAATTAGTAGCACGTCTATAAACATGTTTAAAAATCGATTAGACGCCTGTGTTGATAGATTGGGTATAGTTTAAGGTAGTAAAATTAAGGGGTGGATAAGATAGATTTTGATTCTCTTTTTATTAAGCCTTTTCCTCAGAAGTGATCAGAATGGGTTCCCAGACATCGTCAGAAACTGTCAGCTATCATTGTCCTTCATCAGGAAGGCTTGAGTAGCCGTCAAGATTGCTACCAGAGGTTACGCCTGTCATGTCACTGTCTCCAAGATCATTAAAAGGTGGCAGAAGACAAGTAATTATAAAACAAGAGCACGATCATGACGGAAGGTATAGTTACTGTTAACACTGTTATCGCAGGAGATTTCACACATTTTTGTCTCCATTTATGCGGAGAGACAGTAGAACAGATATAGTACAGGCGTGTATTAAAAAGTTTTACCTTTGGAAAGATGCCAAGACACTTAGACTAAAAACAGACATGAGAGCCTACTTAAAAGAACGTAAGAACTGTACAGACTTTTCAAACACGCTTCTTGAAATAGGAAAAGGAAGATACTCAATTGACGACTGAAATGACTAGCTGATCAAGTTAACCAATGCTATATGTGAAACGGTAAAATTGCTAACAGATCCGAAGCACAGTATTTACCCAGACTTACATCTTCATGGAGGTGACAATGAGTGGTTAAGCAAACGCTCAATTTTTACCAGGGGGCGTAATTCGGGTAAAAATGTTAAGGGGCGGGGACGAACACAATCCTATTATTAGAAGCACTCATTATCTATGGGAATAACTATAAAAGTTGGTGGGGGGTACAACTTTTATAATTACTTCCATAGATAATGAGTGCTTCTAACAATAGAATTGTGTTTGTCCCTCCCAATTTTTTACTCCAGTTACGCCCCTGATTCTTACATCTTTGAATGAAACGGCAAATATGATTAATCGTGAGCTTCTTCAAGAATTACCAGGTTCTGTGAGAGTTTATAAATCCACTGACAAAGTTGTTGAAGGTGATGACAGCGTTATGGTATATCCACCAGAGTTTCTCAATAGCTTAGAAATATCAGGGCTTCCATCACATGAACTTGAATTAAAAGTAGGAATAACTATTATGGCACTACGAGCAATAACGGACAAGGTGCAAAATGGAACAAGAATGATAGTTACCCAGCTCCTCGAAAATGTAACTGAGGCTGTCATTACTTCAGGATCCAATGCTGGCAGTAAGGTCTTAATACCTCAGATTCCTCTAATTATAACAGACAGTACTTATCCCCTTGTAGTTTCAAGGCGCCAATTTCTAATCAGATGTTGTTTTGCAATAACTATTAACAAAGCACAAAACCAAACTTTCAATGGAGTCGGGGTCTTCTTGCCAGTATCTGTGTCAGGGCTACTTCTAAGACAGTTTTAGTGGGTAGGTTAAAATAGTTTTTTTTTGTATTTGTATTTGATCACAAATAACACAAATCAAATCAAATGTATATGTTAATGCGTATATACTCATGTGATCATATATACTCATATATATGCTCATATTTTATTTTAGTAGGAGGGTGAAATCATTTTGTACGTATACAACTGCCCACCCACCCGAGGTATTATGTTCTGTTTCCTTATGTTTGTAAACTTGCAGGAAACAAATTACGTTTTTGTAAAAATTTACTCTTGGTTAGTTATTAAAAAAGTATTTTTTTTTTCTCAAAATAATGAATAAACAAATCAATTTCAAGCAAGATTTTGCTGCTTACCTTCAGCGTAAACGGCATCACGTTTTAAAGATAAAAAACGAAGGTCCTTTGAATAAATAAGTGATTATATGTTAATTAGCATCATACCTTATTCAGAAATAAAAAGGGAGTTATTATGGCCATTTTGCAGAAACTCTTATTTTCAGTAGATTTGCGTAACTTCATTCTATTTTAGTTAATTTCACTTGCATAAATAACTGTGTATTGAATCCCTTCTCACAATAAGTGAAGGGAAGGTCGGGGGTTTGACTCTCGATTGTGTTGGTAATAATATTAATAATCGATGAATTAGCGCAATGGGCTGCATTACTCTGTCCTGAGCACTGTGTCAGTTTCGGGCCCTTCTCACTCATCATTATTTAATCCCTTCATATTAACTGCTGGTCTATTTACATAAGCATTTTAGACAATGCTTGTTGTCTCTAGTCTCTAGACTATTTCTAGTATCATATTCTAATCTTCTCGTTCGTACATATTCTGTTGCAATTAATTTTGAAGGTTTGAAACTTTTGTTTCGCGGAAAGCTGTTTTTCATTAATTGGAAAATGTGAAAGAGTTTTTTTATTTCTTTGTCTGAGTCCGTTTAAGAGAGAGAAAACTTGTTCTCATGAAATCCTAAACTAATATCCTCAAAAGGATATTATTTTTGTTTTTTATTATTATTAGTTTTTTAACTATAAAATAACCTTAAATTAGTTCTGCTTTTATTTTATTCGTTTTTATTAATTTGTGTTTATCGAGCATTATTTTTTCCCCGAGACTAAAAGTGGAAAATGGTTGAAGAATAACAATGGAAAACATACAGATCTTACACACACACACACACACACACACACACACACACACACACACAACCTAGTTAATTCCTATACACAAATATTAAGATCCATTCAGCTTTAAAAGCATCTTCTAATTGAACCATAAAATTTACATACCAAAGGGCGACTCTTGGGAACCGGGACCACAGACTTGATTCTTTACAGCTCACTCTCTTCCCTCACCTCGTTGGGGACGCTCGAAATGGAAGCTAAATTATGGGCAGGAACGCCTTTCTACACACTGTGCCAAAGTACATCTAGATATAGTCAGAGGATTTGAAACAAATTTCATTCCACGATTCATTTTAAATTTATTATTTAAAGTTATTTTTACACTCTTAATTCGTGTTTTATTTATAATTTTTTATTACTTCATACAAAGTATTACACTACAAATAAGTTATTTCACTATTAGTGAAAATGGATTAAATTTAATTAGTTATTTATTAATTAAACATTTTCTTTGTTGAAAGTTTTTTGTTAAGTATCGTACTGGGTATGAGTGTACAGTGGATTGTGCATTGATGCCCTTCTGCGGCACTGGCCAAATGCATCCTCCGACTCACTCGATGTCGCAGCGACATCGGAAGAAGTATTGGATGCTCCTGTCGGAGGTAAGGGAACGGAAGAAGTGTCTTTGAAGAGTGTGAGAGATTCGTTCGAGCAGGAGAACTGCTCTGGGACTCCTGCTGGGGTTCCTTGAAAGTTGTTTGGGTTCGGGAAATCGCATGCTGGAGGGATTGGAAACGGATTCGGAACCTGGGGACACACCTCCGCTATCAGCTCCGCTTGATTATCGAATGGAGGGGTGAAACCTGGTGGAGAATGGAGTTCCACTTTCCATTCACTGGTTGACCTTGACATCTGAAGAGAAATACCAATCTTTTATTATTTGCAGTTTGCTCGTCGCAGCATTTCATTGATTATGACAGCGAATGATAGCCTCTAGAATCCCTCTCCCCCCACAGTGTGGAAGGGACTCGGTGGGAATGAACTCCGGGAGCAATAACAAGGTATGATCACACTCAGTGTCATTTCCATGATTACTTCCAACTCAATATCATTCCCATTCCCGACCGTGATCCGCAAATGCAAATATTGTACACAAAAGGAAAATTTTCAAATTAGGCATTTTCAAATCGGTCTCTTCCCACTTCATGTCATTCTCATTCTCATCCACGGCTTTCCCACTTTGGTCTGGGTTAGGTTAGATAGGGTTAGGTTAGGTTACGATAGGTTAGGTTAAATTAAGTTGCTAGGAAATATTAGCCATTCCCATTTGGCGCCTTTACAGCGAATGATAATGGAGCGACATTGTTTCTGAAATCAAGAAATACTTTCTCAAATGTAGATTTTTCATTATATACATTTTCCTTTGCGGACCACAGATGGGAATGGGAATGAAATAGAGCTGAGCATAATCTAGTCACAGCTCAACTCCGGATCTAGGACAATTGCGTCCTGGTCAAATGCGTCCCGGACAAATGCGTCCCGGTCATTGGCGTCCCTGGACAATTGCGTCCCGGACAATTGCGTCCCGGACAATTGCGTCCCGGACAATTGCGCACTTCTCCAACTACTATATGAAATTTATTTATTAGAGAAGTGAATAGAAAGTTAGTATCGGCATTTCAAATATACTTTTCATTTTAACCTATTAAACTTGTTATATGTTCATAAGTTCTGTTCGAAACTGTTCTCTAAAACTTTATCCATCATCAGCAACATCATTGTCAAATTTTATGGGTTACGTCCACTTAAGATAAAGTTAGTTTCGTTAGTTTTAACGAAAATATCACAACTTAACCTAACTAATCGTCAAGGGCATACAGTTGACCTAACTGGGCATTCAATTAATCTAACCGGGCATTATATCCCATACAAAATTACAATAAGAAACATACTTGTCCCTCGTCATTGGCGTCCCTGGACAATTGCGTAGGTGAAGTCACAATTAACTTTCTATTCACTTCTCTAATAAATAAACTTCATATAGTAGTTGGGGAAGTGCGCAATTGTCCGGGACGCAATAAAACCGGACGCAATTGTCCAGGGACGCCAATGACCGGGACGCATTTGTCCGGGACGCACTTGACCAGGACGCAATTGTCCTGTCACCCTCAACTCCAACCACGGTGGACGTAGGAGCCGAACCTAGACCTTCCAAACCTGAGTTGAATCTCGAACCAGCCGAATAACAAGAAGTATCGTAAGATAATGTGATTTTTTTTATGCGGGGAAACAGGGGCCAAGGGCGAACACCCACAAAAACACCCCCTATAGAGGAAGAACAGAAACAAAATCAAGGTCCAAGGTACTCCACATGCATGGACACTCTGCGTTTGAAAGGTTAAAGGTCATAGATAGGGGGAAAGATGGATTGAATACGTGTTCCAGAGTTGACCGGTTGAGTAAATGAAAGATTGAAAATACCGATTAACCCTTGCGTGAGAGAGTTGGACAGAAAATGAATGAGAATGTGTCGAAAGCCTGCTATCCTTATAGGAGGAGGCATGTAGTAAGAGAGTTCAGAAGAGCAGTGTCTGTTGTAATGGCGATAGTAAAGAGAGAATGAGGCAACATTGCAGCGAAGAGAGAGGGCTTCAAAACAGTCAGTAAGAGGCGGGAATTAATGAGCCTTTGATTCCACCCTTCAAGTAGAGTTGTGAGTGTTGAGTCACCCAACACATGAGAAGCGTACTCCATACAGGGGTGAACAAGACCCTTGTACAGAGACAGCAACTGAGTGGGGATAAAGAAACTGCGGAGCCTGCACAGCACAACTAACCTCTTAGAAGTTGTTTTAGAGAGAGAGAGTATGTGATCTTGCTAGGAAAGAGCACGAAGAAATGAAACGCCAAAAGTGTTAAGAGAAGAGGAAGGATTGAGTTGTGTATTATTGAAGATAAGGGAGAGTCGTATGGAAGATTGTGACGAGTAGACAGATGGAGGAACTGAGTTTCTGAGGCATTGAGATAGTAGAAAGATCAGATGTTAGGCGCACCATAGCAGTCCTACGCGGAAACATGCTGAGAGGGACATTTTGTGAAGCAGGTGGAGAGGTGAAGGGTGGAATCATTGGTATGGGAATGGATAGAACAGGAAGTGTGACTTAATAGATCATTGATAAATAAAAGGAAAAGAGTAGGTGGCAGGACAGAACCCTGAGGAGCACCACTATTTATACCTTTCGGAGAAAAACAGTGGCCATCTACAACCGTAGCTATAAATCGGCTAGAAAGGAAATTAGAGATTTAGAAATTTAGAAAGGCAAGAAATCAAAGCAATTGGACAATAGTTGGAGAGTTGAGAGTGGTCACTCTTCTTTGGGACAGGCTAGATGAAAGCTAACTTCCAGCAGGAAGGAAAAGTACCAGATGAAAGACAAAGACGAAAGAGTTTGCCTAGGCAGAGTAGCAGCACAGAAGCACAGTTCCTGAGAACAACAGGAGGAGCACCATTAGGACTACGCCTTCCTAGCGTTGAACCCACATAATCTCACAATCTAGAGAGTTGATTTTATGATTACTTCCCACTCAATGTCATTCCCATTCCTGTCCATGGTCCGCAAATGAAAATGCACAAAATAAAATAATCCACATTTGGGCATTTGGGAAAAGCGTGTTTTGATTTGAGAAACTGTCACTCCATTTTCATTAGTAGTAAAGGCGCCAAATGGGAATGGATAATATTTCCTAACCTAACCTAACCTAACATAACATAACATTAACAAAACATAACCAAACCTAAACTAACCTAACCTGGACCAAATTGAGAAAGCCGTGGATGAGAATGAGAATGACAATTTGGAAATAGACCGATTTGTAAATGCCTCCAGTGACATTCTTTTCTTACTCTCGGCTTTCCCACTCTTCGGCACGGGATGACATTGAATGAATGATACCGATTTGATTAGTACAAAACACAAAATTGAAAAATATTTCTTGTAATTTCGGACAAAACTTTGCATGTCCTTTTCAGAAGCGAGAAGTCAATACGTTTTGACCATCGTCTAATTTTATTTCATGCCAGCGCCTGTAGCTCAGATCGTTACACCGCTTCCCTTAAGCGAAGTGAACACGCTGAGATCGGGGGTTCGACTCTCGAAGATACTTGTTAATAATAATCCAAGAGTTAGCACAGTGGGCAGCATTAAGCCCATATCACAAGGTCGTTTGTTTCCGGTTTTTCACGTTTGAATCGTGCCCCGCTTAAAGCCGATTGTGGCCATTTACGTATTAATCGTCAACAATCAGGGTTTGAAAAACTTTAAAATTCTTGTCGCTGAATACCAATGAATACATTCCATACACGTCCAAATCCCGATTGTTGCCGATTAATGTGTAAACAGCTACAGTCGGTACTCAGCAGGGCACGATTCAGAGGTGTAAAACGGCAACAAACGGCCGTGTGATATGAACTTTCTGGCCCTCCTCACTCATTATTATTATTATCAAAAGCATTTCATACTTTTATTTTTCAAAACTGAATATTCGTGACTCATCGACATATTAAGAACGTGTTGAAGATTTCGTTGCATAACTCCTTCATTTCTGAACTACACCTCACTAATATTTACTGTTTCTTACTTTTATTTTCGAACAATTATTGTTCAGGATCGACCCGCATTCGACCCCTCCGCAGAATTTTGCTTTATTTGGGGAATCTGATGTAGGAGAGAGTTGCTTTTTATACTGTATCAAAAAATGAATTTACAAGACACGAAAACATACTCTCTTTTTTTTCTAGTAATAAAAAATTAATTGAATAAAAAGTCTGAATATTTTTTCGTGCATTTTCGGCGACGAAATGAAACTGAATGAAACGAAATCCACGAACTGTTTTAGCAAAAACAGCCGTTTAAAAACCGGAAATTATACAACAAATAAAAGCATCTTAAAAGCTGTACTTTCCTTTTTTTTAATGCCACACATTAGCTCTTATTAACAATATATATATATATATATATATATATATATATATATATATATACTGGGTGATCCAGATAAAATGGACCCATAAAAAAAAGCCAAATATTCTTAATATTTAATTCCTTTCATAAAAACTATATATCATTCGAAAGAGTAGAGTTACAAGTTTATTATGAAATATTTATTTTTTAAAAATGACTCCTTTCAAATGTGCTCCATTAGTTGCCAAGCATTCCAGTGTTCTCGCTTGTAAGTTCTGCATCACTTTTGCAAGAGTGTGCGGTGGTATGGCCTGTATCTCATTTGTGATGGCAGCCTTCAATTCTTGCAAGGTCGTTGGGTTATTTCTGTAGACCCTACTCTTTAAATATCCCCAGAGATAATAATCTAAGGGAGAAAAATCCGGAGACCTTGCGGGCCATTCAACGTCTCCAAATCTTGAGATTAACTCGCCTGGAAACGTTTGACGCAAAACTGCCATGCAGTTCCTCGTGGTATGGCAGGTAGCTCCGTCTTGTTGGAACCAGTGGTTTTCTAGACAAAGATCTCTTAATTTAGGAATAAGGAAATCGGTCAACATTTTTTCGTTGCGATCACCATTTACAGTGACCGTGTTTCCGGTGGAATCCTCGAAAAAGTACGGCCCTATGATCTGAGATGCAGTAAGACCACACCAAACAGTTACACGCTGACTATGCAACGGGACTTCAGTAATATTCAATGGATTTTCTGTTGCCCAGAAACGACAATTTTGTTTGTTTACAGTTCCATTCAAGTGAAAATGGGCTTCGTCTGACATAATCAAAGTTGCTAGAAAATTGGTGGTGTCATTTACCTTCTGTTGGATCATTGACAGAATTGTCGTCTTCGTGCGAAATCTCCATCGTTTAGTTGTTGCACTGTTTGAATTTTATATGGAAAGAGCATTAAATTTTGCTTGAATATACGGTGTGTTGTTCCATATCCAACTCCTAACAGCTGAGAAGCACGTCTGATGCTTATGTTAGGATTATCCTGTACAATTTCATGAGTTCTGTTAATGATCTCGTCTATCCTTGCTGTGCGCACTCTTCCAGTTGGTTTTCTTTTTCCAATGCTGCCAGTTAGGGAAAAATTTCTGACACACCGACGGATTACTTTCTTAGAAGGTGATTTTGACATCTGAAAATTTGTCTTGAAAGATCTTTGAGCTGAAACTACACTTCTTCCATGCTCATAATATTGCTCAGTTATGAAACGCAGCTGATCCACAGTCCACGCAGTCATCTTGAAGGGTTAGTTTTAACTAACACTTTTATTTTGTTTTGTATCTTATCTTGTCTTGTATTGTCAAAACCTATACAATCCTGTACAAACTTGTAACTATCCTCTTTCGAATGATGCGTATGATTTTATAAAAGGACTTATACTTTAAGAGTTACAGGGGTTTCTTTTGGGTCCCATTTCTCTGGATCACCCTTATATATATATACTATATATTAATCCGGACGAAAGAAATAGAGAAAAATTCCTGTAATGCATGATTCGTACAAACACGAATATCATATTCGCGGTCCCAAGAGGTTTAGCTAAACTCCAGTAAGTCTGACAAGATGACTTATATATATATATATATATATATATATATATATATATATATATATATATATATATATATATATAACACCAGCCTCACAAAAAAATTTTCAATACTGACACTTTGTATGGAAAGGTTGACACTTCTTGGAGTAGACAATTTTATAGTGTCATGTCAATAAAGATTTTTATTCTGTTTATAGTGCCTGCGAAATCTCAAACTTCTCTGTTTCGAAACTTTGATATATCGTTAGGTTTTGGTTAACTTAGTTCAGGTAAAATTAAATAAAGTTAGGTTAAATCAGGGGTCGGGAACCTTTAACAGCTTGAGAGCCACATTAGGGTATATAAAAAATATTAGTAAAATAGAGTCGCTGGTATAAATAGTTTCTTTATAAATATATAATTAAATTAATACTGTACAAGGAACTTTATGTTACATGAATGATTCTAAATAATAATAATAACAACACTGATATTAATGATGATAATATATTAGTAATAATATTAATATTTGAAACAAACATATTGTATTGTATTAGTCATACGTGTTTCATTTCATTTTCCGTTTTAGAGCCAGAGCAGAATGACACGCAAAAGGTTATTAAGCTAGTTGGCGATATCATTATTAATTAAAGGATAATTACAGGAGTTCTGTGGCAGGGACCCAACTCGGAGAAGAGGGTACAACTATCCTGGAGCTCGTGTTGACGACATCACGGACTCCATAGACGAGTTTGGTAAGGATGCTGATGAAAATACCGGGTGTCCCATTCGAAATGAAACAAATTTGAAACCTTATAATATTTTATTGAATGATGCAAACAATGTAATATTCACACAGTAAATAGTCAATGTCATAAGGTTTCATATGATATATGTGAATTATAACATTTAGATACATTAGATACATTGTGCGTAACATAATTTTTCCTTTTGTTAAGATCTTCACATGTTATATGCTGAACAATTTGAAACTTATATGGATAGAGCTGCAGCCGCTTGCGCACGACTCTATGCACAGTTGAACGAGGAATCTGCAGTTCGACGGATGGACTTTCTCGGGCTACTACCAAAGGCGCCGCGTATTCGTTCAACATCATCTTCCGATCTTGTTCGCCCTCCAGAGTGTTCCTTTAGAACACTGCCAGTCTCCTCCAAATTTCTTGGTCCATGCATATAGGTCTCTTCTAGTGGGTGGTTCCTCGTGAAAGGTTGTACGGAATCGCCGTTGCACCAGAGTAGGGGACTTCAACTCAACCATCCATAACACACATTTCGCTTTTTCTTGTGGGGTAAACATAATTCAATCTGAAACAAACAAAAAACATTATGACAAAAACTTATGCATATGTTGTAGTAACTGGCAACGTTTCAACATTCTCACATTAATACTTTAAAAACTACAGAGTTTCAAAGTTGTTTCATTTCGAATGGGACATCCGGTACAATATTTATGTTGCAAGTTAGGATTAACGACGTTGAGATTTCCAGGTCAAAGCAGCTAATAGAGAAATACAAGCGACTGATGCGAACTCTAAAAGATAGGACTAATAAGTAAATTTTTTCGGGACTTCTTCCTACAATAGTAGAATCCAACGACTTTTTCAGCAGAGCTACATGAATAATATTGTTAAGTCTCTTTACCAACAGGAAAATGCTGAATTTGTCAGTTTGTGGAGTCATTTTTATAATAAAAGGATTTATTTTTGCGTGATGGTCTTCACCTGAGTGGCGTGGGAGCAGCTCATCTTGGTGGACTTTCAGTGTTTCATAGCTCTGCGATGGCTTTTCAGCAAATAACGGCAAAACTCCTACGCAAGCGATCAGTCTAACATAAATTTTCTCTACAGTGAGCGACTGCTTCCACGAAGAACCTCGAGATTCTACTGCGGTCCTCAAAATTTTATAAATGTATTTTGCATTAGCAGAATGAGATTTTATTGCGAGATGATATTGATCCATCCATCCATCCATCCATCCATCGTGTTCTACCTATCAGGCAGGTCCAACTCATGTGTCCTGTCAAAGTGTTCTATCCTGAGCTATCCTTTTCATTTCATGGTAGTTCCTGCCTGCCTTCAAATCATCCAGCATTGCTTTCCTTTTCCTTCCCCTCGGCCTTCTACCTTCATATCTACCCTCTATCACCTCCTTCAACAATCCTTCTCCTCTCAACACATGTCCGATCCATTTCTTCTGTCTTTCTCTTATCACCTTAATGAGTCTTCTTTCCTCCTTCACCTGTTGCAGTACTTCCTCATTACTTTGGTGTTCCCTCCAGCTTATCTTTAGCATTCTTCTCCAAATCCATATTTCAAAACTTTCCAGGAATTTCTTTTCAGTTGTTTTCAGCGTCCATGTTTCTGCTCCATACAGTACCACACTCCATATCAAGCTTTTTACTAACCTTTTCTTCAGGTTGAAGTTGAGTTTATCTGTAAGTAGTCTTCTCTGTCTCTCAAAAGCTACCTTACCCATACCAATTCTAGATCTTAATTCCTTATTGCAATCTCCATTGTTGGTTAATAAACTTCCCAGATATTTAAACTGTTCAGCTTCTTCTGAGGTTCGATTTCCTATCGTTAGGTTCATTTGTGCTCCTTTCCTTCTTGCAATTTTCATTACCTTTGTCTTGGTCTCATTAATTCTCATTCCGAATTCTTCCGCCGTTGTTGTCAAGCTATTGACCATTTTTTGCAGTCCTTCCTCAGTACTACAAACAAATGCCTTGTCATTTGCAAACCTTACAGATTTGACCAATTTACCTCCCACTCTGATTCCCTCTTCCACATCTGAGAGTGCTTCTATTACACTGCCCAACAAAAAAAAATTTTTTGCTGTTGATTTAATTCTGAGACCTGTTTCTGGATATTGATGTGCTGATTTCAAAAATCACCTTAGATTTTGTTCATCACATCAGGTTTTCGTGCAATGCAATATGCCTATTTTGGGTGATCCATGAAGGGCGCTTATCAAAATTAATGATTTTTGAGACCTGTTAACACCTGTTTTGCTGCAAAGAGATTGTCTTGACATCTCTCATTCTAGGAAGTCCTATAAGAGAAAATTTATCAGCACTGAAAAGTAAGAAAACAAGAAAAAGACAATGTTAAGAAAACTGGTCCCGTGCTTGCTTTAATATGGATTCATTTTTTGCTTATTTAAACACTTTTAATCACTTTATGTGTCAATATTACCATTGTATATTAAAGTTCACTCCCTGCACAATTGTTTACTTTTCCTGCTGATTCTGAGTATGTAAAAACTTATTTTTAGAAAATAAAAAAAATTGAGCCAAATGCGATATCTCCAAAATATCCGTATTTGATTGCTCGAAAACCTGACGTGATAGGCAAAAACTAAAGTGATTTTTTAAATCAGCACACCAAAGTTACCTAAAAACAGGTGTTAGAATTAAATCAGCAAAATTGGTGTTGGGCAGTGTTATCATTGCTTCCGCATAGATGTTAAATAACACGAGGGGCAGGGAGCATCCTTGCCTGATCCCTCTCCCAACCAATCCAGGCTCCGATTCTCCTCCTGCTCCTCCTCCATTGGACTCTGTCAAAAGCTTAAGTCAATAAAACAAACAAATATTTCTTAATCATGTTCCAGCACTCTCTCCCATCATTCTCATAATACCAATAGTTTCTTTTGTTCCGCATTTTGACCTAAATCCAAACTGATCCTCTCCAATGTACTGCTCAGCTCTGTTCGTTAGTCTTCTGGTTAGTATCCTTAGCATTATTTTTGATGGATGGCTGATCAAGCTTATGGTTCGAAATTCTGAACACTTGGTGGTTCTCGGTTTCTTGGGGACTCATAAAGTCAGCAGGCCAGTCTTCACTTTCATACATGTTTCTGCACAATACATTCACCTCCTCTCCAGTATCACCTTCAAGACTCTTCAGAAGTTCTGCTGGTACATCATCTGGTCCTGAGGCCTTGCGATTTCTTAGGTCTTTTACAGCCATCTCTACTTCTCTTTCCAATATGTTCGGTCCCATACAATCTACTTCCACCTCATCTGCTTCCTCCATTTCGATGCTATTATGTAGGTTTGTTCTCTTTATCATACAGTTCTTCAATATACAGTATTCAATCCCTCTCTTCCTTATATCTTCTGGTCTTTTCAGTTTTCTCCATTTCTCCCCTCTATTTCTCGGAATCTTTCAGTGTCTCCTGGGTTTTTCCATGTGTATCTCCTTTTGTGATTTTGGTACCAAGTATTAGTCACCATGAGTTCTTGCCTTCTGCAAAATTCTACTAGCTTTTCTCCTCTTTCATTTCTTCTACCTAATCCGAATGGTCCAATCTTCCTTCCGTTTTTCCCCTCTCCAATCACACTATTCCAGTCCCCCATGATTATTACATTAGTATTTCTTCCATGGCCTTCAATTATTTCCTCTGTTCTAAGGGGTTCCAAAAAACCTTAGCCCCCCCATTTGCAGCTTACATGTTTACTTATATCGAAATAGTTTTTAGTGATTATAAAAATATATAAATTTCTTTATTTATTGCAGGAATTAAAATTACTCTAGCTGATAAAGTGATAATATAATGGCTTCTCAATTAATTGGTGATTCGGAGAGGCAACGTGTGATAGATCGCATACGAGCAATAACATTTCGGGAAGCTCGTGATGCTGGAGCCACCTTTATAACACGTTCATGGGTTGCTACAAAGTTGCGAAGAAGTGAGGACTTCGTCAAAAGAAATTTGAATAAAACTTTGGATGAATGTGAAATGGATACAACCAAATCTGGCCGCCCAAATTTGCCACTCTCTCAGGAAACAAAGGACATCATTGAAAGTGGTACGCCTAAGCGGAAAAACAGCTGTGCTAAACTTTCTAGAGAGATCGAAGTGTTGAGAGGAAAGATCGTTAGTGGTGAGATCATTCGACTGTACCGTCATAAGCAAGGTTTAAAGCCTTGGCATGAACTTCCAAAGCCAAGAAAAACTCAACTTAACATCGATGACAGAATGTGGTTTGCCCATTATCTTGAAGATTGGGATGTGGATGATTTCATGCATTTAGCTCTCTCCAATGAATTTTTTGTTTACGTAACACGTCGGCCTAACTACCAAAATGATCGAGTGTGGGCCACAACACCAGATGAAATCGATGACAATGAACATTATCGCGAATTATTAAAAAGTCCAGACTGTGTTGGCGTGTTTGTTTTGTTCACTGCAAAGAAGCTCATGTGGGTGCTGAAGCCAAATGGTCAGAGTTGGGATGGACAGTATTTTCGTGATATTATTCTATCCCAGCATGTCATTCCTTTTTTAAGAAACCCAAACAATGTTATGGATGTCGATCAGGTCACACTTCTGCACGATAAGCCCCCTGCTTTAAGGCATTAGCCACTCAACAGTTGTTGCGGAACCATGAGATCGATTTCTTTGGAAATGAAGAATGGCCAGGAAATTCTCCTGACCTGAACGTCTGTGAACACATTGGATCAGTTATAAAGGACAAGGTTGAATGTCTCTTGTTTCAAGAACCTGCAGCAAATCGACTTTCGAAGGATACAATGACGCAACACATTGAAACTGTTTTAGCAAATTTGCGTAACGATCAAGATCTATTCACGTCACTTTTGGCAAGCTACCCAAAGCGAATTCAGGCTGTCTTGGAAGGCAATGGCGGGAACACCAAGTTTTAATTGTTTCTCATTAAATGCAGGATTAAATTCTCTTTTGTAAGGTATGTTTAGTTTTACTGTACCTCTAATGGTTTAGGCGGGGGGGGGGAGGGGCTAAGGTTTATTGGAGTCCCGTATTATACATTTCTTCCACCTCTTCTTCCGGATGAAATTCTTTTTATAATTATTTTAAACATTTAGTCTTGCGTAATATTCCCTTACATAAAAAGATGTTGGCGAAATCTATAAAACTTAAATGATGAAATACTGAAATTAAAATTAGTTTAACGTTAAAAAGAATCGCGTATTTTAAATTTAAAGTAACAAATAATTTGTCCAATGAAAATGCATACAAGTTATTGAGAAAGCGAAACAAAAAAACCTACTACAAAAAGTAAGCGCAACTATGAGCTATATAGGGTGTTTCATAACAGGTGGGACGCATTTTCAGGATGGATTCAGGACCTGAAAACAATGAAAAAGTTTATATAAACATATGCCAGAAATCGCTTTGTTTCCGAGTTACAGCCCGTTTTGTGTTCCAGCAATTCTTTCCGCAAACTGTTTACAAACACTGCTTACCGACAATGTTTGTGAGTGTGTACGAGACTTATTTCATGTATGGCCTTGCCGATTGTAGTGTTTCGTACACTCTATGACATGTTTCAATATCGTTGAGTGTAGAGCCATCAGTCAGTCAGAGGTGCATCGCAATGTTTCACTGTTCGTATTCGTAACTTCTTACCGTGAATAAGTGCAGTCCAGTGAAAAAAAAAACCTTAAAGGTTTTGTGCCATTCAGTGATAGTGTGTATTTGAAGTGAGAATGGAAGCTTATTCAAACAGAGAAATGGCGGACATGCATCTCATGCATGGACTTGCCGAGTGTAATGCGGCCGCAGCAAGACGTCTGTATGTGGAAAGGTTTCCGAATCGCCGTCTATCAGAGAAGAAGACCTTTCAGAGAATAGAAGAGTGTCTTCGTGATACAGGATCATTCAACAAGCGAGTTTCAGATGGTGGTGGACCAATCAGCGCCAGAACTGTTGAGTTGGAGGAGCGAGTCCTGAATCGCGTGGAAGAACATCCTGGTGTCAGCACCCGAAGGATAGCAACAGCAGAGGGTGTAAGATACAGAACTGTGTGGCGAATTTTACGGGAACAACAGCTTTACCCATATCACTTGGTTTCTTCAACAGTGTGCTCGCGATCCTCTTTTTCTATCCTCCGTGTTGTTTTCTGATGAGGCTGCCTTCACAAGAAATGGCGTGATCAATTTTCACAACACTCATCACTGGGCCGAAGAGAATCCGCATACCATTTTCCACTCAAGGTACCAACAACAATTTAGTATCAATGTATGGGCAGGACTTATTGCCGACAACTTAATCGGTCCTTTTGTTTTGCCTGGGAGATTAACAGGAGAATCCTATCCCAATATTTTAAGGAATGATTTAAGCGATTTACTAGATGAAGTTCCTCTTGGTGTCGAACGTCGTATGTGGTTTATGCATGACGGCGCTCTGCCTCATTTTAGTCGAGTAGCCAGAGACTATTTGGATGACCATTTCCCTGAAAAATGGATAGGCCGTGGAGGACCCATTGCGTGGCCTGCTCGCTCCCCGGACCTGAATCCACTCGATTTTTACCTGTGGGGTCATCTGAAATCCATCGTTTACGTAACGCCCATTGACAACGTTGAAATGCTTCGCCATCGTGTAGAACAAGGATGCCAGAAAATCCGAGCAATACCTGGAATGTTTGAACGCGTCAGGTAGTCTATGACGAGGCATGTTCAAGCGTGGATTGAAGCGCAAGGCGGTCATTTTGAGCACTTCCTTTAAAGGTAAGGCGGATACTTGCTGGAACACATAACGGGCTGTAACTCGGAAACAAGGCGATTTCGGGCATATGTTTATATACACTTTTTTCATTGCTTTCAGGTCCTGAATCCATCCTGAAAGTGCATCCCACATGTTATGAAACACCTTGCATATATAAATAGTGAGTCTAATCAAATCGAATCCGAAGGAATTCTATAATTATCTTAGGAATAAAAATAGTAGCTTCGCAGATTATTGGTCTACTCATAGGTGAAAACAACAAACAAATTTACGATGACTAACAAATGACGGAAGTGTTAAATAAATTCTTCTCTTCCGTGTTTACTAACGAAAATATGAACAACGTTCCCGTTCCCGTAATCGACTGATCAATGATGATCATTTAAAGCAACGGTGGGGAACCTGCCGCCCGTGAGCATAATGTGTAATTAGTAGGGTGTGTCAATTTTAGAGGTGAAATGACTAAATTGAAAGTCATGTGATTTGGTAGCAATTTAATATAATCATTTGGCATACAAAATAATATCCTTGCTTCAAAAACAATAAAAAATAACTCCTACCTACATCAATTTTAATTCAAAAATTCCATTTTTCCGTAAATTCGTAACAAAATAACAAATGTGCGCAAACATCCTATCAACATTTAAAGTGGCAATAAGATATCATTCAGAGTCTATTTGAAAGTAACCAATGCAGTCATGTCCTTTTTGCTGCGGTTCCTTGACATCAGCATTCGGCTTGCTACTTGCGCTTTGATGTAGCCTTCTCGCCTCTCGTGACTGTAAACTTGACTAGCTGCTTCTGTGACCATTTTCACACATCTCTCCACACTCTGAGTGTGAGAAGGCCACTTTGGCACTTGCATTGGGGCCTCTTTAAGTTGTGTTAAATCTTTGTTTGTTATACATGTTGTCAGTGGTGGCTCCAAAACTTCCGAACTCAAGTTAACTAATTCTGACAATTTCGTAGCATTGACGTTTATCGGAGGTACCTTCCTTGTCTGAACAGAGCAGTCTCCCAGCTGGTCATCATCTAGTGATGTTCCTCTAAGCTTTAGAATGATTTCCACAGCCTCAGTTCGCTCTTTGGTACATTGGCTGCAGAGTATTGCTTGCAAAACTGCCTCTGGCCTAGCATACCAAGCGGACCTTCTCACCACAGGTAACACGATGTCCACCACTACTTTCCTTTGGGTTCTCAGTAGCTGTAATTGAAACAAGATGTGGTTGGGCCCCTCCATCCACATTAGATTAAGTTTTACATTGAACCAGTGAGGAAGATAAAACCCAATAATAAATTCAACAATCAACATCAAATTCTGTAGCATTCTGCCCTTCAGTGCATGTTTGGAAACCAAAATCCTGCAGAAACGAATCGTTGTAGTTAACCAACGACTGTGACTTACGGGTCCAATCACCAAGAGAGCCAGATTTTGAGGCAACTCTCCTGATCTGATTGCTTGAACAATACGATAAGCGTAAGATTGATCCGTGCTGAGGTCTTTAATAACTTCTTCAGACAACATTGGAAGGGGAGGGCTTACTTCGACCTTTGGAAATTTTGTATTTATTTCTAATTCCGTTACTTCATCTAGCATGTTGCCAAGGGGGCCTGACCACTTGTTGTTGCTCTTTGTAGGACCATCAAGTTCCTGGATGAGACGACGAAGAGGTAGTTCCCCTGTGTGCAAATCACATACAATCCAAACAAGCCTTCTTCCAAGTTTTTTCTCTAAATGCGTCATAACACCGCCCTGCCATCCAGTGTTCACCGCAGTTGAGTCTCCACCAACGGCCTGCAGTGAACTGTCAAGTCTTCTTTCTTGAAGCCAACATATTATTTGATCAGCAATTGCCTCTGCATGTTTCTTGCCTTCTACTTCTGCTTCAGGAACAAAGTGAAACAAATAGCGGCCACCAGGTTCGAAACACACAGAGTAATGTTCTTCTTTGATGAGACCAGGAAACTTTCTGTCCATTCCCTCTACCTCTAGGAGAACTTTTGTGTCATCTCTTCTTCCATCGAACAAAAGGCAAGAGAGACCTTCCTCCTTCAAATCTTTTTCATGCTGATCAGATATTTCCTTCATTATTTTTTCTTGTGCTCTTCTTATCTTATGATCTATCACTAAGGATGTATCCTCTCGGCTGATGAGGCCTGCATCTATCCAAGCGGCAGTGGCAATCTCTGCAGTCTCTCGTAGCCCCGTATGGTGGCGAATACTGGCAAGGGCAATGTTTGAGATGTCTTTAGTGTTGTATTTCATTCTCTTCAGCGAAGGTTCAGATGGCATTTTGGAGCTATCATCTGATGTTGCTTCTTTCTGTTCATCTGAAGAGCTTTCAAAGAAGTGAGAAACCTCTTGATAGAGCTCTTCATCTCTTTGGGTGGCTTCTTCACTCTTCTTTTTCTTCCTTTCTTCCCTCTCTCGGATTTTCTCTTTTTTCTTAGCAATAACAATCTGTTTTTTGGTTTCTGAATAATCTGCCGAACCAATCTGCATACTTCCTTGGCCTCCTGCCTTTGTTCTCTGCGCCTTTATGAAAGCCAGCTCCAAAACAGGGATCTTCTTCTCACGAGGACAGCGACAATCAATGTGAGGGTGAGGTTCTCTTCTGCATGAGGGAGAACAATTGGCTTCAGAACACAACTCTATGGGACACTGGCATTTAAAAATGTCAAGAAGAGTATGAAGTGTGTGCAGAAATTTATTTTTCTTTGCTAGTTTTCCTTTACCAAGTGATGTCTCAACTGCTTTGTGCCAGAGCTTTGTTAATTTTAGCTCAATAGTTCTATACTGATTGAGTACAGGTGGTTTGAATAACATTAGCTTTTTTCCACTGATGCAGAAGAGGGGGAATCATGTCTCTTATGAGCTCTTTCTCTGTGTAGTTCCTTCTATCCTTTGTATTTTGTTCACGAAGGAGTAACCATAGTCTCAGCATGTCTCGCACTGTTGGTAGTTCTGATACGGGAAGCTCCTTGCCTGTACCGACTAACAGGCTCAAGTGGCATGACGACTGACCTCTTGTCTTCAATTTTGGCATCTTAGGAATATCTGAAGAGAAAGAAAAACATTTAAGTATTTTATATCAATTACGATGTTTCAAAGTTTAGTCATTCGATGTTCTAAAATTCAATAAAAAAATATTTCATGGGATTACAACACAATTAGACAGAAGAATATGATAATAAATAATTGTAATAATCAATAATCCATACTTACAGTTAAACTGTAGTATTCGTCTAGTAGAATAACTATGAAGTAGGTACAAGAGCAATAACAGCAAACCACCGTCTATGACATCTAAGAGGCAACTGAGGACTGAGAGTGAGGGACAGTTCTATTCATGTTGTGACTTGTACATTGTACAACAACTATATGACCTTGAAAACACTCCATATGCGATCAGTGGGATAATTCTGTGACAGATGAATAGTTAATCAATTTATGTCCTATTATTTAGTAAAAGAGTCAATTTCTGAAACTTTAAGGTAAAATTGATGTAGGTAAGGGTTATTTTATTTCATTTTGGTTGGCCAATTTCAAGTTTTGACATGAAAAGACACTATATTTTCACTACCAAAATTTATTTGAAAAAAGTTGACAAAATTGACACACCCTAGTAATTAGTGTAATTTAATTGACAGTTTGATTATTTAAAATCATACAGTATTTACATCTTAATTATGTCCCAAACTATTTTCAAAGCTGCAATTTGCCCGGTACAGAATATTTTAGTTGAAATTTTCCCGCCACACAATAAAGGTGCCCCACCCTTGATTTAAAGCTTCGCGATTTTACCATTAGTGAAAGTGAAGTACTCCCAGCAATAGGCGAAATTAATCCCAATAAAGCTCCAGGTCCAGATAAGCTCTGCCCAAGGGTACTTAAAGAAGTTAAATGCGTTATAGTCTTTCCTCTTATATATATTTTTGATAACATTAATAATAAAGCTTTACAGTCTGGAGAAGTTTCGTTCGATTGGAAATTTGCAAACATTACGCCAGTATTTAAAAGAAGGGGACAAATCGCTTCCGAGAAATTATCGTTCCATTAGTCTGACTTCAGTAGTTGGTAAGCTTATGGAGACGATCTTTCGAGACAAAATAGTTAACCACTTAGAAATAAGCAATTTAATTAAAGATTCTCAGCACCGCTTTCGAAGTAATCGTTCTTGTCTAATTAATTTGCTTGACTTTTGTAATGATATTGTAAATACGTATATATGACGTATATATTTAAACAGTAAATATTATGCATTTCGATTTTCAAAAGGCGTTTGATAAAGCGCCTCACAGGAGATTATTATCTAAACTTCATTCTTATGGTAATGTTCTCAAATGGATCGAAAATTGGATTAGTCGACATAAACAAAAAGTGGTCATTAATGGCGATGCGTCTAACTGGAAAAGTGTAACTAGCGGCGTGCCTCAGGGATCAGTTCATTTTATTATCTACATCAATGATATCAACATAGGAATTATTATTAAGAGTATAATTTTAAAATTTGCGGATGATAGCAAACTAGTGGGACGAACAAAATAGGCGGCAGAACGTTTGCAGATTCAAGAAGATATGAATAAGTTGCTCGAGTGGCCAGAAATTTGGGGGCGTTTTTGCGGGCATTCACCCTAGGCCCTAGACCGAATGCTCGCAAAAACGCCTCCCCCCCTCCCATAGAAGCAGAGAGAGTCAAAATCAAGGTCGAAGGTTTTCGAGATGCCTAGACACTCTGCATTTGACAGACTGGAGGTCATAGTCAAGGGAATAGATTGATTGAGAAAGATTGTTCCAGAGTTGACTGGTTTAGAGGAGGAAATATTGAAAATACCGAGTAACCCTTGCATGAGAGAGTTGGACAGAAAAGGAATGAGAATGTGTCGAAAGTCTGGTGCTGCGTGCTCAACTTAAAGGAAGAGGCATGCAATTAGAGAGTTCAGAAGAGCAGTGTCCGTTATGATAGCGATAGTAAAGAGAGAGTGAGCCAACATTGCGGCGAAGAGAGAGGGATTGAAAACATTCAGTAAGTGGTGGGGAATTAATGAAACGAAAAACCTTTGATATCACCCTTCAAGTAGAACTGTGATGGTGAGCCATCCCACACATGAGAAGCGTACTCCATACAGGGGCGGAGAAGACCCCTGTACAGAGACAGCAACTGAGTGTGGGTGAAGAAAGTGCGGAGCGGGTGCAACACAGCTAACCTCTTAGAAACTGTTTTAGAAAGAGAATTTATATGACCTTTCCAGGAAATATCACGAGAAAAGGAAACACCAAAAATGTTAAGAGAAGAGGAAGGATTGAGTTATATATTGTTGAAGGTAAGGGGATAGTCGTGTGGAAGATTGTGACGAGCAGATAGATGGAGGAACTGAGTTTTTGAGGCATTGAAAGCCACAAGGACAGGAGGTGCAACTTAGTAGATTATTGATAAATAAAAGGAAAAGAGTTGGTGACAGTACAGAACCCTGAGGAATACCACTGTTAATAGCTTTAGAAGAACAGTAGCCATCTACAACCGCAGCTATCGATCGGCCAGAAAGGAAATTAGAGATGAAGGTACAGGCAGAAGGATAGAAATCGAGGTAGGGCAGTTTCGAAATTAAAGATTTGTGCCAGACTCTATCAATACAGCAATAGCAAAAGTTTCACCGAAATCTCGAAAGGAGGATGACCAAGAGCCAGAGAGATACGGTATGCAACAAGATCGCCAGTAGAGAGTCGTCTCCAGAACCCATACTGATCCCTCTGAAAGAAGATTGTGAGAAGTGAGGTGTTTAAGAATGTTTCTATTAAGCATAGCTTGAAAAATTTAGAAAGGCAAGAAATTAAAGCAATTGGACGATAGTTGTAGGGTTGAGAAAGGTCACGCTTCTTTGGGACAGGCTGAATGAAAGGGAACTTTCAGCAGGAAGGAAAAGTACAAGATGAAAGAGAAAGACGAAGGAGTTTGCCTCGGCAGGGTGTCAGCACAGAAGCACAGTTCTTGAAAACAACAGGAGGAACACCATCAGGACTGTACGCCTTCCTAGAGTTCAGCCCCCATAGGGCAAAAAGAACATCTTTGGAAGAGATTCTAATTTCAGACATAATAAAGTCAGAGAGAGGAGGAGATGGAGGAATAGCACCGGAGTCGTCCATGGTTGCGTTGGAGGCGAAAGTTTGAGCGGAGTGTTCCGCTTTATCAGGATAAGAGACGGCAACTGAGCCGTCAGAATGAAAAAGAGGCGGGAAAGAAGAGGAAGTAAGGTTACCGAATAGGTTCTTAGCTAGATGCCAGAAAGAGCGAGAAGAATTAGAATTGGATAGGTTTTCACATTTATGCCTAATGAAGAAATTTTTGCTGAGTCAAAGAACAGATTTTGCACGATTCCGGGCAGAAATATAAACTAAATGAAAGTCAGGCGTTGGACGCCAATGGTACCTTCTGAAAGCCTCTTCTAATGCGGACAACATTAGAACAAGAAAAGTTAAGCCAAGGTTTGTTTTTGCATTAGTAATAGGAATAGAATATGGAATGTACGCCTTCATGCATGAGAGAATCACCTCCGTAATACCCTCAGAAAACTCGGAAGGGCCCCGCCAACAGAAGCAGTAATTATTTCATGGGAAATCACAGAAGTAGTGCCTAAGGACTTCCCAATCAGCGGCGCCAAAGTCCCAAAAGCTCTCCTCTTGGGAGGATCCAAAGGCCGAATTGAAACAATAGGACAGGAAACAGATATAAGATTGTAGTCGGAGAAGCCCAAAGGGGAAACAAATTTGAAGAGTGAGGAGAAGAAGGATGAGAGGTGAGAAATAAATCCAGAATGTTGGGCCTATCTCCAAGGCGACCGGGGATACAAGTAGGTTGCTGTACAATCTGCTCTTGGTCATTCAGGAAAGAAAATTTGTAAGCTAGTTCATCAGCGGCGTTAGTAAAATCAGAGGAAAGCCAAATGTGATGGTAAACATTGACCTCTCCTAAAATGGAGATTTCTGCAAAAGGAGAGTGGGATAAAATGTATTCCACTTTGGAAGTGAGTTAGTCAAAGAATTTTGAATAGGCAGCAGAATTAGGAGAAAGGTAGACAGCACAGATGTATTTAGTTTGAGATTGGCATGTAAGCCGTAGGCAGAGGGTACAGAATTCGGAAGATTCGAGTTCGGGAATACGAGAACAAGTTAGGTTATTGCGTACATATACGCAACATCCACATTTGGAGTGAAATTGAGTATAGAGAAAGTAAGAGGGTACAGAAAAGGGGTTGCTGTCAGTCGTCACAGACACCTGAATTTCAGTGAGGAAGAGAAGGTGAGGTTCAGGAGAGGTGGTGTTCAGCAGATTGAAAATTTTAGGAAAGGCCACGAATGTTGCAGAATTTTATAGAAAGTGAATCAGGCTGAGGCCCAGAGCATCTCGAATGGGCGGTAGCAGATCCAGCCGTACTGCCCGGGTCTGCTTTCCCGGTATCAGCAACGAGGTATCCAGAAGTGGGGACATTTATGGTCTCCACCCCATGGGACTTAGAGGCTCTTGAATTTGTTGCCATTTTATTTTTAATTTTGAAAAGATTATGTAGTGTGTAAGATGCATGTGTATATGTAGCGAAGAATCGGGAGAGAAGTGTGTGTTTGAGAGCATGGTGGACTGCTCACAGGGTAGATGAGACGCGGAAAAAGATCAGCCAAGGAGGACAGTGGCAGGAGAAATGGGAGTTCCAGCACTCCCTATCTTCTGTCTAACGTCACCCCCGGGAGAAAAGTGTGTGTTTGAAAGTATGCTGGACTGCTGACAGGGAAGGTGAGACAGAAAAAGATCAGCTGAGGAGGACAGTGACAGGGGAAATGGGAGTTTCAGCACTCCCTCTCTTTTGTCTAACGTCCCACCCCGGAGTACTTCCTTGTTCGGTTGGTGTCTACAGTCTATTGTTACTCTTAAACCGAGTAAGCAGTGTATCGAAGCGGTTAGAGAGGAAATAGAATCTTAGGATTTATTGGTAGATCATTGAATTTAAGGCGGCGGAAACACTACAAACATTATATAACTCCTTAGTATGCCCCTACCAGCAATACCGCGTTCAGTTCTGGTCCTTATATTTACGACAGGACACAAACAGAATGTAGAGAGAGTGCAGCGATGGGAACTAAGATCATTCCTAGACTTACAGTAGAAACAATTCATACGCTGCCCGTTTAGAAACGTTAAATTTATTCTCACTCGTAAAAAGGCGAATTCGAAGAGATTTAATCCACGTGTTTGAAATGATTTAAGGTTTTGATAATGTTGACGCCGAAAAAAATTTCACCTTCAGAAATGCAAGTAGAACTCGCGGTTTGAAATTAGTGGGTAAACATTTTAATTCTAATGAAATTAAACATTTTTTCTTCAATCGTATCTGTGGAATTGATTACCAGCTGGCGTAGTTCAAAGTAATTCGGTCGAGTCCTTTAAAAAGAGACTAGGTGCTTAGCTTGCCTTAAACCCCCAGTTAGAAGCATTTGTTAGTACTGTATATAAAAGTATTGTGGAATTTTTACTCGGATTCTCTGCTCTTTGCTTTAAAATTTTCACCTCCCTTCTTTGCTTCGCTTTAAAGTTTTCACCTCTCTCTCTAAATTTTCTTCTATCTTTTAACCTTCCTCCTTAAACAGACAACCTCGTTGGGACTAGCAGGTCTGTTGCTGTTTGGCGTCCTTTTTTATTTGTTTGCATTTTTTTTATTTCATATTTTTAAACTTTCTTATCAGTGAAATAGTTGATATATATTTATAATTCAGGAGCCACAAGAATGAGTCTTCGGATCCCAAGTTCCCGACCCTTGGGTTAGATTATAGGTTACATTAAGTTAGGTGAGGTTAAGTTAGATTAAATGAAATTTTGTTAGGTTTACTTTGGATTTGTTTTTATGGTCTTTGTTTTTTGTATTCGACAAAAAAAAGAGAAATTCATATCTTGATAATTTTGTCCATCAGTTAAAATGTTTCTCTAAAGACTGGAATTAACTCCCTCCATGAAACGTTTGTTCTTTTATACAGATTGTGACAAATATAATAACTCTGAAAATAATTTTGAAAGCTCCTGGAAATAATCCTGAAAATAATCCTAAAATAATTCTGAAAATAATCCTGAAAATAACTTGAGGGGAAATGACATTTAATCTCACTTAAAATGAACAGAGAGGAACTTCATTCCTCAGTTTGGGAAGAATTCGCTTTTGTTTTTACTCAAAATATAAACATTCTCCTCCAAAGCGCCTGCGTCCATCTCTACAGTTAATCACTCGCCAGGGTAGCCTAGTGGAAAGGTCCTGGCTTCTCTGGGGGTTTCCTTGGTGGAGTAGTAGTTCGGATTCACGTAAAGCTGTAGGTCCCCTCCGTCATATGACCTTTATTGATGTTATGAAAGAAATGAAATAACCCACATAATCTTCGATGCACATATGCCCATATAAAGCTAATATAGGGTAGCCAGGAAATACATGCCACATTTAAAAGTAATGTTAGATGGATCTTGTGAAAGGAAAGGAAATTATTTGCAAACTATACTAGACTAAAACCTCAGGAGATTTATTACATAATACTGATTTTCTTTTTTTTTAAAGATTTAGATCTTAAAAATAATGATTCGTAAATTTTCACCATCCTGTTGTACCATATTCATTAACTCGTACGGATCACTGTGCTTTGCATCAATTTTCGTAGTGTTAACTGATATCTTGGATAATTCCTGTTTAATGTATGTGCGTAGATCTTGAAGTGTCCTTGGCCTCTTGTGCTAGATTGTTGATTTCAGGACAAGAAGAAGTCAGCGCAGTTAAGTCCGGGCTTCTAGATTGCCATGGAACATTTTCAAAGTGTGAAATGAGATGATGTGGAAACAGTTCTCTTAACAGTGCCGTTAATACACGAGAAGCGCGGGCATTTGCCCCATCTCGAACCAGCTTTGATCATAAAATCCCATCTCTGATAGTTTTGGAGCAAGAAAGTTGTTTATTATCGTTCTGGACCTTGATTTCGGCTCTCTCTCCTTCTTCTTCTTCTGTTGGAGGGAGGGGGAGGGCATTTCTGCGGCCGCTCGCCCCTGATCCCCTCCTTCCTGCACAAAAAAATACCCTGTATCAAAGCGAAGCACAGTGGTCTGTGCGCGTCAATACATACAACAGGGTGGTGGACATTTACAAAGTATTATTTTCAAGATTTGAACCTCCTAGAAACAAACACCAGCATTTTGTAATAAATCTCTTGAGATTGTAGTTTAGTATGGTATACGAATAATTTCTTTTCCTTTCACAATATCCATTTAACATTACTTTGAAATGTGGCATGTATTTACTGGCTTCCCTGTATATATATATATATATATATATATATATATATATATATATATATATATATATATATATATATATATATATATATATATATATAACATAATTAAATGAAACTCTTTACCTGCTGTTGGAGAGGTTTCAAGGTGGGAAATTGATCGTTAGAGTTTTTTGGCTTTGGAGGAACCTCGTCTAAGGTCTGCGAAGGAGTTAAAACTCTCATTTGGGGCAAATCTGGAAGTAAGAAACAGTTGTTAATGTCTCTTTATGTCTGCTTGGGGTCCTTTTAAATAGTTTATTTTTAGTCTTTTATTCTTAAATGGAAGACACTGTAAACCTTAATGTTATGTTAAAAAATCAACGGCAGACTCTTTCTCTCTTATATATATATATATATATATATATATATATATATATATATATGATGATGAATAAAACCACGAAGGAAAGGAAACACAGAATGGTGTTCAAGCGCTTTCGTCTAATGACATCCTCAGGAACACTGAAGTACATAAAGAGTTACAGCCTATATATAGGTTACAAAAAATAATATATATATATATAATATATATATATATATATATATATACAATAAACGGAGAAATAAAAAAAAATAAAAAAATTAAAGGATTGTGGGAGGAGCATATAAATTTGTAAGGAAACACTACCGATTTTAGCACTTTGCCCGAATCCATCGCAAGATCAAATAAATTGTTTCCAACCAATGTTATAGTTAATTAAAAAAATAATAAATTGAAAAATAAAAATAAAACTTGTAAGCGGAGCATACAAGTTTATACTGGAAATCTGCCCAGGTTTTAGCTCTCTGCCCTTCTTGTCTAAGTCCGATATATATAAAAATAAATTGAACAATAATAAACGTCATTAGAGAAGCATACAAGTTTACCAAAGGTTTAGCATTCTACTCTTCTAGTCTAAATCCGTTCTGAACGAATTCAAAACAACGGGATCGAGTTGAAAAAGACCTTTGCTTATGTTGAAGTTATTTGTAAGTTGGATAATGGCAGACTCAAGAATATTTCTATTAACAATGTTGCTAGAGTGAAACAAAACTACAGCATTATTCCAATCAATACAGTGGAATAACTCTGACAAATGGACAAAAAGGGCACTGGACGACTGTCCATTTGTCAGAGTTATCCCACTGTAGTGATTGGAATAATGCTTCAGTTTTGTTTCACTCTAGCAACATTGTTAATAGAAATATTCTTGAGTCTGCCATTATCCAACTTACAAATAACTTCATCGTAAGCAAAGGTCTTTTTCAACTCGATCCCATTGTTTTGAATTCGTTCAGAACGGATTTAGACAAGAAGGGTAGAGTGCTAAACCTTTGGTAAACTTGTATGCTTCTCTAATGACGTTTATTATTGTTCAATTTATTTTTATATATATCGGACTTAGACAAGAAGGGCAGAGAGCTAAAACCTGGGCAGATTTCCAGTATAAACTTGTATGCTCCTCTTACAAGTTTTATTTTTATTTTTCAATTTATTATTTTTTTAATTAACTATAACATTGGTTGGAAACAATTCATTTGATCTTGTGTTGGATTCGGGCAAAGTGCTAAAATCGGTAGTTTTTCCTTACAAATTTGTATGCTCCTCCCACATTCCTTTAATTTTTTTATTTTTCCGTTTATTTTTCCGTTTATTTTATATATATATATATATATATATATATATTATATATATATATATTATTTTTTGTAACCTATATATAGGCTGTAACTCTTTACGTACTTCAGTGTTCCTGAGGATGTCATTAGACGAAAGCGCTTGAACACCATTCTGTGTTTCCTTTCCTTCGTGGTTTTATTCATCATAAATATTTTTCACGTGTTACTTTCGTGAAATAATTTTCATATATATATATATATATATCTTGATACACACGCACAGGGAAAGAAACAGATTACAAGGTCTTTCGTATATTCCTCGACGAGGTATAGAAATATACGAAGGGTCTTGGAATCAATTTAATTTTCGCTTTGGGTTTGCTGTTGGTTTATATTATTTATGAATTCAATTTGTTTAATTATGAAATTCACACAGCATATATATAATATATATATATATATATATATATATATATATATATATATATATTAAACAACTAAATGGATGGATGAAAATTTTAATTTCAATATGAACATGAAGGCGAGGACGGAAGTAAAAAGATTCATCATCTACTTTATTAAATTTACAAACTTTTCAGGATCAAGTCAATCATCAGTGTAAAAAATACTTAAAAGATAAATAGATTAAAATAAAAATCAACACTAAAATCTGACTTAAAAATTAAGAGCGGTAAAATTAATTTATAACGTAAAGAGGTGAAGAAGAATTCTTCAATAATATATATATATATATATATCTTCCCCACACATACGTGCATTTTACACACTACACAATCTTTTCAAAATTTATACACAAAATATCGTAGCATCGTGAGCCTCAGAGACCTTGATTTTGGCTCTCTCTCTCTCTTATAAAAAAGTGAGCATTTTTGCGGGCACCCACCAACCGGGGCCACCATTCGCCCCTAAGGCTAGAACAGGAAGGCCTTAGGCCTTAGCCCCAGTGAGCGCCATGTCAGTAAAGATGGAATACAGCAATGAAGAAAAAGTGTATCTTGTATCGTGGGCTATCTAATAGTCTAGGACAGGGGTGGGCAACCTTTTTAAGTGAGCGTGCCAAAATCGTCAAATCTTTGATGCAAAATTTTCTCACGTGCCAACCGAAATTTTGGGGAACATATTATTTGGTGCCTTTTAAGTATTGGGAGAACCTTTTCAAATAATCAAAAATTACACTGGAGCGGTAAAATCAAAGAATATTGTAAAAGCTATTAATATCTAATTTCTTGACTTTTTAGTTCGATAAGATTGGTTAGAGCTAGTTTATGCACCAAAATAGCCAAAAATGTCATTGATAGTGACATAAAATTGGCGGAGCTCCAGCATATATATATATATATATATATATATATATATATTATATATAGAGAGAGAGAGAGAGGAGAGAGAGGAGAGAGAGAGAGAGAGAGAGAGAGAGAAGGTGGCGCAAAAGTCGCGCATCAGAGGAATTTTCAGTGTTGACTATAATATGTTATTTTTTCTTTTAGGTAGGAGATGGCTGCGAAATTAATAATAAACGAGAGGGTGAGCTTGGTTTTAATGAATCGGTACAGAATTTAAATTCTGTACCGATTCATCGATTTATAGTACCTGGTATTTCATGCATTAAAACCAAGCTCACACTCTCGTCTGTTGTTAATTTCGCAGCCATCCCCTACCTAAAAGAAAAAAAATAATATCGAGTGTCCCCAAAAAATGCTTTGAGATTTGAACATCAATAACTTCAAAAATATGCAGTTCACACCTTCAAAATTTACAAAACTTTTACCGCAATCTATTGATAAGCAACCATAAAAATTTTAGCCCTCTATATAAAATACTTTTTCCACAGCTGAGGGAACAATGAGGTATGGTGAAAAAAACGAACATCCTAAATCCTAAATGTGTACAGCTGTACCTGGCAACTATTCTAAGACTTGTAGTAGTTTCTTTAGCCTATGGATAATCTGTTAGTCTCTGAAAAACTTACCCTTCAAATTATGGTTCTAACTAACGGTGAAAAAGCGGTGATTGAAAAGTGTTTCTTAGGAAAAAGATGGACTGGGGCAAGAATTTTGAAGGAGTTTCCAGGAATAACTTTTATTGTTACGTCTGTGAATAAAATAATTTAAAAACTTAAAGCAACCGGTTCGACGGCATGGAAGCGTGGAAGTGGTCGGCCTAAAACAGTTTACACTCAAGACAATATAGCAATGATCAAAATGATGAGCCTATCTCAAGAGGATCGACCTGGGTCACACTGCTCTCAGAGGAAAATTGCAAAAAATTTAAGTATCATTCGAAGTTCCATACAAAGAATGCAGAGAACGGTAGGACTTAAAGCATTTAAAAGGGTCCGTGTTTCAAGACGTGACAGCGATGTAAGAGCTAAAAGAAAAATTCGTTGTAGAAAATTGCTTGATAGATTTTTGTCCAATGATGTTAAAAAAATAGTTTTTACAGATGAAAAAGATTTACTCCCGGAACGATGATGTTAATGGTCGGCATAAGAAAGACATTCCTCAGTCGAGACTTTACCACCAGACAAGTCGGTTTTCCAAAAAAATCATGGTATTAGCAGGTGTATCGTGGAATGGAAAGACGAAAATTCATTTCATTTCAGAAAATAAAAAAAATAATTCAGAAACCTATGTAAATCTCTAAGAGGAGAATCTTTTGCCTGATTGTCGGGGTCTGTATTATGGAAACGATTTCATACGCCAACAAGATAGTGCTACAGCTCATACTAGCAAGTTCACACAGGATTATCTACAATGTAGTCAACTTCATTGGAACGACTGACCCCCGCAATCACGTGACTGCAATCCCATGGATTATTGCATATGGCACACTCTAGCCGAGAAGATTTATGAAGGCCAAACAGAAAAGTTTGCAGAAATGTAATTAAAAAAAAATACTCGAATGTTGGGACAAAATACATTAGCAGAAATCAGAAAATGTATCATGTCGTGGAAGAAAAGGTTAAGTATTAGTTTGCAAGCAGGACGGCGGACATATTGATCATTTTTGTTGATAAGATGTGAATAATAATTTTTTTTCAGTTTACAGTATGATATTCGTTTTTTTCACCATACCTCATTTTTCCCTCAGCTGTGGAAAAAATATTTTATGTAGAGATCTGAAATTTTTATGGTGGCTTAATAGATTGAGGTAAAAGTTTTGTAAATTTTGAAAGTGTGAACTGCATATTTTTGAAGTTATTGATGTTCAACTCACAAGATTTTTGGGGGGGGCCACCCGATATACAAGGATTATAGTCAACACTAAAAATTCCTATGATGTGCGACTTTTGCGCCACCTTGTATATATATATATATATGGGAATGAACTCAGAATGGTCCCGTGAGTTTTTTCTTTGATGTATTCAATCTGACGTGAAGACAGCGAGTCTTTTGCTTATATTGAGGTTCTAAATGTAGCATGGCTAGGCTGCTTTAAACCCTAGATCCATGTCCCAAAGCTGGATCCTGTCTGCTTTGCAGATAGCTGATGAGGGAAGCTATATTTATGGGACCTCTTTGTGAGTGACCCGTTGCCCACGTCGGGCTAGCATCATGAAAAAGAAAAACTATGGTATTTGTCATTTACCATTACTTATTCGGACTATAGTGGATTTAATTATCCCAGAAGAGTTCCTTGTTCCATGCATGGTCTGTGTGTATCATATATATACTGTATATATATATATATATATATATATATATATACATATATATATATATATATATATATATATATATATATATATAATATATATATATATATAATATATATATATATACACTGTGTGTGTGTGTTTGTGTGTATATATATATATATAAAAACATAGGCTATGTGGCGTCGGCCTCCTCCGAGGCCATATATACTGTATAGTAGGGTGGCTATCAGCATAGAGGGACAAAAATTATTTTTTTAACTTTAGAGTTCGGAAGGTCGAATTTTGTTCTTTATCATGAGAAAACTTAGCATGCCATTTTTTTAAAGCAATCAAATCATATTCAGGGTTGGCGCACGGCAGTATAAAAATGTAAAATAATGTACTTTAAATCAATAGTAAAATACCCCATTTATTTCTTTGCAAAATTTTCAGAAATTATTATTGAAATGTTTATATGAAATATTCATATGTTTTCAGATATATAGTTGTATTTATGATATAATATCAATATATGTAACTACTTCTTGTGACTTTTGGCATTTGAAAAACTGGCAAGTAGGAAGCTGCAACTCATATCCTCAGTTAACTACCTGCTGAGGAAGTGCGTATGTGTTAGTAATTCGTGCTCCATTCATTTCACGGTTAGGAGTTTCACGCCCTAAAATTTTCAATTTTTTTGCAATCATGGCTAGTACTAGTTAAAGTACTCGTTCTAAAACAGATACAGTATATGGCTTGTTGGTCCAGCTTTACCAAAAATACTGGGCGATAAACTCCCTTCTCAGCAGCAAGTTTTGCCACTTTTTTTACAATCATTCAGAGATGAAGCTCCCTTTGAAAGATAGTGCTAAGAACACTTTGACCAGTGTTATGGTTTCTGAAAGAAAGCTAGTATTCCAACTGCGCATGAAAATGATCTTATTAAGCGGTTGCTCACACTTCATTCTGAATGGAAAGCATTATAAAAAAGTAAGTCCCGTCGATCTCAAAAGTAAATTTCCAATAAAACACACTTCACATCACGATTCAATAAACTATTTGACATTGCACACGAGAATGCTCTGTCTATGATGAAAATAGGCGAAGATAAGAAATTTCTTATTGCTCAGCGCAGTGGAAGGAGAGGTCACATAGTTGGCATTCATAAAGTGACAACAATCAAGGAAGAAATAAGATAATTACAGAGCAAAATTTTATTAGCAGCAAGAGAAAACATGAAAAAGAAATACAACAACTAAGCAAAGTTGCAACAATAGATTCAAGTACCAGTAATGATAACGAGTCGATCTATTCGGAAAAAGTTACATCTCAAAAATTAAAAAGTTTTTCTCAGGGTGACACCCAACCACAATTGAAGAAAGCAAGACCTCAAAACATAATGACTCCCGAATTAGCGCAAGGTCTAGACCGTACAAAGACCAGCAACCGAGCAGCAGCTCATATCGTTGCTGCTGCGGCAAAAAGTTTAGGATATGATGTAGAGTCACTATCGATTAACAAAGATTCTATTCGCACTAAAAGGATGAAAATTAGAAAAGACACTTCATCTAATACCATTGAACAATTTGCTCCAGAAACCCCCCTAGTAGTTCATTGGGATGGGAAAATGCTACCTGATATTACAGGAAAAAAGTCTGTCGGTCGCTTGCCTGTGGTAGTGACTGGTAAAGATATCGGCAAGCTTGTTGCAGTCCCTAAACTTACCTCCGAAATTGCAAAAGCAATTGCAAAGGCTGTTGTTGAAACTGTAAAAGAATGGAAGTTAACCAACCAGATCAAAGCTATGTCGTTTGATACCACGGCAAGTAATACAAGAAACAGAGGAGGTGCCTGCATCCTGATTGAACAAATGTTGGAAAAAAATCTTCTGCACCTTGCCTGTTGTCATCATATCCATGAGATTATAGTTGGAAATGTATTTGGCGTCCTTTATGGTCCCTCATCAGGACCTAATATTGCTTTATTTAAGCGATTACAGCTAGAATGGAATAACATTGATAAGAGTAAGCTTGAACCAGTGATTGGTGATAAAGAAGTGACCTTAGACATATCTGAATAGAAGGAAATAATTGAATTCTGTAAAATCAGCCTGAAGAACGTCAACCAAGAGATGATTACCGAGAAACATAGATTTAACATTGTTGTTTCTGGGAGAAGTACCCCCACGAGGAAGAACAGTGATGCAACCGGGTGCTCTACATCGTGCACGTTGGCGAGCAAACGTAATTTATTCTATAAAGATTTATCTCCTCCGTTCACGGGTTCGTCTAACATCAAGAGAAATATCATCATTAAGAAGATTCACTTTATTCATTCCAAAGATTTATGTAAAAGCATGATTCCAAAGCCCACAAGCAACTTTAGTTCTTGCAAATGACCTTGAGCTCCTTCAGCAATTAAAAACTTACTCAAACACTGTCGTCTCCAAATCTGCAGGCAAGGCATTCGGTAATTACAGTATTTGTGGTATTTAAGTGAACGTCTGATTGGTCTCTCCTTCTTTGGTGATCGTGTACCTTTAGAAATGAAGAGATTGATGGTCGCAGCTCTAAAAAATGAAGGAGATGAATGTCCTCCAAATAGAATTTGTCCAACGATTGCTGAAGGAAAAGATCTGTCATCACAACAAACTCTTGACAACTGTTCTCAATTTTAGAGTTGGAAGATGACTTTCTAACTTCTGTAGATCCAGCTCAATGGGAACAAATTCCAGATTATCAAAACGCTTCCAAGATTCTTAAAAGCATGAAGGTTGTCAATGATATAACAGAAAGGGGAGTAGCATTGATAAAAGATCTTAACGCTTCTGTAACGAGAAATGAGGAACAGACAGTTTTTGCTTCAGGTCGTTG